>CM060181.1:22634752-23234752 GCA_030549775.1 Tamarix chinensis
GGAAGAAAAAGAAAGGAAGAAGAACGAAAAAGAAGAAAAAGGATAGAAAAAAGTAAAAAAAGGGAAAAGGAAAAATGGAAAAGGGAAAAAGAAAAACTAGATGGGTTGGGGTATTTGGATTATTTTGGTAATTTGGGATATTTAAAAATACTAACATTTAAATAAAAATATTTAATTTCCTTTTTAGGCTTAATTAGGATTTTTGAAAGATTTTTCCTAAATTCAATTTTAATTAGCAAAATACCTAAATTTTTCCTAATTAAAATATTTATTATTTTCCTCTTTATTAGCTCTAATTAATTTCTTTTTATTTTAATAAAATAATTTATTTAATTAATTTTCCTAATAAATCCTTATTTAACTAAAATTCTTAAAATTAGATTTTGGGGCATTTCAGAAATTTTTTAGGGTTTCTCTTCATGTCACCCTACTAGACCTTAAAGGATCCCTAAGTTTGTTGTGCAACTAAACATCCTTATCTAGATTATATTACTAGGCCTACTTATCTTGCAAAGTTTTTTTTGCTCAATGAAACAAGATGATGTAGAAATAAGGCTTCCTCAGATTTTTAACATCTTTTGATGTGAGTGTACATCTTTTTCTCAGATAAATACCCCTGGCTACTCCATCCTGACACCTATTCTAGAAGAGTTTGAGCAAGCTTGTCACCCTACTATACTATTTGATGCAAGTGCACTCATGGTTCTCATGTAGGTGCCCTTAGTTATTAGCTGGTTACTATACATTTTTTCTTATGACTGGATGGACTCTTATTTATTAGGGTTATTTCCCCCAAACTTATTTGACTACCACTCATGCAGGATAGTTATTGTAGGATTCCTAAAACTTTCTATTAAGAATGTCTTACTTACTTGATATCTCACCTACATGTGAGGTTTAATGGAAGCTTCATGAAGATAGTCCTAAGTTCCTTATGCTCAAGATGACTGAATGCTAACAATTTCAACAAGTTTTGATATATGTAAGGCAGCAAAAACAATTATATATAAAGAACTATTTTGCCTAGAAGGTTAACATATTTCATAAGGCCTCATCAAATTAGCTTGAATCCTTCACAATTAAGGTATTGAGTTCACAACATGTTTGTACTATCAATTATGAGGAATTTAACAATATGCACAAGTAATAGTGTGAGGGGTGGTTCGTCAATTCAAAACTTAATTAGGTAAGGTGAGTAGTAGGGCTACCTTGTTTATTGAATTGATCATAGTATTCATCCTGGAAATATAAAAACAAAAAGAGTTGTGTAGATGAAAAGATCATTAGGAGAAACATCTTATTACTACATTAATGATAAAATTAATAGATAAAAAAAATAAATAAAGATATTAAGATATACCCTCCCCCAGATAAAATGTGACTGTGTGCTCAGTGTCCTGGTAGATGGGTTGGGAGAACAAAAACAAGAGGGCTAAGCGGCCAGGATCATGAGTAAGAAAATAAAAAAAATGAAGAGAAAAACCATTAACAACCAACTTTTCCATTGTCATAGCAAGAGTCAAACAGATTTGGATAGGGATGACTTTAGGGCGAACCTTGTGGTGGGAACAACACTGCCGGTAAGTAGGGTTGTAAATGAGCTAAGCCGAGCTGAATACCCCTAGGCTTGGGTTCGGCTCGTTTAACTAAACGAGCCTAAAATGATGTTTGGGCTCGACTCGTTTAACTAAACGAACGAGCCTAACCGAGCTTTTAACGAGCCGAGCCAAGCTGAGCTCACGAGCCAACGCCAAAAAATGAACTGAGTCGAGCTTTTTTGAGTTTGAGCTTGGCTCATTTAATAAACGAGTTGAGCCCGAGCCTCACTTTTAGGCTCATTTAACTAAACGAACGAGCCGAGCCGAGCTTTTAATGAGTCGAGCTGAGCCGAATACCGAACTGGCTCAGCTCATTTGCAGCCCTACCGGTAAGGCATCATACTAGTCCTTTGTCCTTCTCAAAAACTTCCATTACCTCTTCTATTTCTTGGTTTACAATGGGGGTATTAATTGTTATTTCCTTAACATTGGGGACATGTGGCACCTTGTCAATTTGTTCAAACCTTGCAAACTTGCAAACTTGCAAATTTTTATATGAACCTTTCATTCCTCTACCGAAGGAACAATTGATACAATGATCCTTGGTTTGATGCCCCTAGTCTCTAAATCCAACAACCCAGCATATTTTAACACCTTCATAAGCTTGGTGACTGTAGTAATAACCTCCTCTTGCCCTTTCATAAAGATTTCCATGTCCCACTTTACTACGTGTAGGAGTGGCTCCGAACCTACCAGATTACGTTCTGGAATTGGAGGTGGCGTCTTAGCCTTTGGAGCTACATTGGGTGAGTTAAAGAATCGATTAATGAGAAATTGATTGATAGAATGAGAGATAGTCATTTTTTTTCATTGGGTGTGAGAAAAACCTCTACTTGAGCACATAGGCCAGTAACTAAGGTAGGGTAGAAAATTAGACCTAATGGCTTGTTGCTACCTACTCCAATTAGTTTTGGATGATGCGGCCGGCATCAATGGTTTTTCTAGTGAGCACACAGTAAAGTGGAACCAAGTGATTAAAAGAGATAGAGCGGTCATGTGTAGTGGGCCAAGGCGAATTCGTAGGAAGTGGCACCAAACTTTCACTCGGGGGAGTAGTTGTGGATGGTCGCAATGGCAAGCACCACTTGTGGTGACTCACCATTTTATGCCCGACTTTATAAGTGTGGAAAGTATGTCCGTTGCCAAGTCATTGGTAGGGTTGTCTATCAACTCTGAGTACTCGCAACGTTGAAAGAGGGGAGGCCATAGAGATTGTTGATGGTGGTGGAGAGGTAGGACACTAACTTTCTGCATATAAAAATAGTTTTTGTCTTTCGTTTTGTGTCCAAATTGTAGTAAAATTCTAGCACTACTAAAGGAGAAAACTCAGGGGGATGCTGACAAAAAGTGGCCTAATAGTGATGGTTGATTGGGTTAACAAGATAGTGAGGTAGTTTAGAGAGGGAAAGACCTCACTCAAAGTAAAACTCTCTGGTGGCCAGAGAGTTGAAACACTCCTTAACGCTGTTGGATTGGAAAATAGTCAAGGAGTTGGAGATTCTTTTTGGGAATTTTGTGGAGGGAGTGGATAAATGGGCCTCATCATCTCCGATGGATGAGATTTCATCAAAAGAGACCAAAGGGAGTGGCCATTTTTTTGGGGAGGCAGGTTTCTTCTACTATTGAAGGTTTTTAGTAGCACCTTTAGCGGCTGAACGGGTGGTTCATCATGGTATGGTCTAACTAGAAGCGGTAGGAGAGGAGGAAATGGGAACATACGTGCATAAAGTAGTATGTTCTCTGGAGGTGGTGATAAGGGCAGTGTTAGCGTGTTTAAGTGAAAGGGGTGAAATGGGTTGCTTGAGGGGCTTGGTAAGATAGTCATCAAGATTGTGCTCTTCTTTTAGGGAGAGGCTACGCATAACTTTTTTTTTGACATTGGGGTCATGAGGAATGTATAGCGGATGAGATGAGACAAAAAGGGTGGCATTTTAAAATTCGTGCTAAAATAAAGACATCTTACGATGTACTGGAGAGAGTGTGAGAGGAACATACCTTCATTTAGAGCAACCGCCTCACCCAAGATATGGAAAATCTTTGTGTAGAAGGAAGAACATCTGTGAGTGTATTCCTTCATGCGACACATGGTGCATGTACTCTACCCACTTTTTCACCTGCTGGACTTCCTGGCAATAAAAGAGTTGTTAGTGTACGATTGATATAGTGGAAATTAATTATGCAAGAGATAATTCCTAGGAGAAATGCAAAGAACAAGAGTTAAAACGAAAGAAGGTAAAATTTAGGTTGCCTCATAATAGCTCTTGGTTTAATGTCCTCATTCTGACAACTTGTCGTAGCCCTATGAGTTTTGTAAAGAAAGTGTTTGGACCTCCCTATTAAAATTTTTAGCTCGATAAGGTTTTACTCGGTGGTCGTTGAATTTAAAGGTCCCTTTAGTTTTTTGATATTTTAAATCCACAACTCCCTAAGGATGAACCTTGAAAATCTCATAGGGTCTAGACTATCTTGATTTTAATTTCCTTGGGAACAACTTTAACCCCGAATTATAGAGTAACACCAACTGCCTAGGATATATTTCTTTTGGTTTGAGATGTTGGTTGTGAAACTTTTTGGTCTTTTCCTGATACTAATAAGCACAATTGTATGAGGCATTCCGTAGTTATTTGAATTCATTCATCTATAACTTATGTGCCTCTCCTACAGTAGCTAGATCAAAGTTGATCATTTTAAGTTCCTAATAGGATTTGTGTTCTATTTCAATGGGTAGGTGAAAAGGTTTTTTTTGAATACAATCCTATAAGGTGACATGCCTAAGGGTGTTTTAAATGATGTCCTATATGCCCAAAGTGTGTTGTTTAACTTGGTTGACCACTCCTTTCTTATAGGGTTGCCCACTTTTTCCAAAATTTTCTTAATTTTCCTGTTGGAAAGTTTGGCTTGACCATTTGATTTCCGGTGATAGGTTGTGGCTACTCTATAATGAATCCCATATTTGTGCATAAGTTGTTGGAACAACTTATTGCATAAATGAGTATCACCATCGCTAATGATTGCCCTAGGAGTCTCGAATCTTGTGATAACATTCTATTGGAGTAAGCTGAATACCATCTTGGCATCATTTGTTGGTAGTGCAACGGCCTTTATCCATTTAAACATGTAATCCAGTGCTACTAGAATGTATTAACTGCCAAAGGAGGATGAGAATAGGCCCATGAAGTCAATACCTCAAACATCAAATATTTCTACCTCCAATATTTCCATTTGAGGCATTTCATTTTTCTTTGAGATGTTTCTAGTTCGTTGGCATTGCTCACAATTTTGGACCTCAACTCTGGCATCCTTAAATATGGCAGGCTAGTAAAATCCACTTTGAAGAACCTTTTCTGCTATGCATATGCCTCAAAAATGACCTCTGTAAGGTGCATGATGATAGGTGGCTAAAATCTCATTTACCTCCTCTTCACTCACACATCTTCTCATAAATCCATTTGAACATTGTCGAAACAAGAATTGTTCATCCCAGTAGTTATACTTGACACCATGATGGTCTACAATTTGATTATCTTTACCCTGCTGATCCTTAATTTCGACGTCAAAATTCTGCAAAAGTAGGATCCATCTTAGTAAACGAGGTTCGACATATTTTTTAGCAAGCAAGAAGCGAATAGCAACGTGGTCAGTATAAGCAATCACTTTAGTTCCTGGGAGATAAGATCAAAATTTATCAAATGCAAACACTACTTCCTATAGTTCTTTCTCCATATCCGTGTAGTTCAATTGAGCCTCATTCAGTGTCTTACTGACATAGTAAATGTTGTGGATGAACTTGTTCTTCTACTATCCTAGTAATTCTCCCATAGCACAATCACTTGCATAACACATAAGTTCAAAGGGTAGGGCCAGTTAGGTCCTATGATAATATAGGCTTTAGTTAGTGCTAACTTTATTCACTCAAATGCTTCCTTACAAAACTCATCAAACTCAAAATTTCTATCATGTTCTAACAACTAACAAAGGGATTTAGCAATTTTTGAGAAATCTCTAGTAAAATCCTGCTTATCCTAAAAAACTTCTCACACCTTTGATAGTGGTTGGAGGGGATAATTTTTCAATAACTTCAAATTTTGCTTTATCGACCTCCAATCCTTTGGGAGAGACCCTTTGTCCTAAAATGACTCCTTTCTTATCCATAAAGTGTCATTTTTCCCAATTGAGGATTAAGTTGGTCTCTTCACACCTTATCAGTACTCTCTCTAGGTTTGTGAGGCAATCATCAATACTATCAAAAAATATAGAGAAATAATCCATAAAAAATTCTAAAATTTCTTCTACCATATCTATGAATATGGCCATCATGCACCGCGGAAAATTTGTAGGCACATTACACAGGCCAAAGGGCATTCGACGAATGGCAAATGTGCTATAGGACATGTGAACATGGTTTTGTGTTGATCTTTAGGTGCAATGGCTATTTGGTTATAATTAGAGTATCCATCCAAGAAGTAATAAAAATCTCTCCCTACTAATCTATTAAACATTTGATCAATAAATGGAAGGAAAAATAGTCTTTTCGGGTGGCTTTATTGAGTTTCCTATAATCTATGGAAATACGCCACCCTGTGACTGTCTAAGTTGTGATCAATTTATTTTTAGAATTTTATATGATAGTCATACCTCCTTTATTTGGGACACATTAGACATGGATTACCTAATTGCTATCATATATGGGGTAGCTAATATCTGCATCAATCAATTTGACGATTTTCTATTTTACTACCTTCTTCATTGTTGGGTTAATCCTTCTTTCCTTCTTGATAAATGAACTTGAGGGGTCCTCTAGTAGAATCTTATGCATGCATAATATAGGGATGATTCCTTGGATATCTCCCATGGTCCATCCTACTGCCTTCTTATGCTTCTGGAGTATGCTAACCAGCTGCTCCTATTGAGATACAGGTAAGGTAGATGATATAATAACTGGCAGGGTGTCTTCCTTAGCTAAATATGGATATTTTGTATGGGTTGGTAAAGGCTTAAGTTCCAGCTTGGGTGGCTCTTTAATTGATTGTTTGATTGGTTGTATTTCTCCATGACTTAGGCCGAGAGGTTCCCGAGGTGTTGAGTAATTGATCTAGCTACACCCTACCAAATCCTTGTCATCCTATTCATTAGAGTAACGAGTAGGGTAACTGCTATTTAAGTGATTTGTATCAAATAACCTAGATTATTCATTAAGTGTACCTACACTAAACTCATCAAAGATATCTAGCTCAACAATATCAATTCGTGAACATTCATTTAGGTCCTCTTCTGGTAGTTTCATTGAGTTAAAAACATTAAAAGTTATCTACTCCTCGTTAACCCTTATTGTTAGTTCTCCTTTCTGCACATCTATTAGGGTCTTACTATTAGCTAAGAAAGGCCTACCCAAATTGATAGGAACCTCCTTATTTGATTTATGGTTCAGGATAATGAAATCTACTAGGAAAATGAATTGGTCTACCTTTACTAACACATCTTCAATCTTTCCTTCAGGGTGAACATATGATCAGTCAGCTAACTATAGAGTGACAGTGGTAGGCCTTGCTTCCCCAATACCTAGCTTCCTGAAAATGGACATAGGCATAAGTTCAATTCCAGCACCAAGGTTGCAAAGACCTTACCACAATACTTATCTCCTATGGAACATGGGATGGTGAAGCAGCTAGGATCTTACAATTTTCTAGGTAATTTTGTTGAAAAATCAATCTACATCCCTAGGTGATTGCTACCATCTCATATTCATATAGTCTGCTTTTATATGTCAAGATGTCCTTTAGAACCTTTGCATAATTAGGCATCTATTGGAGTGCTTCTACCAACAGAATGTTGATATGTAACTATTGTAGAATATCAAGGAACTTATCAAGCTACTTGTGATGCTCATGTTGTTTAAGGAATTGAAGGAAAGGTGGTGTTGGGGTTAAGGATTTCAAAATGATGGTTTATGATGGCTTAATACTCTTTTGTGGCTCAGGAAATGAAGTGGTGTTTACCTCTAGATTTCTGGTAGGACTAGTCTATTGTTGTGATGGTGCATAGATTTACCTTCCTCATGTGGGTTCTATATCATTTGCTTGTTTTATAGGGTGGTATTTTTCCTTAATCTTGATCTATTGGAAGGGAGGTGCAATTTCCTTACCTAATCTGAGGGTGATGGCCATACATTGCTCCTTATCATCTCTTTTTGGGTTTTTGGTGTCACTGGGAAAAGTGCCCTGGGGTCTACTACTTAGGGCTATAGCTAGTTGCCTCATTTGAGTTTCTGGTGTTCGTAAGTGTAATACCCCAAAAATTTTGAAAACCTAAATTCTAAAAGATAACTTTTATTTGAAATAAAATTTTATTTTAAAATTATTTATTTTAATCATTTTATGGATTTTAGAGTATGTAAGTTTGGATAATAGTATTTAATAAAATAAAATTTAATATTTTTCTATTTATCATATTATTTCATTTAAATAAATTTTCAAACTAGTAGTTTACTATAATTATCCTTTTTAAGCCCATATATTTAAATATATTAAATTAAATTATTAAATAAACTTATTATCAAAAATATTACATCGTGTTATTTTATAAATTTAATTATTCTCAATTTTTCCATTTTTCCCCAATTTCCTTTTCCTACCTTTTCTTTTCTTTCTCCTTCCCTCTATTTTCTTTTTCCCTCTTCCTAGCTTTGGGCCACCAGACCCCTCGGCCTGCTTTCCCCCCTCCTTGCGCACTGGGCCACAGGCCTGATCTTTCTCCCCTGCCCCTCGCGCGTCCGCCCAGCCGCAACCTTCTTTTTCCCCTGGACCGGCCGACTCATCTTTTTTTCTTTCTTTTCTTGCGCCGGTCCAGCCGCCAGCCCCTTCTTCCCTTCTTCTTCTCCCACGCCCGACCAGCGCCCTCTGCCATGGTCGAGCATGCCTGCAACCATAGCCCTGCAGCTCCTGTGCCTCCCTCCCTCTCCCTCTCTCTCTTCCCCCGTCATTTTCTTTCTTTTTGTGAGCCAAACCAGCCCTTGGACCACACCCGCGTGCCCCTGTTTCTTTCCTTCTTCTTCCTCGTTTTCCCCTGCCACCCGACCACCACCTGCCACCTGCAGCGCCGATCGCCGGCCATCCCTGCCCCTCTCTTCTCCCTCTTCTTTTTCTCCATCTCCCCAGCCCTCCATTCCCCTCATTTTCGAGCCCTTCTCTTCCCTCGAGCTCCCTCCTCTCTCCTTCCTTCTACCCCATTTTTCTTCCTCGTTTTTTTTATCACCGCCAGCCTCCGTCGCCTAAACCACCAAGCCCAGCCCTTGCGCCGCCTTCTGCCACTGCCTACTACCACCCTGCACCACCACGCCGCCCCTCGAGCCCTACACTTCCTCCCTTCTCCTCCTTTTCCTTTTTCTTCCCAGCTTTTCCCCCTTATCGCCGAGCCACCTGCAACAGCCGCCTCCGCCGCCGTCCGGCCACCTCTGCCGCCACCCAACCCACCGTTTGACACCCTGCAACCCCCTCTACAACTACCATCCATTAGTTGGCCGAAACCAACTCTTGCACCCCTCCATTTTCCCCTCTCCTTTTCCTTCCTTCACAACCCCTTTCCCTCGACCCATCTTGGCAGCCACCTTCGCCGCCTCTCCGCCGCCTTGAGCCGCCTTGAAACCACCCTTAGCCTCCACCTACAACCCCTCTTCACTTCTGCACCATTCCCCTGCCTTAGAACCTCCCCCAACCACCTTCTTTTCTAGCCTAAATACCCTAACCCGAAAATAATGTATTTTGCTTCCTTCACCCTCTTTGAGCCTTTTTCCCCCATGGGTTTTGCATGAAACTCACGCTGCCCATGCAGCGTGAGCTCCCCTTCATTTTAAAAAAAATTATTTGGCTAATTTTTAAGGTATAATGGTATTTTATGTTAAGTGTTTTATTAATTAAAATTTATAAAGTTTTATACTTGGATTCTTATTCTAATATAAATATGATGGATATTATTTTTAGGTGTTGAGTTGCTAATTATGCTTGGTAAGATTTGATATTTTGCGGGATTAAGGTAACCGTTAATCCTCCCTTAAATATATGGAAAAACGCATGCTAGCACATTTAGGGTTTAGTATGATTTTATGCATGTTTTGTATGCTTAGCATGATATGTATATGGTTCTTATATTGTTTGATAAAAATAAAAAAGCATGATAACTTTTGTGCCATATGTAGGTATGTTAATTAAGGAAGGAGTTGGAATATTGATGGGAATATTAAATACTTGTTTATGATGTACCATGTTGCTAATGCATGAATGATGTTATTGTTTAAGGGTATTTTAGTAATTATGCTTACGAGGTATATAAATCAATGTGTGTAGCTGCTAATGAGTATTATGTTGAAAAATGACAAGTTGGTGGACTTAGATGATAAAAATGAAGTATTAATATCATTATTTTATGTAGTGTTAGTAAATTCATAAAAATGGTGAATAAAGGGGTTGAGTGGAAATTTTATAAGTGAAAAGGGTATTTCGGTAATTTTTGAGATAAAAGAATAATATGGTAATTTTATGATTAAATGGCTAAATGATAATTTATAAGTAAAGGATAAAATTGTAAGTTGTGAGAAAGAAGGGTAAAATGGTAATTTTGGAGGTAGGGGTAAAATAGTAATTTTGGATGAAGGGGGCATTATGGTAATTTGGAGGTAGAGGGGAAAAATCATAATTTCATAAGTAAAAGGGTAATATGGTAAATTTTATAAGTGAATGGTGAAGTGGTAATTTATAAGTAAAGGGGTAATATGGTAATTTGGGAAAGAAGGGTAAAATGGTAATTTTGTAAATAAAAGGATATTATGGTAAACTTGGGAGTAAGGGGTAACGTGGTAATTATGATAACGACAAACAATAATTTAGAAATTAAATTATGATTGCAGAAGGGCAATTGGATAAGTATGATGCTATAGAAGGGTAATTTGGTAAATTAACCAATTAAAGGGCATTATGGTAATTTTAAATATGGACAAGGGTAAAATTGGTAATTGTAATTATGAAGAGGGGTAAATTAATTATGAGGAAGGTTAATTTGGAATTTATGATAATTGAAAAGGGTAAATGGCAATTAAAAATAATTGAGAGAGGTAAAATGGTAATTACGATAAGGAGAAGGGCAATTTGGTAATTTATCCAACTCAAGGGCAATTTAGTAATTATAACAAAGGAGAAGGGCGATTTGGTAATATAACCAACCAAAAGGGAAATATGATAAGCGTAGTAATTATGAGGGGTGAATGGTGATCTAAAAAGTATAGGAGACAATTTGGTAATCTAAAGTGGACAAGGGGTAATTTGGTAATTATGCAACCTTAAGGGTAATGTGGTAATTTATCAAGTAAGGAATGGATACTTAACAATTATATAAGTAAAGGGCAAATGAGTAGTTTGTACCTAACACGTCTTTGAGATTGTGGAACATTAATATGATTAAATAATGCTGATTAGACAAGTAAGAGTATTTGATAATTAGGATGGCCTTAATGGTTTCTCTGTGATATTCTGGATAATCATCTGAATAAGAAACGATTAATGATATCAGAACGATTGAAAGTGAATAAGTATTGGATTATCGTGCTTTTCGTGATCACCTTAATTAAGACACTATTACTTAAAGTGAAAGACCTCGAGATCGGGAATGGTGACTCCTTAGGGGTCGCTACCCTAAGGACGTGGTTTAGTCCACGATTATTCTGGTATTTGCTGGTGTGCCTTTGTGCCCCAGCCAGACCCTATATCTTACTCTTTCTAGCTCTACGGACCTAGTTAGGGGGTATGCATACTTATGGATTAGGTGTCCTTGTCGGTAGGGTACTGAGTTAGCTTTATGCACCAGTACGACCAGGGTACCTTTGCGTCCTTGGGTTCATGGTTAAAGGGTACTGAGTAGCTGATATGCACCGATACGACCGGTGTACCTTTGTGTCTCGGGTTATTGTAACACCCCAAAATTTATATATATATATATTTTTACTTATAGCTTAAACCGTAAATTCTGGAAATGTTACCGCCACACTTAGTACCAGACCGGTTCACTCCTACCGTTCCAATACTAAGTGCTAAGGCTAAAGAAACAACTCAGTAAGCATTAATGGATAATCCAAATTCAAAGATACGGAAATCAGGTACACACAATTCTTTATTCAATTCCGAATACGAGGGTAGTTTTTTTTAGGAAAGAGAAATAACTACAATAATGAAGTAGTTTCGAAAGTACTATTTATAAATAGATAAGATAGTAATAATAGTTTAAAGGAAGGCCGGCCACGTCACTCTGATAATCGATCCAGCCCGATCATCACTTGTCCCCACTTGATGTCCCATAGACATCTATAGCATCATAATACATATCTCCTACCTGCAGGAAATCAGATGGGCCTTCTACTCGTTGGAATGAGCAGCACCCATGAAACGGGTGATCAATACGCTACGTACTGAGTAAGGTAACCGAGCACTAAGGCCAACACATAACATATAAATCATGCAGACATAGAGGAGTACAATCATAAGTACATAGGATCAACCAGGTAAAAGTACAAGGGCCCATTCATAGTCTGGATTTATTACTTATTTAATCTCTGATTAGATCTCATTTCATACCATGCCTTTTTATCACTTCCATGCAAGCACAGGAGCACCCCACTATTATAACCGGTGGGCCGGTCACACATAGGGCATCATGCCCTAACCACTATTATTACCGGTGGATCGGTCACACATATAGGGTAGAAACCCTAACCACTATTCCTAACCAGTGGATCGGCTCGGCTCCGGCTCACATGATGTTCCACTGTAAGTAATTAATGTCTTTTACTTACCTTAACAAAACTTTGGTTTATTTTCATTGAGATCGGGAACCCCCACTATTATAACCGGTGGGCCGGTCACAATAGGACATCATGTCCTAACCACTATTATTACCGGTGGATCGGTCACAATAGGGTAAAATCCTAACCACTATTTTAACCGGTGGATCGGTCGCACATAGGGTAAAACCCTAACCACTATTCCTGACCGGTGGATCGGCTGGTCCCGTCTCAATATCTTCCTCTTTAAGTGAATAGTATCTTAAGTGTCTTATTCACAAGTTTGACTCAGACACGCATGATTGGCTTCTACCTTCCTCATCTTCCAATCCTAGTTAACCACCACCATTAACATTAATCCTGACCGTCCCTAACTCTCATGAGAACTCTAACTCCACCTAAGCCCTACTCCATGCAAACCCTAGCTTCATGTAAACCCTGCTCCCATGCAAACCCTAACTTCATGTAAACCCTACGCCCATGCAAATCTTAACTTCATGTAAACACTACGCCCATGCAAACCCTAACGTCACGTAAACCCTACGCCCATGCAAATCTTAACTTCATGTAATAGTAGTACCACCATGCAAAACCCAAGTATCATGCAACTCATACAAAACCCTAACACCGTACAACCCATGCAAAACCCTAACACCGTACAATATATTCATTCCATGCAAAAATCCAACACCCATGAACTCCCCAATATTATTTTGTAAGTCCCTCATGCATGTCTCGAGCCATATCACATCGTATTAATAATATATTTATACACATCATTCTCATGCCACAATCATTTAACGAAAACACACCTCAACTTCCATACATGCTGCATTCATAACAATTACATAATAGTTACATGAAATACATGATAGATCATATCACAAGGCATGCATGGCATATAAATCATATATAACACAAATGGCCTTAGCACCCCTTACCTAAAATGTCGCCGGTCTTGTAGCAAGTTCCTATACCACTTGAGGGCTTCGGTTAGGCTCACCTACTATGGGAAAAATACTAGGATAAGGTTTTCTCTTAAGAATGCTATCATTTCTAACTTATCCCAAGACCTTATTTTTAATTAAAAATTATTATATTAAAATTGACTCTACAAAATACTAGTAGAATATTAATAATAAAACTAAGGCAGTTCAAAATAATACGAGTAAAGATAATAATAATAATAATAATAATAATAATAATAATAATAATAATTCTATAATAACTAAATATTATAAATAAAGATAATATCAATAATAATAATAATAATAATAACAATAACAATAATATATAAGCTTTAAATTTAAAGTGGGGTTTCGACCCTACTTATAACTAATGACCTACTATTTATTAATATTAATAATAAAATTAATAACATATATAATAATATTGAAATAATAAAGATAATGGTAATATTATTATTAATGGTTATTAGAACAATAGGAATAATAATACTAAAATACATAAGTGCGAATATTAATACAAAATTATGGCCTAAGATTTTCCAGAACAATTAATAAAATGTTAATAATAATTATTCTAATAATTATAATATTAATAATAAGAAGAAAAATGATAATAATCATATAATAATTCAATTAATATCTTAAAATTCGGAAATAACAATAAAATTATTTTATTAGTATTCTCCACCCTGCAAGTACAACTCTGCATAAATTTTACATCAAATAATAATAATATTAATAGCAAGGAAATTATTATTATATTCGATTAGTTACCAATAAATAAAATAAAAATGGAATAATTTACAATAAATAGTAAATAATGTCTAAGGAGGTCTAGGATTTCACCTTGAGTCGGCAGGAATGGGCGGCACCGACGGTGGTTCACGGAGGTGGCCGGAAAAAAGATCTAAAAGGAAAAAGATGAAGAAAAAGAGAGAAGGAGCAGGGGAAAAATTAAAATAAGGTTTTGATTCGGTAGAGGAGGATTAGAGGGAGTTTTTGGGTGGTTCAGAGGGCAGTAAAAGTGGCGGAAACGGCGGAGGACGGCGGCTTAAGGTTTTCTGGGTGAAAATTCCGACGAGGTGAGAAGCAAACTTGGCACGACTATGGAGGCCTACACAAGAGGAATCGAAGGCTAAAAATGGTTTAGTTATCTAGATAAATTTTCGGGGAAGAAATTGTAATGCTTCGGTGGCGTGGAGGTTGAATCCAAGCAGCAGGGGAAGTGTCTGAAGTCATGGTGGCGGTCAGCCCCTGCTTAGGGTTTTCGGGGGAGAAAACTCCAAAAACTCCTACAACTAGGCTATTTATAGATAGTGAATGGTATAATAGGGTGTTGAAGCTCGACAGGGAGGTAATAAGTGCAAGAATTTGGGTGGCCGGTGGCAGTAATTGATCGGCCATCGTTTGGGTTGCTTCGAATTTTCGCGAGGCTGAGGAGAAGAAACGAGCGTGATTCAACGTCCAATAATTATGCCGATTTAGAGTTAAGAGGAAGACAATGAGGCAAGAAACGGCCGGTATTAATCACCGTAGCCGAAGAGGCCATTGATGGGGTCGAAGGTTTCATGGCAGCGTCGGGGGAAGACGGAGGGAGAAGGAAGAAGAAAGAAGATGGGCCGGTCGGCCGAGGAAGGAAAAGAAAAGGGGAGAACCGGGCGGGTCGCGCGCCGGTTAAGCCCTCACTTAATGAGACGCAGCGTCTCGACATACAATCGCCCAAAACGCCGTGTCTAGGCGCACGTAGGGGGAAGGCCTGCGCCGCTGGGCCACGGGAGAAGAAAGGAAGAAAAAGGAAAGAGGATTGGGCCGCGCCTGGCCCAATCGGCGGAAAAAAAAAGAGGAAGAAAGAAAAGAAAGAAAAGGAGAAAAGAAAAAGAAAGAGGAAAAAGGAAAAAGGAAGAAAATAAGGTTTTGGGTTTAAATAAATTAATTAGAATATTTTGGGTATTTAATATAAAATATTTATTTAACAAAAATATTAAATTCCCCTTTTTAGGCTAGTTTCGGGTTTTTAAAATATTTTCCATAAATTTCATTTTAATTAGCAAAACCCCTAATTTTCTTCCATTAAAATATTTATAAAATTAGTATTAATTTGGAACTATTTTATCCTCCTTATTTTAAATAAAATAATTTATTTTGTTAATTTCTAAAATAAAATCCTTAACTAGCTAAAATACCCAAATTACTCCTAATTAAAAATAGTAATAATTTTCTTCTTAATTTTCCTAATTAATTTCCTTTTATTTTAATCAAATAATTTATATTTAATTAACTATCATAATAAATTTCATTTAAATATACTATTTAAAATTAGAACTTTTCGGGGCATTTCAGTTATCGATCTCCCATTCGAGGCAAATAAATATGATTGATGTGCTGATTAAAGAAAGGAAAGATACTATTATTGAAAGTGAAATATTAATGAGCCGGGCCCAGATGATTATGATATTGAGTACCGGTCCACCGGTTATAATAGTGGCCAGGAACGTTGTGCCCTAGATGATGAGTTATATGTATCCCGGTCCACCGGTTATAATAGTGGCCAGGAGCGTTGTGCTCTGGATGATGATTCTTTATATATCCCGGTCCACCGGTTATAATAGTGGCCAGGAGCGTTGTGCCCTGGATGATGAGTTATCTGTATTCCGGTCCACCGGCAATAATAGTGGGGGTCTCGAGCTCAATAAAATCAGTTATGTATGTGAATAAGATTATGGAAAAAATACTAATCACTTATAGTGGAACACCATGTGAGTCAGGCCAGACCGGTCCACCAGCAAATAATAGTGGTCAGGTGTGTTCTGCCCTGTGTGTTTATCTTCCGGTCTACCGGCAATAATAGTGGTCAGAGGCGTTATGCCCTGAGTGTATACTTTCCGGTCCACCGGCTATAATAGTGGGGTTCCCGCACTCACATGGATATAAAATATGATATTGATTGAATGATGATGGAATAATGGCTTAATGCCCGAATGTACTGATCTTACACTATGACATGGCTTAAGGCCCAAAGTATCGATCGTGACCTATAAATTATTATGTATGTTATTGTTGTGCATGCACCTCATATTATTCATGCGTGTAGTTTGCATTTTGTGTCGTATGCGAGCCTATCTTTAAGTGTGGTATTAAAGGGTTACTCAGTAGCGTAGTACTGAAGGGATTCCCTTATGGGACCCCTGCCTATTCAATGGGCAGTGCCCTTGCAGGTTTTTCAGGTGCTACTCAAGTGGGCTACGGGAAAGAGAGTAAGGAGTTATCCGGTATCGTTAGGGTTTTCCCTCCTTCTTCGTTTAATTCCCTGGTTTTGATGTTATGTTGGTACTTTAACCACCATCGGTGGATTTTATTCCTGAAAACGATTTGATGCGCTACTCTGTTTTAAATATGTTGAAGTTCTTGCAATTTACTCTGATCTATGAATGTTGAATGTCTTTCGAATTGTATTTCATTTTCTTAGCCTTAGCACTTGGTACTGGAACGGTATGAGTGAACCGGTCTGGTACTAAGTGTGGCGGTAATACTCCCAAAGTTCACGTTTTATTTATCTGCTTCTGCTAATCTTCCTTTTAATTAACGAAATTTTTTCAGTAGTGAATTTTGGGGGTGTTACAGTAAGAGGTTGTATTGCTCTAAATTGATGCATTGGTTTTTGCCATATATTTCTTGAGAAGATTTTATAGAGAGTTGGAGTTATTGTGTTGGGAAGGAGGTTGGTGAGATTGTAGTTGTTGAGAGTTCTGAGGTTGAGGTTGGTAGTAACACTGTTGGTTGTACTAATTGGTCAGGTTTTACACATCACTTTGGTTAGAACACGAGAAATTAGGATGTTGTCTCTAGGCTGGGTTGTAATGATTTCCATACGAATGTTGTGAGCTTCTGGCCTAGTTTCCAACGTAATTTACTGACACTAGATTGGTTGGATATTGCTCGAACATATGGCCTTCTTCACAATACACGCAGGATACTGTGGTTGCTAAGGTAGTGGGGTGTTCTACTACTCTCTATACCTATGAGTTAGTGGGAGCAATATTTTTCAATAAGCTAACCATAGATGATACCTCTTCTCTTAGGGCTATGATAGCGTCTACTTCGAATGCTTCTGTTTCTCTTACCTTGTGGACGCTCCTAGCACTACCCCACTACTGGTTGTTGCATGCTATGGTCTTAATGATCTCATAGGCTTGATCATAGGTTTTTCTTAGTATGGCGCCATTAGGTAAGGTGTCTACTAAGTTTTGTGTCTATGGGTTTAGTCCATGGTAGAGTGTCTCTATCTGCAACCAATGAGGGATTTTTTGGTTTGACCATTTCCTTAATGATTCCTTAAACCTCTCTTATGTATCTTTAAGAGTTTCATTTTCTTCTTGCAAAAATGTTGTAATGTTATGTCTTAGTTTAGCATCTTTGTTGGAAGGGAAATGATGCATAAGCAAGAGTTGTATCTTCTCATCATACCACCCCTGCACATGCTTTGAAACCGAGTGAGTAAAGGCATTAAGTTTTTAAGTTGACATGAGAGTGCAAGTATTATCATTTCATAGGATATTAAGGCTCTTTTTAGATTAAATTCATGCTAGTCATGCAAAAGCTCAAAGGGTGGAAAAGTTATTAGGAAAAAAACCCTACAAATTCCACATGTAGCAAAAATCATACATATAATGATACTCACAGGGTCCTTTAATCTGTACAAATCAACTCTTATCAAAGATCTCTCACCATTGATGCAATGTATCTAAAAATTAACAACATCCCATTTTTCAACATGGTCTCTGATGAAGTGATGTCTTATTTCAATATATTTAGACTTAAAGTATTGAACGGGGTTCTTAGTAAAGCAAATAACACTAGTGCTATCACACATAATTATAAAATATTCATGTTTAAGCCCATAATCTTTTAATTGTTATTTTATTAAAAATAATTGTGCACAATAAGCAATAACCACTATATATTCTGCTTCAATCGTAGATAGTGTAACACTAAATTAGTTCTTACTATACCAACTAATTAGGGCTTCTCCTAAGAATTGACAATTACCTGAAGTGTTCTTCCTCTACTTGAATAATTAGTTGGCATAAATATATGAAATTAATGATTAATGATATCCTCTACTTATGTGTTGATCAATGTTTAATTTATCCAATGAGAAACAACTTGGCATACTCATATTCAAATTTATGTCGATATAATACCCCACTTTATAAAACTCTGCCTTGTGTAAGATCTTACTTATTTGAAAAAAAAAAATCTATTTGGTATGTTTTGTTACATCCCTTAAAAGATTATAAACCCTAATGGTGTTTTTAAAACTATTCATTCTTGCTTCTTTGCCCTTTCTTTTGGTCCTGGCTCCCTTGAGGCTTCTAAACCACTTTTGGACTTTTATTTCTTCAAATACTCTTCCCTAATGTGAATTTTGCATTCCTTATATTTTTCATATTTTCTGAGGCTCTTTCAAAATACTAACATGAATTGATAGTTTAAATGCATTATTTATTGTACTGATATACCTTAAACGCCTTGAAATGACATAAGTATGAATAGTAAGTCCCAACAATAATATATTTTTAGTTTTTATTCTTACGTTTCTTAGTATAAAATAATATTTTCCATTTGTTGGTGAATAGTGATTTTTTTGTAAATAGTAAAAAATTTAAATTTAATTTGGGGCCTTGTTTTTCCTTTGTTAAGTTGTTTTTCATTAATTTCGATTCTACTAGGAAAAAATGTTATTTTTGGTTCCTTTGGGGTTTTTTGGACCTATGGATTGAATTTTTGGTCTTTAAAGATTATTTTTGATCAATGATGGACTAAATAAATATATAAGGAGTCAAGTCAGACTTTAGGGACTTGTTAACCTAAGTTTAACTTTTAATTTCTTAGGACTCTTACTTGGTAAAAGGTGCACTGCTTTTTTCTTGTGGCCTCGACCTCTGATTTTGAGTGGTTTCCTAAATATTTTGAAGGAGCCTATGATCCATTGTGATCCTTTCTATCAATGGTTTTTATTGTTTTGGACAATTTGTGAATGTTATTTGAGATTTTGCGTTAACCACAAACACTTATGTAGTATTTGTGTTATGTGCTCTTTGAGCCACATTGATGGTTACATTTGGTGTTATAATTTAAAACATAGTCCTTTGGACTTTCATTTTGTGTTCTCATAAAACATGAGGGGATGCTAGTTGTATAGTAGCTTGGTGTCTTTTCTACTCTATAGGTCCCTATATTGAAATACCCCAAAATCCTAATTTAGAAAATCATGGTCAAATAATAAATTATTAATAAAATTAATTAAATAAACTATTTTTATTAAAATAAGAGGGAATTAATTAAGGTAAATCTAGGAGAAATTAATAAATAATTTAAATAGAAAAAATTTGAGTATTTTGCTAATTAAAATGGAATTAAAAAAAATCTTTCAAAATCCCTAAATTAACCTAAAAAGAGAATTTAATTATTATTTTAATATTAATATTTTATTGAATATTCCAAAATACCCAAAAATATATTAATTAAGCCAACCCACCTTTTCCTTTCTTTTTCCATTTTCTTTTTTTCCTTTTTCCCCCTCTTTTTTTTTCTTTTATTTCCCTTCCTTCTCTTCCTTTTTCTCCTTTTTCCCCGACCTGGGCTGGCCCGCTGGCCCAACTCCTCTCCCATCCCCTGCGCGGCCCAGGCCTACGTCGCCTTTTTTTTTCTCCTCCTCTCCTGGCCAGTTCGTCCTCCCCCTTTCTTTCTTTCTTCTTTTCTCTTGGACCGCCGGTCCAGTCCCTCTTGTGTAGTCTTCAACCTCCCGCACCTACAACTCCCTCAATCGGCACCGGGAATTCCTCCACCAACCACCCCGTCTGACCGACCATTCCTCCCCTCTCTTCCCCGTTGACTTACCTATTATTTCGACAGGGCCATTCCTCCCCTCTCCTACGTGCCATTCCTTCTGCCCCGACAAGAAATGGCCTACGAAGGTAGACCTGCGTCGACCTACCCTCGCCGGCCGGAGATCCATAACCCTTACGTCCTACTCTCCCACTCCCCTTTGTCGTTTTCCCTTCCAATCGAGCTATATATAGCCCCGAAAATTGCCATAATCGAGTTTTGATTTTGGTAGCCTAGAAACTCACCCCGCGCGCCACCGCCTGTTCAACCCCTCTTTTCTCCGCCATCGGTCGTCCTCACCGCCCACTCCGGCCACCAAAAATTTCCCTGCACCGCCCTCTATGCAACCAAGCTACCCTCCTTCCTTGCCTTGCCCTACACAAGCCACCCCAGCCGTGCAAATTCACCTTCCCGAACAACCCCTTTCGACTTTGCGCCGCCCCTCGTGTCGCTGTTTGCCGTCGGTTCCGTCACCTGTAGCGCCAACTCTACAACCTAAAAAAACTAGGGGACCTTACTCTACCTCCCCACACCTCCATTTTCCCGTACTTCCCTCTTCCCTAGCCTCCACATCCATCTCTCCACCACCGTCCTTCCTCCACCGCCGCCGTCGCCGCGGGCTCCACCACCAAGCCTAGGTGGTCTCCCAACTCTTAACCCTTAAAATTTGTGTATAAAAGTGTAAATGGTTTTAATATTCATAGTATTATTATTAACTAATATTATTAGTGTTATTATTATTACTATTACAATTACTATTATTACTACTACTACTACTACTACTACTACTACTACTACTATTATGTTCTAACTCTTATTTCGGAGAGTTTCTAGGTAATGGTATTGATTAAGACTACAACCTTGTTGTTTTTATTATTATTATTATTACTATTATTATCCTTATTATTATTATTGCATTATTATTATCACTACTATCATCATCATCATCATCATCATCATCATTATTATTATTATTATTATTATTATTATTATTATTCTGATTATTATTATCATCATTAGTATTATTACTATTATTATAATTATTAGTATTCTTATTATTATTATTCTTAGTATTATTACTATTACTATTATTATTATTATTAGTAATATTATTAGTATTATTATTAGTATCATTATTATTATTGTTATTGTTATAATGAGTATCATTATTACCACTATTACTATTATCATCTCCAGCATTGTTATTACTATTACTACTAGTATTATTATTGTTATGATTATTATTATTTCTGTCACTATTACTACCACTACTACTACTAGCATTATTAATATAAGTATCCTTATGGCCATTAATTTTATATTATTTCCATCACTAGTATTATTATTATTATTATTATTACTAGATTTGGGGGTGATATTAGTATCGTTATAAAACTAATAATAATATTGTTGTTAGTAATATTGAAACCCTTACTTTATTACTATGAATATTGACACGTTCCTACCCGCAAGTGCACGGGGTCAGAGTAGTAGTCAAGGTCGATCCCACAAGGATTGGTGAATGACCACTAGGACAATGATAGAACATAACTATGTCTAAACTACGAGATGATATGAAATAATAAATTGTAAGCTAAAATAACTAAATAAGCTAAAAAGAAAGGAAAATAGTACTCAAGTCACTCAAATAAATAGAAGAGCTAAGGTTCCGGTTCATCGCCCCCGATCCTCACATGTAATTGAAGATCACATCACAAAATAATTCAACAATCATAATCAATCATGCCAACAAGGATAGAAAGTGTTGTGCTTTCTCAAGCCACAACCACCCTATTACATATCTATGGCCCTAACTATCTCTAGCTTAGAGTCTAATAGAATGTAATGCATTAAAGTCTATAAAGTTTCCTCCTTTATTCTTGAAGAGGTCAAATCGATCGTCTCTCGACCTACAATTTAATCTCCCGTTGTGCTATTGGGTCTAATACTGGATTATCTCTCGATCTCACCGGTATTTCCCACACCGAAAATCAGAACCCGGCCGTGGTTAAAAAATTCGACAATCAATCAATAACACAACACATACATTATGAATTGAATAAAAAAGGATGCAATAATTCAACACATTAGGATCGGGGAAAATTCCCCTTCACCTTAGCACAAGATCTATCCCATCAAATTCATAGCAAGAATATTAAAAACAATAAGAGATTCCATAGATAAAGAAAATATCATTAGATAATACCCTTGATGTTCACAAATTCTTGCAAAAATTAACTTCTTGAATCTCCGTCTCTAATTTACAAGAGAGATCTTGATGAATTGGGGAAGAGGATAGAGAAGAGAAAAAAGAGAGGGAGTGGAGGCTGCCTCGAGCTATTAGAATAAGAGTTTTTTACACTACCGCCTCGTGGATCGCTAGGGTTTCCGTAACGATGGGCTTCCCGTGTCAGCTTTGACCATGATTCGTATTTTGACCATAACTTTTTCATCTTAACTCCGATTAAGCTGATTTTGGATGCGTTGGAAAGCTATTAAAAATATCTAAAACTTTGATGTTGAAAGCTTCTCCAAATTCAGACCTTTTCTTGGTCTAAATTTCACTTCTTTCAGGCCCATATACTTTAAATATGCATTCTTTCTTTTTCCACTTTAACTTTTGCTCCTCTTTGCTCCTTTTTTTTCTCCTTTCTTCTCCCTTTAAGGTTATTCTTGTTCTTCATCCTTCATGATTTTTTTTTGCTTGAGACCCTGCAATTTTCACAACACAAAGGCAGTAACAAGAACAAAAAGGGAGAATTCTGACTGAAATTAAAGGTAAAAACTCTTATAAACCTTAGGAATAAGATGTAAAAGTCACACTTATCAACTCCCCCATGCTTAAACATTTGCTTGTCCCCAAGTAAAGTAATACAAGAAACCCACCATGTGGTAAAAGAAAAGTAGTAGGATCCCTTTCTCAGAAAAGTGTGTTTAGCCCTTTAATAGCACAAGAGTCAAGTAAGGAGCAGTAAGACCCAAAAATATAACAATTAAAAGCTCAAAATCCTTTTTCAAAAGATATTTAGGTTGCCCCCACATGTGAGAAATGTAACCGTGCTATCGAGCTCTAGGGACATGCCATGCAACAAAGGACATCCAATTGTGGACAGTAGGCAGCCATATACCAACTCACTCTTCCCTCAAAGTTTCAAATTAGAATTCTCACTTTAGGTCTTGTGGACACACCTCTCATGTGTTTTATTTTATTTGAAGGTTCTGCTCTAGTCCTCTCACTCATGATCAAGATCATCCATATGCTTGGAATGCTTTTCGATTCTCCACCACTAGAAAGACTTAGAACACACAACAATCAAGAGGTCTTATTAGGGTTGTAATGGGGCCATAGGTTAAAAGGTTAGGACGGAATTTTTTTTTTGGAAGTAGATTTAAAAGTCTAGTACCAATGAGATATTTTTTTTTAATAACATATATTTTACCATCCCAACTTTTCATCACGAAACACAAGCACCCAAAACTTCTTATTGATTCTTCTTCTTCTTCTCCTTTTTTTTTTGAGAGAGATATATCAATTTGCTCTTCATCATACACAACCATTTACTCTTTCACACCTCCCTCATGCTTAGATTACATCATACTCCCAACTTTCTCTTCTTTTTTTTTTTGAAATTGCGCAACAACCATTGATTCTAGACTTAGGGAGGGATAAAGGAAATTGGGTTACATGTGTGTTTAGATCAAGAAAATGGCCATAAGCACAACGGGGTTAGCAAAGGATAAAATGTGAAGGTCAGGCTATTTGGCTAATGTAGGTTATGACAAAAAAACAAGTGCCTCTATCATTTTAATGCACGTCTAAGTCATATGTGGCTTTGAAGAAAACCATTACAAGTTCTAGTTTCCCAAGTCATGGTGGGAGACACACACAAAAGAAAAAATAAGAGACTGTAGTGATGTATCAGTCTAAAGGCTCAAAGTCTCACTAGGTCCAAAATTCTCTAAATCTAACACCTTTTGGCAAAGAGTAAATCAGCATAAGTCAAACTACAATACCACAAGAATGTTAAGGCATATATAACCCTAAAGTTCTCAAACACAATTATACTTTTCTCATAACAATGCAACCAAAACATTTAAGCACATAGAAATCCATTTTCAAAAGATGATTTAAAGGGTCTTATCACACCAAACTAAACACTCATGCCATTGCAAGACAAAACACACTCTTTAATATCATAAATGAAGGGTCATTTCCTTTTCTTTTCTTTATTTGTTTTGATTTTTTTTTAGATAAAAATCTGAAAGAAATGACCAAGGAAAAAGATAGCAACACTCATCAAAATAAAATAGGGAAGAATAGAATACTAACCAAATGACAAGGATAGGCCATCTTCTCCCCCATGCTTATGTATCACATTGTCCTCAATGTGAAATAAGAAGCACAAAAGAAAAGAGGAAAAAAAAATCCATAAGGAAACAAAGAGCAAACAAACCAAGAAAACCAAAATAAGAAAAATAAAAAAATTAAATAGAATAAAAAAAATATTGGGTTGCCTCCCAAGAAGCGCTTGTTTATAGTCATTAGCTTGACTTTCTCACTTCACTTAGGATCATCCAGAAGAATGGTGGTTTTGAGGGCTGCAACCTCACCACCTTCATACACCTTCAACCTTTGCCCATTCACTTTGAATGGCTCTTTATCGAGGCTAGAGATTTCGACTGCTCCGGATGGAAATACTTGTCTGATTGTGAATGGTCCTGACCATCGGGATCTAAGCTTTCCAGGGAACAATCGCAAACGAGAATTAAATAGAAGCACTTGTTGCCCCACTTCAAATGCTCGTTTGGTGATGGGTTGATCATGAATCCTTTTCGTGCGCTCTTTGTATAGCCTAGCACTCTCATATGCCTTAAGCCGGAATTCATCGAGTTCATTCAATTGAAGGAGCCTCTTCTCACCTGCAGCTTGCATATCAAAGTTAAGGAGACGGGTAGCCCAAAATGATTTATGCTCAAGTTCTACAGGGAGATGACAAGATTTTCCAAAAACTAGATTATAAGGGGACATTCCAATAGGAGTTTTAAAAGCTGTTCGGTAAGCCCATAGAGCATCGTCAAGTTTCAAGGACCAATCCGTTCTAGAAGAGCTAACCGTTTTCTCAAGAATTCTCTTAAGCTCACGGTTTGACACCTCCACTTGGCCGCTAGTTTGAGGATGGTATGGGGTAGAAACCTTATGGTTAACTCCATACTTACTCAAAAGAGCATTAAATGCTCTATTGCAAAAATGAGAACCCCCATCACTAATGATAGTCTTAGGTGTCCCAAACCTTGAAAAGATATTCTTTTTCAAAAATTTAGTGACGACTTTTGCATCATTTGTGGGAGTGGCTATAGCCTCTACCCACTTAGATACATAATCAACTGCCACAAGAATATATTCATTCACCATAGACTTAGGAAATGGTCCCATAAAATCGATTCCCCAAACATCAAATAACTCCACTACAAGAATGTTTGTGAGGGGCATCTCTTGTTTTCTAGAAATATTTCCCATTCTTTGACACCTATCACAAGTCTTAGCAAAGGAGTATGCATCATGAAATAAGGTAGGCCAATAGAATCCACATTGCAAGACTTTTGCAGCAGTTTTGGTGGGGCCAAAATGGCCACCACACTCTTTACTATGACAATGAGATAGTATAGAATGCATTTCATGCTCAGGGATGCATCTTCTAATGACATGATCAGCACAAATCCTATAGAGGTAAGGATCATCCCAAAAGTAATACCTCAGATCATGTAAGAACTTCTTCCTTTGATGAAAGGAAAGATCATTGGGTAAGATTCCACTTACAAGATAGTTTGCAATATCAGCATACCAAGGATGATTTGTAATAGCGTAGAGTGTTTCATCGGGAAATGCATCTTGAATAGGTGTAGCTTCCTGATTAATCACGTAGGTAGAGGGTAAACGAGAAATATGATCAGCTACTTGATTCTCACTTCCCTTCCTATCCCTGATTTCCTAGTCGAACTCTTGCAACAATAAAATCCACCGAATGATTCTGGGCTTTGCATCCTGCTTACTAAAAAGATACTTCAAGGCCGCATGGTCAGTATAGACAATGACCTTGTTAAGCAATAGATAAGAACGGAACTTGTCAAAGGAGAAAACCACAGCTAGCAATTCTTTTTCCGTTGTTGCATAATTCATTTGTGCAGAATTCAAAGTCTTGCTAGCATAATAGATAGTATGAATTTTTTTTTCCTTACGATGCCCCAAGACTGCTCCTATAGCAACATCACTAGCATCACACATAATCTCGAAAGGTAAATTCCAGTCAGGAGTAACAATAATCGGAGCATCTACCAGTTTTGCCTTTAAAGTGTTAAAGGCAGCCAGACATGCATCAGAAAAGTGAAAGGGCACATCTTTAGCCAACAGATCACAAAGAGGCTTTGAAATTTTTGAAAAATCTTTAATGAAGCGTCTATAGAAACCTGCATGACCAAGGAAACTACGTATATCTTTAACACATGTGGGGGGTGGCAATTTCTCAATGACTTCAATTTTAGCTTTGTTTACCTCTATCCCTTTGCATGAAATCTTATGCCCTAAAACTATTCCTTCCTGGACCATTAAATGACACTTTTCCCAATTTAAAACCAAATTTGTATCCTCACAACGCTTAAGAACAAGTTCAAGATTATTTAAGCATGCATCAAATGACGACCCAAAAACCGAAAAATCATCCATAAAAATTTCCATAAATTTTTCAATCATATCATGAAATAAAGCCATCATACATCTTTGAAAAGTGGCGGGGGCATTACAAAGACCAAATGGCATCCGTCTATATGCGAAGGTGCCATAAGGACAAGTAAAGGTTGTCTTCTCTTGGTCCTCAGGGGAAATAGGTATTTGCATATAACCAGAATACCCATCAAGAAAGCAATAATAGTCATGCCCCGCCAAGTGTTCAAGCATTTGGTCAATGAAGGGAAGGGGGAAGTGGTCTTTTCTAGTGGCATCATTCAACTTTCTAAAATCAATGCAGACACGCCAACCTGTAACAGTTCTAGTAGGCACCAATTCGTTATTATCATTCTTGACTACCGTGATTCCCCCTTTCTTGGGAACCACTTGGACAGGACCAACCCAAGAGCTATCAAAGATTGGATAGATCATACCTGCATCTAATAGCTTAATTACCTCCTTCTTCACCACCTCTTGCATTGTTGGGTTCAATCGCCTTTGAGGTTGGATCACTTTCTTGTGGTTGTCTTCCATGAGAATTTTGTGCATGCACATGGAAGGGCTAATCCCTCTAATATCAGCAATGGTCCATCCGAAAGCCTTCTGTCGTTCCTTAAGCACTCTCATCAATTTTTCTTCCTGCAAATTAGTCAAAGATGAAGAAATAATGATGGGAAGTGTATCATTATGACCAAGAAATGCATATTTCAAATGCTGAGGTAGTGGCTTAAGCTCTAGTGTGGGAGGTTCCTCAATAGATGACTTCAATTTTGGAATCTGGGCCCTCTCTAGCCCTTGTAAGGGGACCATAGTGTGACGACCATATGGTGGATGCGCATTCAAGTACCGGACAACCTCTTCTTCTTTCTCTTCATTCTCCCACTCTCTTTGTTGAACCAAACACCTTTCCAGGGGATCCTGCACAACACTTGCTTGAAAACAATCATCAATTACATTATCTAAGATATCAATATAATAGCAAGTGTTATCATCTAAGGGGTATTTCATGCTCTTAAATACATTAAAAGTGACTTCTTCGCCTTGGAAACGAAGAATGAGCTTACCCTCTTGGACATCTATAAGAGTACGTCCTGTTGCTAAGAAAGGCCTACCAAGAATTAGGGGGACTTTGTGGTCTTCCTCCATATCTAGCACAACAAAGTCAACAGGGAAGATAAATTTGTCCACTTTAACTAAAACATCTTCAATAATGCCCCTCGGATATTTGATAGATCGATCAGCCAACTGAAGGGACATATTGGTGGGTTTTGGTTCCCCTAGACCTAGACGCTTGAAAACAGAGAAGGGCATCAAATTAATGCTAGCACCAAGATCACATAATACCTTCTCGAATTTTAAATCCCCAATTACACATGGGATAGTGAAACTTCCTGGATCCTTAAGCTTAGGAGGAAGTTTGTTCTGCAAGATTGTAGAGCATTCCTCATTCAAACTTACTGTTTCAAAATCATCCAGTTTCCTCTTGTGAGTGATTATGTCCTTTAGAAACTTCCCATAACTGGGCATCTGTCTCACAATGTCAAGCAACGGCAAGTTAATGTGCACTTTCTTAAGTATATCAAGAAATTTTACAAATTGAGCATCTAACTTGCGTTGTACAATCCTACCTGGAAACGGAGGAGGAGGAACATATGCATTTACCTCTTGAGGTGAAGTGTGGATTGTCTCAGGTTGTGATTCAGGCACTTTCTCTTCAAGAGCTTTTTCTTTATCTTCCTTGGGTTCTTGAGGGTATGGTTCAAGTAGTGGTTTCCCACTCCTCAAGGCTATTGCATTAATTTGCTCTTTGGGGTTGATGATTGTATTACTAGGCAAAGTGTTAGGTGCTCTCGTTGAAATGGCATTAGCAAGTTGTCCAATCTGTGCCTCTAGGTTCTTGATGGATGCATCCTGATTTTGGAGGCGGGCTTCTTGTTTCTGAAGATGAGCTTGAATTTGAGCATCATGTTTTTGAAGGGTGCTCTCGGTGCGAGTGATGAACTTGGACATCATCTCTTCAAGGGAAGAAGATTGAGGTTGTTGGGGCGGTAAAGGAGCTGGAGGTGTTGGTTGTTGTTGTGTGAATCCCGGAGGCTTTGTAGGAACTTCATTTCTCCAACTAAAGTTTGGATGGTTTTTCCATCCAGGATTGTACACATTGGAGTAGGGATTGTTCGGTCTCCCATAACTATTTCCCATGTAGTTCACTTGATCATAAGATTGTTGGAAGGGATTCCCAACTTGACATTCTGTGCTTAAGTGTGATCCAGCACATAACTCACACATAGGTGCATTAGCTTGTACCTGCATACAAGAAGTACTACCAATTTTGTCAAATTTTTTAGCAAGCAAATCAATCTTAGCCTCTAATGCCGTGATGGAATCTAAAGAGTGAATTCCTGGAGTCCTTTGTATCGGGGCACGTTCGGAGTGCCATTGATGGGAATTCGAAGCTAGCTCCTCAATGAACTCATAAACCTGCTCTGGAGTCTTGTTCATAATGGTACCTCCTGCAGCTGCATCTATCATAGAACGGTTAGTAGCAGAGATACCATTATAAAAAGTTTGCATCTGAAGCCACATAGGCAGGCCATGATGTGGACACTTCCTAAGCAAATCCTTAAACCTTTCCCATGCATCATAAAGCGATTCAAGGTCATTTTGCATAAAGGTAGTGATGTCATTCCGTAATTTTGCAGTTTTTGATGGTGGAAAATATCTAGAAAGGAAAGACTTCATCAAATCGTCCCAAGTAGTAATAGACCCCGGGGCTAATGAGTGTAACCAACTCTTAGCCTTATCACGTAACGAAAAAGGGAACAATCTAAGCCTAATTGCATCATTAGAAACACCATTTAGCTTAAAAGTGTCACAGATTTCTACAAAGTTAGCAATATGGGAGTGAGGATCTTCAATAAGGTTACCTCCAAATTGAACTGATGTTTGTAGCATCTGGATAATGGCAGGCTTGATCTCAAAATTATTAGCTTGTACGGCCGGTCTTCGTATGCTTGAGGTTGAGCCATCAAGGCTTGGTGTAGCATAGTCCCGAAGTGACCTAGGAATGGGAGCTTGCTCTTGGATAGGAGCTTGTTCTTGGAGTAAGATGTGCTCTTGTGGTGGGATTTGTCCATCATGGGGTGGAGTATTGGTTTCCATTTCAATATTTGTGGTGTGTGACCTGCGTAAATGTGAGATGGTCTTCTCAATCTCGAGATCAAGTGGCACTAGATCACCTCCACTAGCGCAGGTCATGCACTAATGCACCTGCACTAAATCAAGAACTCTTACACCCAAGATTAGTCAACCACAACAAAAAGAATGTAAAAAGATAAAAAAAAATAAATGTCTAGATCACAATAAATTCTTTGAGTCCTAATGTCACTCGCTACCAATCCCCGGCAACGGCGCCAAAAACTTGACACGTTCCTACCCGCAAGTGCACGGGGTCAGAGTAGTAGTCAAGGTCGATCCCACAAGGATTGGTGAATGACCACTAGGACAATGATAGAACATAACTATGTCTAAACTACGAGATGATATGAAATAATAAATTGTAAGCTAAAATAACTAAATAAGCTAAAAAGAAAGGAAAATAGCACTCAAGTCACTCAAATAAATAGAAGAGCTAAGGTTCCGGTTCATCGCCCCCGATCCTCACATGTAATTGAAGATCACATCACAAAATAATTCAACAATCATAATCAATCATGCCAACAAGGATAGAAAGTGTTGTGCTTTCTCAAGCCACAACCACCCTATTACATATCTATGGCCCTAACTATCTCTAGCTTAGAGTCTAATAGAATGTAATGCATTAAAGTCTATAAAGTTTCCTCCTTTATTGTTGAAGAGGTCAAATCGATCGTCTCTCGACCTACAATTTAATCTCCCGTTGTGCTATTGGGTCTAATACTGGATTATCTCTCGATCTCACCGGTATTTCCCACACCGAAAATCAGAACCCGGCCGTGGTTAAAAAATTCGACAATCAATCAATAACACAACACATACATTATGAATTGAATAAAAAAGGATGCAATAATTCAACACATTAGGATCGGGGAAAATTCCCCTTCACCTTAGCACAAGATCTAGCCCATCAAATTCATAGCAAGAATATTAAAAACAATAAGAGATTCCATAGATAAAGAAAATATCATTAGATAATACCCTTGATGTTCACAAATTCTTGCAAAAATTAACTTCTTGAATCTCCGTCTCTAATTTACAAGAGAGATCTTGATGAATTGGGGAAGAGGATAGAGAAGAGAAAAAAGAGAGGGAGTGGAGGCTGCCTCGAGCTATTAGAATAAGAGTTTTTTACACTACCGCCTCGTGGATCGCTAGGGTTTCCGTAACGATGGGCTTCCCGTGTCAGCTTTGACCATGATTCGTATTTTGACCATAACTTTTTCATCTTAACTCCGATTAAGCTGATTTTGGATGCGTTGGAAAGCTATTAAAAATATCTAAAACTTTGATGTTGAAAGATTCTCCAAATTCAGACCTTTTCTTGGTCTAAATTTCACTTCTTTCAGGCCCATATACTTTAAATATGCATTCTTTCTTTTTCCACTTTAACTTTTGCTCCTCTTTGCTCCTTTTTTTTCCTCCTTTCTTCTCCCTTTAAGGTTATTCTTGTTTTTCATCCTTCATGATTTTTTTTTTGCTTGAGACCCTGCAATTTTCACAACACAAAGGCAGTAACAAGAACAAAAAGGGAGAATTCTGACTGAAATTAAAGGTAAAAACTCTTATAAACCTTAGGAATAAGATGTAAAAGTCACACTTATCAAATATTAGTAAGAATTACTTTAGTTAGTAGTGGCATGATTAATTATTTTGAGAATAATAACCCTAATTTTAATTATAAACTACTACTATTATTATTAACCTTAGTATTAGGCCATGATAGGGGTAAAATAGGAAATTATGGTAATTCTAGTAGAGGGAGATTAACCCATAGTGTTTCCCTCTTATAGGGGAACCAAGTCAAAACCCTCAGGAGGCGTAGGAGCGTGCTCCAAGCCCGCCGACGTTTAGATAAGGGTGTAGCTAAGGCTGTCTGTGTGCTATGTGTCTTACTTGCCTTGGATGTCCTGTATAATTATATGTCATGTTCTATATGCTATTATCTTAACTATTTTATGTGTAGTGCGTCTTGGAACAGAGGTATGTTCATGCGCTCTCTTCTGTTATGTGCTAATATGGATATGCTGCAAGTTGTGATGTGGCCCTTAGGACATGCATGCTAGGGTATTTGATGTGGTGTTTTGGGATGGAGGCATGAAAGAGAAAAAAAATGAGAAAGTAAGATAACCAAGGGGAAGTAAGTTGACTAACGTAGGTGAGAATGACCTAAATAACCATGATCCATGAGTGCTGAATAAAAAAAAAGGGGAGGAATTAAATAAAATGGAAGAGTAGGAGGAACTAGGATTGCATGGAAAATTTTAGGGTTTGGCATGATAAATATCAAGGGTTTTACATGGGATGGTTAGAGTCCACATGGGGACAAACTTTATATATGGAAAGTTGCCTTGAGGCTTGAGGAAGGTAATAGAAGTGTCGTTTGGGTGATTGTGGGCTTCAGGTGAAAAATAGTACGTGGGACAGTATAAGTGTGCGTAGGATACTAGGCTAGAGTTTAAGAGGAAACCCTAATTTGAGTAGGGGGAAGAAGAAAAAGAAAATAATAAAAATAAGTGATAATGAGTGGGGCTTGAAGTGAGGGTGGAACCTAAGGGTCGTGATATGTAGGGGTGATAAAATAGTTTGGGTGGTGCGAGGCAGAAAAGGATGGGCCACATAGGCCCAAGTTAGGGTTTCTGGAGAAAACCCTAGGGGAAGGCGGTGAGTGGACTTTGGAGTATAAGGTGGTGGGCCTTGACCCACACACTTAGGAGTCGAATTCCCAGTGTAAGTAAGCAGATTAAGGGAAGGATGTCGGGGCGAGTTAGGAGGCGCAGAGGTCTCAAGATATGGGACGGGCCCTCTTAGGAGATAAGTATAGCTGGAGTTAGCCATGAATGTCTAGGGCGTAACCTGTTGAATAAGATATGATAAAATACTAATCATGTAAAGTGGAAGATTATTAAGCCGGGCCCAGACCAATCCACTGGCATAATAGTGACCAGGTGCCGAGGTGCCCTGGAGACCAATCCACTGGCATATAATAGTGGTGAGGTGCGTTCTGCCCTATAAGTGACCGATCCACCGGCTATATAGTTATTTATGATACTTATTGTTACACTTATTTTATTAAGCCCATTAGTTCCATTCTTATAATACTAGTGTTCACTAGTCATAGTAAAATAGTGATAATAATAATAATAATAATAATAATAATAATAATAAGACTACTAATAGTGACACTTATGTTTCAAGTAATAGAACTCTAGCGTTTTTAAGATTAAGTCTAACAATGGTGTTAGGTTTGAAATAATAATATTATAAGGTCACAATATTACAAGTAAACTATTCCTAAGGGTGATAATGATAATAGTAATAATACTAATAATACTAATAATGATGATAATAATAGTAATAATAATCATAATAACCCTAGCAATAACAATAACAATAACAATAACCCAGTATGGTTAAGTATTAATAATAATAACCTTAGTAAGGTAATAGAAATAATAATGATAAAATGTTAATACTAATAACAATAAGACCAAAGTTAAGTATAATACCAGTTAGGGTTTAAAAGGGATGTTAGTAGTAGTAAGAAAATAAGAACATTAATGATGGCGACCATAATAATGATAATAATGATAATAATGATAATAACAATAATAGTGATAGTAATGAAAGAAATAATAATAATAATAATAATAATAATAATAATAATAGTATTCATATTGGTAGAAAATAGTAGTAGTTATATAAAAGGGGTATTAGGGTTTGGATGAGTGGAAGACCACCTGAGGACGGTGGTGGTCCAGCGGCGGCGGCGGCGATGGAGGAGGAGAAGAGAGAAAAGATGGGGAAGGTGGTTAGATGGGAGGAGGAAAAGGGAAGTTAAGTGTGGGGGAGGAGACAGTAGGGAGAGGGGAGTGGAATGAGGGTGGTGGCGTGAGGAGGGCGGCGGTGCGCGGTGGTGGATGCGGTGGAGAAGGAAGCAGGGGGTGTTTTTGGTGGCCAGGGTGGCAGCGGCAATCACCGGCGGCGACGGAAGTAGGGGGTAAGGAGGGTATGGGCAGGTAGGGGAGGACATGCGGGTTACTTTGGGATGTGGAAGGAGGGTGGACCACGGCGGAGGTGGCGGCTACGGGCGGCGTAAGGGGCGGCAGCGACTGGAAGAGGGGTTTTTCAGCAGGGAACTTTGCACGGCTATGGCGGCACGTGTAGGGCAGGGTGGAGGGCGGCGATGGTTTGGTTTTGTCGAGGAAGGTGCAGGGGTGTTTTTGGTGGCCAGGGTGGCGGCGGCAATCACCGGCGGCGACGGAAGCTTCGTCTGATTTTCAGGCGACAGAGAGGCAGAGTTTCGGGGTGATTTTTGCAGCACAGGTTATGGCTGTCGAAGGGGCGTATTTATAGGCAATTGGGGGGAGAAAACGACGAAGGAGGAGAGGACATGCCAGGTCACGACAGTACACCGTCCGGCGGCGATCGGGCAGGCCTGCAGATTCTCTGTCAGCAGGTTTTGGCTTGATTTGGGTGAGAAAGGAAAGGAGGCAAGGCCTGGGCGGTGTAGGACGGTAGGTTGGGACAAATCGGGAAAGAAAGGGACGGGAAAAAGGACGAGAAGGACGGTCGGACTATGACGTTGTCAGCGTTGCAGCGGCGCGGTGGTCACGGGCGCGAGGAAGAAGACGACAGCGGGAGTAGGTTGGAGCAGCGGTCCAGGGAAGAAAAGAAAGGGGAGAAACCAGTCGGTCGGCAACGGTTATAACGTTCCTAATCTCGATGTGTCGTTTCATTATTTAGAAGGTCGAAATGTAGCGTCGTGTCGTTGGCTGGCAACGGTTATAAGGCTCATTAATCGCGACGCGGCGCTTCAACAGATCGAAGGGCAAAACGCTGTGTCGCACTCAAGCGTCGGCCAGCGAACGACGCTGGGCCGCGGGGGAAGGAGAAAGGAAAAGAAAAGAAGGGCTGGGCCGCGGGGAGAGGCCCAACCGACGGGGGGGAAAGGAAAAAAAAGGAAGAAAGGAAAATGAGGGAAAAGAAGAGAGAAAATGTTTTATTTAGGGTTTTGGATTTTGCATAAATTATTTAGAATATTTTTGGGCTGTTTAGAATATTAATATTTATAAAATATTAAATAAATTCCCTTTTTGCTTAGTTAGACTATTTTAGATAAATTTCCTTAACCTCCATACTAATTAGGAAAATACCCAAATTTTCTTCCAATTAAATTCTTTATTATTTTCCTCTTAATTTACCTTAATTAATTCTCTACATTTTAAGTAAATAAATTTATATGTTTAATTCCCTACTAATTCCTTATTTGGCTATAATTTCGGAATTTAGGGTTTCGGGATATTTCAAGTACTATCCAGAGAATATATAAACAATGTGGGCCTTTATTTACCTTAAAAACTGTGTGCTATCATGTGATTGTGATTATGCTATGTGCTCTTTTGTGTTGGTATTAGTTATACGGTTACCTTGCTTAGTACGTAGTGTACTAACCACCCGTTTCATGGGTGCTGCTCATTCCCACGAGCAGAAGGCCCTTCTGACTTAGTGTAGGTTGGTGATTCTATATTCGATGCTACGACGCTTACGAGGCATCGGGCAGGGCTGAGAGTTGAGCCTGGACCTAGCTTGGGGGTTGAGAGTGACGTGGTTGGAGTCTACCTTCTGCCTTATTTTTCATGTATCGTTATATTTAGTTTATTTCTGGTGTATGATGTTTATGACGTTTGGAACTTTAAAACTGTATTTTTAGACTGTACCTTTTGATTAGCGCACTCTGATTTCCTGCACGGTTAATGATTCATTTCTTTTATGAATTCTCATTTTAATTATCGACTTGTGTTTGATGTCTATCCCAATCAACCTTAGCACTTGGTACTGGAACGGTAGAAGTGAACCGATTTGGTACTAAGTGTGGCGGTAATATCCCCATAATTTACATTTTTTTTGTGATTTCACTTCGGCTAAACCTTTTCATTAAACAAAATTTTTTAGTTGTAAATTTTGGGGTATTACAAGTTGGTATCAGAGCATTGGTCCTCGAAACCACGCCTATTTCTTTTCAAAACAGAATTTAAATTACAAGTTTTACCTGATTTGAAGTGTTTTCATACCTTAGAGAAACCCTTCTGTTTTAATGATTCTGAGTCCGGGCGATGGTGAGGAATGCGATGGTGAGGAACGTAAGGGTAGATTAGGGGTCTTTCCCCAAAGGGGGAAACAATATGATGTGATTACTACGAACCAATGGGTTTGCTTCTAACTTCATCTTTTCTATTGCAGCTTCCAATGGCGATGAATGGCCGAATAAGGCATCTAGAGGAGGCCTTCGAGGCTTTTATGGAATTTTTTTAGTGCCAACCCTTGGTGTTGGCCCCGCACCCCCACCATCCAGAGGGCGTCGGTGAAGATTGGCTTCAGAGGGTTACAGGCACCATCCTCCAACGTACTGAGGCGAAGAGGACCCCATGATCCTCGAAAGGTGGATCTGAGATATGAATCGCACCTTTGAGGCGTTGGATTGCCCTGCAGCTCGGCAGCCCAGCATAGTTTCCTTCTTCTTGAGAGGCATGGCAGACGCTTGGTGGGTATATTACCATAGCCAGGACGGTCCCCCGGTGACTTGGGAGGCGTTCAAGACTGCACTTCACTCTCAGTTCTACCTTGATAGCCTGAAGAGAGACAAGCTTCGAGAGTTTATGCAGCTCACTCAAGGGTCGATGACAGTACGACATTATTATGCTCGCTTCACTTAGCTGCTACGTTTTTCCCCCGGGATTGCTGCCAATGAGTCGATAGTGGTGTTTCAGTTTGAGCAGGGGCTGAACTTCGGGATCCGTAGAATGATGGGTGCAATACCGTTCACTGATCTCGCTATACTATATGAGCGCGCCTGCCTCGCCGCCACCCTAGTCCAAGAGCAGGCCAACATCCTCCGGAAGAGGATACCTGAGGACCTAGCCAGGGTTAGGAGGACCGATGAGGCCCCCACCGAGAGATCGCACCAGAGGCTCGGGACCCTTGAGAGGAAACTCATGCAGACAATGTGGGCGGAACCACCCGGGGAGGAACTGTGGAGGCAGGTTGGTGACCTGCTTGAACTGTTGAAAGTTGGGCCATAGAGCAATCGAATGTTGGAGGTTGTCGTGCACTCATCAGCATCAGTCTCGTCAGACACCACAGGGGGGAGCCTTGATGCCCTAATAGCAGGCTTATCAGTAGTACCTCTGGACCGCACCCTCGTATCACTACCAACGAGCACCCGCCCCAGTCGGTGCCCCATCTAGAGAGGCTTAGGGAAGGCATCAGGGACCCAGACCATTTCCCCAGAAAGGAGGCCAGTCAGGCAGACGCCTGAATGTGATTAGTCAGGTGGAGGCAGAACGCTAGCTAGACGTTATTACTCATATGTTCATCATTCGCTCTCTACCGGTGCATGTTTTGTTTGACTCGGGAGCCACCTTGTCCTTTGTTTCATCTGCTTTTGTTGCTAAAGCTAGACTATCACCTGCTGCTAAAGTAGAATTATCTGTGATGCTTCCCTCCGGTGATAAAGTAAAATGTAGCCAATTGTATTCTGATGTGGCCTTAGTCATAGGCAAGGTAGATTCCCTAGTGGACCTGGTCAGGATGGAATTGAAGGATTTCGACGTGATTCTAGGTATGGACATGTTGGGGAGATATAAGACCGTTATTGACTGTGCCCAAGAGCACGTGATCTTACGGGACCCGAAGGGAACTAGGGTTTCGTACTAGAGGACCCAACCTAAGCCCGCTACCAAGGTGGTATCGGCAGTGAATTTGTATTCCTTGGTTTAGAAGGGATATCCCCTATACTTATGTAACGTACATGGGCTGAACAAGGACCTGGCTAATCTAGATAGCATTCTGATGGTCAAGGAGTTCCCAGATGTGTTTCCAGAGAAGATACTGGGTATGCCCTCAGTTCGAGAAATCGATTTCAAGATCTAGTTGGTGCCAAGAGCTGAGCCCGTCACAAAGGCACCCTACTGGATGGTGCCAGTCGAGTTGAAGGAGTTAAAATCCAGCTAGAAGGAGAGCTGTTGGAGCATGGATACATTCGACCGAGTGTGTCACCTTGGGGAGCAACGGTCCTATTTGTAAACAAGAAGGATAGTATTCTCCGTCTCTACATCGAATACCGAGGATTGAATCAGTTAACAGTGAAGAACCGGTACCCGCTCCCGAGGATAGATGACCTTTTTGACCATTTGAAGGGCGCCATAGTGTTCTCCAAGATCAATTTAAGGTCGGGGTATAATAAGTTGAGGATCGCTGATGCTGATATTACGAAGACAGCCTTCCAGACTCAGTATGGTCACTACGAGTTTACATTGATGTCGTTTGGGCTCACAAATGCACCTGTGGTTTTCATGGATCTGATGACAAGGATATTCAAGCCATTCGTGGATCAATTCATCGTGGTGTTCATTGATGGCATACTGGTGTATTCTCGAGGGGACGAGGATCATGAGCAGCACCTCCACACTGTTTTGAATCTGCTGAGAGAGCATCGCCTATATGTGAAATTGTCGAAGTGCAGATTCTGGCTCCTAGAAGTGGCTTTCCTGGGACACATTGTATTAGTAGAGGGAGTGGTTGTGGCCCCAGCCAAGATCATGGCCATCAAAGAGCAGAAGCCTCCTATGAATATCACTGAGGTTCGAAGTTTTTTGGGATTGACCGGGTATTACAGAAGGTTTGTACAGAATTTCTCCCAGATTGCCCGACCATTAACCAACCTCTTGAAGAAGACGACAAGGTTCCAGTGGGACGAGACTTGCGAAGAAGCATTCCAGGAGCTAAAAAGACGGTTGGCCACTGCACCCGTGTTGACCCTACCAGAGGGTATAGATGGGTTTGAGGTATATAGTGACACATCCAAGCAAGGGTTTGGGTGTGTGTTGATGCAGAAGGGAATAGTGGTCGCATATGCCTCCTGACAGTTGAAGCAACATAAGCAGAATTATCCTACGCATGATCTAGAGTTGGTTGCCGTGGTATTTGCTTTGAAGATTTGGAGGCACTACCTGTATGGAGCAAAATGTAGATTCTTTACGAACCACAAGAGCCTCAAGTACATCTTCACTCAAAAGGAGCTCAACATGAGGCAGAGGATGTGGTCGGAGCTTGTCAAGGACTACGACATAGAGTTGACCTACCACGAGGGTAAGACTAACGTAGTTACAGACGCCCTGAGCAGAAAGACCCCACATTCTGCACTATGTCATGTAGTCGCGAACTGAATGATACAGGAGTTGTTGGGTCTGGAGATTGAGATGATTCAGCAAGGGGACCTTGAGGCCCACATGAGCGCCTTGACAATCACTCTCACCATATTCGAGGAGATCCAAGCCGGTCAGATCAGAGACGTCTAGCTTGAGAGAATCCTACAAAATTTGTAGGAAGGCCGAGCAAAAGGGTTTAGAATTCACGAGGATGGCAGCCTTTGGTTCAAGGGTCGCTAGTGCGTACCACAGAGTTGTCCAGAATTAAAGCACCGCATTATGGAATAAGGACATCAGACTCCTTACTCAATCCATCCAGGAGGGTCTAAGTTGTACAAAGACCTCAGGAGGATGTATTGGTGGCCCTGCATGAAGCGGGAAGTGGCAGAGTTTGTGTCCCGATGTCTAGTGTGTCAAAAGGTCAAGATTGAGCACCGGAGACCAGCAGGGCTACTTCAGCCCTTGGAAGTGCCAAGGTGGAAATGAGACTCGATCTCCATGGATTTTGTCAGTGGATTACCAAGAAATCGGAGCAGCTATGACACCATTTGGGTTATTGTGGACAGATTGACTAAGTCGGCCATGTTTATTCCGATAAGGTCCACCAGGAGTATGGATCAACTAGCGGGGGCTTATATGAAGTATGTGGTCAGTCGTCACGGGGTTCCAGAGGACATCGTGTCAAATAGATATTCAAGGTTCCTCTCTCACTTTTGGGGAAAACTATAGGAGGCCTTGGGAAAAAAGTTGAATATGAGTATAGCTTTCCACCCCGCCACCATTGGGCAGACAGAACGGACCATACAAACCCTAGAGGATATGCTGAGAGCCTGTGTGCTAGATTTCCAAGGATGTTGGGAGGAGCGCCTACATCTGATAGAGTTGTCGTAAAACAACAGTTATTACACCAGTATTGGGATGGCCCCTTTGAAGCTTTGTACGGGCGGAAATGTCAAACTCCCTTATGTTGGAATGATATCAGTGAGACGATGGTATTGGGGACTGAGATGATCGAAGAAATGACCAGGCAGGTCCAACAAATTCAAGACCAGATGAGATCCGCCCAGAGAAGGCAGAAGAGTTACGTTGATCGGAGGCGTCAGGATAGTGACTTAGATCCTGGATATAAGGTGTTGTTGAGGGTATCCCCTACAAAGGGCATTCAGAGGTTTGGCAGAAAGGGTAAGCTAAGCCCGAGGTACATCGGCCCCTTTGAGATTCTGGAGCATATAGGAGAGGTTGCTTATCATTTGGCTCTTCCTCCAGAGTTGGCTCGAGTTCACAATGTATTCCACATCTCGCAGCTACGAAAGTACGTTGATGATCCTTCCCATGTAATCCGACTGTACGAGATAGAATTGGATGACTCGTTAACATATGAAGAGAGACCAGTGCGGATCCTCGATACCAAACTGTGAAAGACCCGCTCAAGTGCAATCCCCTTCATCAAGGTCTTATGGAGTTGGAATGGAATCGAAGAAGCTACCAAGGAAATTGAGAAGGAAAAGCGGGAGGCATACGTGGAACTCTTTACTGCAGGTGCAACCATTTCCTAGAAACTTTTATTTAAGGGGGTAGTTGGGATGATTACTGATGTAAGAGTGGTGCCCTATCCAAGTAGAATACCTTGACCTTAACTGTAACACCCTCACAATTCACTACTGAAAAATTTCGTTTTATTTGAAAGAGTTAGCGGAAGAAAATTATAAATTAGTGAATTCTGGGGATATTACTGCCACAATTAGTACCATACCGGTTCATTCCTACCGTTCCAGTACTAAGTGCTAAGGCTAAAAGTGTAAAACACAGTTTACAATCCATTTTTAAATTAGAGGAGCGTATCAAATCATTTATAAGAATAAAATCCACCAATGGTGGTTACTTTAACAACATTAACATTAAAACTAGGAATTTAAAAGAGAAAGAGAAAAACCCTAATGGTGCCGGATAATTCCTTACTCTCTTTCCCATTGTCCACTTGAGTAGCACCTGAAAAGACCTTCAAGGGGCACTACCCATTGAATAGGTAGATGCCCCACGAAGGGAATCCCTTCGATACTATGGTACTGAGTAACCCTTTAATACCACACTTAAAAATAGGCCTGCAATGCAACACATAATGCAAGCTATAGACATAATGAGAGGTGTATACATAACAATCACATATATAACAAGGCTACCACATATCAATAAGTTATAAGGTACAATCGATACTTTGGGCCTTAAGCCATTAGTCCATCATTATTCAATCATCTATCTCGTTATATCCAAGTGAGTGCAGGAACCCCACTATTATAGCCGGTGGACCAGAATACATACAGGACAGAACACTCCTGACCACTATTATTGCCGGTGGATCGGTCTCCAGGGCAGAACGCTCCTGGCCACTATTATTCGCCGGTGGATCGGTTTAGCCTCGACTCACAAGATGTTCCACTATAAGTAATTAATATCTTTCCATAATTTATTCACATCTAATACTTGTTTTATTGAGCTCGGGACCCCCACTATTTTAGCCGGTGGACTGGAATACATATAATCATCATCCAAGACAAAACGCTCCTGGGCCACTATCATATCTGGTGGATCGGTACTCAATATCATAAGTCAACTAGGCTCGACTCATTAACCTTTCACTTTCGTAATTAGTGTTTTTCCTTTCTTTAATCAGAACAACAATTTTATTTATTTGCCTCGGATGGGAGATCAAGAACCCAGGACACAAAGGTACACTGGTCGTACTGGTGCATACAAGCTACTCAGTACCCTTCAACCACGAACCCAAGGACGCAAAGGTACCCCGGTCGTACTAGTGCATAAAGCTACTCAGTACTCTACCGACAAGGACACCTAACCCATAAGTATGCATACCCCTTAACTACGTCCGTAGAGATAGATAGAGTAAGATTTAGGGCCTGGCTGGGGCACAAAGGCACACCAGCAAATACCAAAATAATCGTGGACTAAACCACGTCTTTAGGGTAGAAACCCCTAAAGAGTCACCATTCCCGATCTCGAGGTCTTTCACTTTAAGTATTAGTGTCTTAATTAAGGTGATCACCAAAAGCACAATAATCAGATACTTATTCACTTTCAATCATTATGATATCACTAGTCATTTCTTATTCAGACGGTTATCCAGGAATACATAGAGAAATCATTAAGGCCATCATAATCTCATCTAATTCCGAATTAGAATTCGTTCTCGTGATACTTACTAATTATCAAATACTCTTACTTAGCTAATCAGCATTATTTAAATCATATTATGAAATTCCACAGTCACAATGATATGTTAGGTACAAATTATTTATTTACCCCTTACTTATATAATTGCTAAGTCATCTCTTCCTTACTTGACAAATTACCATATTACCCTTTAGGTTGCATAATTACCAAATTACCCCTTATCCAATTTAGGTTACCAAGTTATCTCCTACACTTTTTAGATCACCCTTCATCCCTCATAATTACTACGCTTAATATGTCTTCCATTTGGTTGGTTAAATTACCAATTTGCCCTTTTCTTTATTGACAATCAAGAGCTTGTCCTTGAGTGAATAAATTACCAAATTACTCATCTTTGCTATCATGATTACCAATTTGCCCCTCTAGTAGGTTAAATAATTACTAACTTACCTTTTAGTCGGTTAAATTACCAAATTACCCTTCTCCATTATCATAATTACTGAATTACCCTCTTAGTTGGATAAATTACCAAATCGCCTTTATCCATCATCAAAATTACCAAATTGCCTTCTTGTTGGTTAATTTACCAAATCACCCCTCTCCATCATCATAATTACCATTTTACCCTTCTTAATTATTATAATTACCATTTTACCCTTCTCCATTTTTATAAATACCAAATTACACTTCTCCATAATTATAATTACCAATTGACACTTCTCCATAATTATAATTACCAATTTACACTTCTCCATAATCATAATTATGAATTTACCCTTCTCCATTTTTATAAATACTATATTGCCCTTCTATAATCGTAATTTAATTACCAAATTACCTTTCGTCATTTTTATAATTACCAAGTTACCCATTACTCCCAAGTTTGCCATAAGCATCCTTTTATTTACAAAATTACCCTTCTACCACTTACTTCCAAATTACCATAATATCCTTTTATTTATAAAAATTACCATTTTACCCCCTTTACATCCAAATTTACCATATTACCCCTTTTCTTGCAAATTACCATAATACCCCTTTACATCCAAAATTACTATTTTACCCATTTCTTACAAATTACCATTTTGCCCTTCTCTTCTAAAATTTCCATTTTATCCCTTACCTCTAAAATTACCATAATACCCCTTTACTTATAAAATTACCATTTTTCCATTTAATCATAAAATTACCATTTTGCCCTTTTGCCTAGAAAATTACCATGATACCCCTCTTTCTTACAACTTACAATTTTATCCTGTTACTTAATAAAATTATCATTTCACCCCTTTCTTTTAAAATTACCAAAATACCCTTTTGCTCACAAAATCACCGTTTTACCCTTTTCTTTTAAAATTACCTACAAAATTTCCAAAATACCCTTTTCACTTATAAAATTTCCACATAACCCCTTTATTACACAACTTTTATGAATTTACTACCACTACATTAAACATGCATAAAATCATACTAAAATCCCTAATGTGCTAGCATACATTTTTTCATGCATTTAAGTGAGGTTTAACGATTACCTTAATACCGCAAAAATCGAACCTTACCGGTATCCCGGTTAAAGATTCAAAGCTTAATTAGCAACTCAACACCTAAAGATAATATCAATAATTATTATATTAGAAGTAGAAAATTAAAAAGGATAAAACTTTATAAAAAATTATTTAATAATAATACAATTTAATTAACTATTAATATACCTCAAAATTTAGACAAATAAATTCCAAATCAAAGGGGGAGCTCACGCTGCATGGACAACGTGAGTCACATGCAGATTAAGGGGGAGAAAGGGGTCGAAGGTGGTGAGGTAGAAGGGAGGGGGAGATGGTTCGGTTTGGCGTCTTTAGGTTAAAAAAAAGAGGTAGATGGGGGAGGATTGGAGGCAAGGTAAGGGTGTAGGAGTGAACAGGGGGTGTAGGTGGAGGCTAAGGATGGGTTGTTGGTGGCCAAATGTGGCGGAGACGGCGGCGGCGGCGGCGAGGCGGCGAAGTCGGCTGTCGGGCTAGGCGTGGCTGAGAAGGAAGGAAAAGAGAGGGGAAAAATGGAGGGGTGCAGGGGTTGTTTTCGGGAAAGTAAGGTATGGGGGTGGTAGAGGAGATTGCAAGGTGTGGATTGGTGGTTTGGGTGGCGGCAGAGGTGGCTGGACGGCGGCGAACGGGGCTATTGCAGGTGGCTTGTCGATAAGGGAGAAAAGTGGGGAGAAAAAGAAGAGGTGGAAAAGGGAGGAGCTGTAGGGACTAGAGGGTGGCTTGGGTGGTATTGTGGTGGTGCAGGGCTGAGGTATAGGGTGGCAGTGGGCGGCGCAGGTGCTTGGTGCGGTGGTTGGAGCGGCGGTTGGCGGCGGCGTGCAAAAACCGGGGGAAAAGTGGGAGGAGAAACTGAGAGAAGATGCTCGGGGAAGGAGAAGAGGGCTCGAAATTATGGGGAATGAAGGGCTGGTGGGGGTAAGAAAAAGAAGAGGGAGAGGTAGGCGGAGTAGGTGGCCGGTCGGGGCAGGTTATAGGGTGGCAGGGATGGTCGGTTGGCAGGGAGAGGGAAGGGGAGAAGAGGGAAAGGAAGAGGGGCACGCGGGCTGTGGTACAGGGATGGTTTGGGTCCGAAAAGGGAAGAAAGGGATGGGAGAGAGAGAGAGAGAGAGAGAGAGAGAGAGAGAGAGAGATGTCGGTGGTAGTAGGTCGGCGTGGCAGTTGCAGGGCGTGGTACGTGCATGGACGACGGAAGCAGATTGGGGAAAAAGGTAGAAGAAGAAGAAGAGGGAAGAAGAAGGGGTTGGGCGAGCGGACCAGCATAGGAAAGAAAAAAGAAGTTTGGCCGGCCCGGTCCAGCAAGAAGGAAAGAAAGAAAAGAGTGCTGGGCCGGGTGACACTGCACGGGAGAGGAAGAGGAGGGAAAGGGAGGAGGGAGAGATGGGCCGAGGCCCAGTGTGTAGGGGAGACAGGCCAGGCCGGACGGCCCAAGGGAGGGGAAAAAGGAAAAGAAAAGGAAGAAGAAAAAGGAGAAGGAAAAGAAAAAGGAAAACGAAAAAAGAAAAGGAAAATGAGAAAATAGGGGAGAATAATTTAATTTAATTTAGGAAATAATAAAATGTAATACTTTTAATAAATAATTTAATTTAATATCATTTAATATATTGTTAGAAATTGATACTTTTAGTAAATATTAGTTTCAAAAATTATTTAATTAAGAACACAGTGATAAAATAATAAAATATTTATTTTTAATTTATTAAATACTCCTATCCAAATTTGTACACTCAAAAATCCATAAAGTAGTTAAATTAAATAATCTTAAAAGCTAATTTATTTCAAATAAAAGTTATTTATTAAATTTTAGGTTTTCTAAAATTTTGGGGGATTCATTAACCCTAGGAAATCATAGGTGACTTCGGGGACAAAGTCTTTCTTTAAGGGGGTAGTGATGAAATATCCCAAAACACTAATTTAGGGAATCATGGCCAAATAAGAAATTATTAGGAAAATTAATTAAATAAACTATTTTTATTAAAATAAGAGGAAATTAATTAAGGTAAATCTATGAGAAATTAATAAATTATTTAAATAGGAAAAATTTGAGTATTTTGCTAAATATAATAGAATTTAAGAAAAATCTTTCAAAATCCCTAAATTGACCTAAAAAGAGAATTTAATTATTATTTTAATATTAATATTTTATTAAACATCCCAAAATACCCCAAAATATATTAATTAAGCCAACCCACCTTTTCCTTTCTTTTTCCTTTTTCCTTTTTTCCTTTTCCCCCGCTCATTTTTCCTTTTCTTTCTTTTCCTTCTCTTCTTTTTTCTCTTTATTCCCCGACCTGGGCCAGCCCGCTGGCCCAACTCCTCCCCCTTCCCCTGCGCGGCCTAAGCGCATCGCCTTTTTTTTCTCCTCATCTCCCGGCCAGTTCGGCCTCCCCCTTTCTTTGTTTCTTCTTTTCTCCTGGACTGCCGGTCCAGTCCCCCTTGTGTCGTTTTCAACCTCCCGCGCCTGCAACTCCCTCAATCTATGTCCGGAATTCCGCCACCAACCACCCCATCTGACTGGCCATTCCTCCCCTCGCTTCCCTGTTGACTTACCTACCATTTTAACAGGGTCATTCCTCCCCTCTCCTGTGTGCCATTTATTCTGCCCCAACAAGAAATGGCCCAAGAAGGTAGACCTACGTCGGCCTACCCTCGCCTGCCGGAGACCCATAACCCTTGCCCCCTACTCTCCCACTCCCCTTTGTCATTTTCCCTTCCAAATGAGCTATATATAGCCCCGAAGGCTGCTATAATCGGGTTTTGATTTTAGTAGTCCAGAAACTCACCCCGCGCGCCACCACCTGTTTAACCCCTCTTTTCTCCGCCATCGGCCGTCGTCACCGCCCACTTCGGCCACCAAAAATTTCCCTACACCGCCCTCTACGCAACCAAGCCACCCTTCTTCCTTGCCTTAACCTGCTCGAGCCACCCCGGCCGTGCAAAGTTAACTTCCTGAACAACCCCTTTCGACCCTGCGCCACTCCTCGTGCCGCTGTTTGCCGCTGGTTCCGCCACCTGTAGCGCCACCTCTACAACCTAAAATAACTAGGGGACCTTACTCTACCTCCCCACACCTCCATTTCCCCCTACTTCCCTCTTCCCTAGCCTCCACATCCATCTCTCCACCATCCTCCTTCCTCCACCGCCGTCGGCTCCACCACCAAGCCTAGGTGGTCTCCCAACTCTTAACCCTTAAAATTTATGTATAAAAGTGTTAATGATTTTAATATTCATAGTATTATTATTAACTAATATTATTTTTGTTATTATTACTATTACTATTACTACTATTATTATTATTATTATTATCATCATCATCATCATCATCATCATCATCATCATCATCATCATTATTACTATTATTATTATTATTAGTATCATTATTATTATTAGTATTATTACTATTATTATTATTAGTATTAGTATTATTAGTATTATTATTATTAGTAATATTATTATTATTCTTATTATTAGTATCATTATTATTATTATTATTGTTATAATGAGTATCATTATTACCACTATTACTATTATCATCTCCACCATTGTTATCACTATTACTATTAGTATTATTATTGTTATGATTATTATTATTATTTTTGTCACTATTACTACCACTACTACCACTAGAATTATTAATATAAGTATCCTTATGGCCATTAATTTTATATTATTTCCATCACTAGCATTATTATTATTATTACTAGATTTGCGGGCGATATTAGTATCGTTATAAAACTAATAATAATAATATTATTAGTAATATTGAAACCCTTAATTTAATACCATGAATATTAGTAAGACTTACTTTATTTAGTAGTGTCACGATTAATTATTTTGAGAATAATAACCCTAATTTTAATTATAAACTACTATTATCATTATTAACCTTAGTATTAGGCCATGATAGGGGTAAGATAGGAAATTATGGTAATTCTAGTAGAGGGAGATTAACCCATAGATGATGCTCTAATTGATGATGGCTATGAAAACTAACTTTCTAGTGATGGACAATAAAGGGTTGATGAGGAGTAATGATGCCTTACGTAGGCCAACTGGCAAAAAGAAAAAATTCCCATGTTTAGGGCACTTTTTGTTTTTTCACTTGTTTGAACTTGCTATCGTTGTTTAATGTATTCTATATTTCTATTGGTTGCTATAATTATATCACTTTGGTTATGTGTGTGTGTGTGTGCGCGTGCACACTATAATCTATTTTAGCCATTAAAATGTTTTGTTTTATCATTTCAACCTTATCCTATCACTTAATATTGGTTATATAATAATCACACCTTTCCAATGTTTGATGTGGATGTTTCACCCTCAATTTTCATTTTTGCTTTTGCGCTACTCTTTAAAATGATTTTTCTTGTTACAAAAATTGAGGATGTCACAGTTGGAGTCCTTGCATAATGTTGCTACATGCCCTTCATTTCATACCTTTTTTGAATTAATATTTTTATTCATCATATTATGCATTGTTCCTTACAATATCATCTATTGAAAGACCTGTGAAAGCTTTCACCAAGAAGCCTTGATAGGTAAACTAGGTGGCTTTTCAATCTTTTTGGGACGTTCAAAGGAAAATTGAGGCACTCAAAGACTAATGTATTGAAAAGAGAATAAGACCACATATATATCTAGTGAGTTAAAATACTGATGCACTTTCCACCACTAAGATAGGAAAACCACGGGCACACCTAGTGAGCTGAAAGACCAATGCACTTTTAGCCACAAATCCCAAAAAGCCACAAGCACACTAGATGCACTAAACGATTGATTTGATTTCAATCACCAATCCTAACACACACCTAATGAGATTTCAAGCTACTAAACTTTATTTTAAAGGGAAAATCTAGTGCATTGAAATATTAATGTGCTTTTAGCTACTAAACCCAAGGCACACCCAATGAGCTTTCGGGCCACTAAGCCTCATTTTAAAGGGAATAATTGGTGTACTAAAACACCAATGCACTTTCATCCACTAATCCCCATCTTGAGAAAGTCTTTTAAAGGCTTTCTCGGTCTAGATTGATCTAACTAGCCATCTAGTCACTCAATCAAACTCCATCCTTAGCTAAGGTGGTCTAAGGAATGATATAGAAGAGACTTAGTTGGTGTAAGGTTGATATCACAATATCACTTAGTTACTTTGGGGGTGATTTTAGGATTAATGAATAACCCCAGAGATTAATATGATTTCTTTTGAGCTTATTTATTATCAACTCACAAGTATCCCAAAAAACTTCTCAAGAGGTCACCTATCTTTAATGTAATACCCTAAAATTTTTATTAGCCTTAATTCCGAGTAATTAGTATTTTAACTTAAACCTAATCTTGGATATATGATATTTTTATCATACCCTAAATCTTTAATCATAAATATAATCCTAATTATGGGTCATTAATATTTTAACCTAACTCTATCCTCAAATGAATGATAAATAAAATTTACCCTAATTTTCAAAATGCAAAATTTAAACCTAATTCTAATCTTAACCCTAAATTATTCTTCCTTTTCCTTTTTCTCTTTTCTTTTTTCCTTATCCTCATCCTGATGGCTTTTCTAATTCTTCTACCTTCAACTTTGAGCCATGAAACCTACTCCTACATGGATCCCTTCCTTTTTCCCTTCCAAGCCCTATATTTGCCTCCCTACACCACCCTTCACGTGCTCTACAACTAGCCTATAATCATAAAGCCTAGAATCATCATAGCCCTATCCCTTCCTTGATCTCTATCTTGTTGTGAACATATGCACTTTTGACTATTGATCAATTTCGCACCGCATCTCACCTACAAATACCGCTCTCTTTTCTTTCTCCTTGCTTAATTCACTTTCAACCCCAACATCTATATTCTCTCTATTCTCCTAAATATTTACCTTACTAATCACTAATTTATCCCCAACCCCTCTCATACTGATCATTAGCACCCTTACCGTTTGATGTCGTCAAACTTTGCAACTACACAACCAATTTCCACCTTAGTTATTCATTATGTTTTCTTACCTCAACCAAGCCGTGCTATTCCTTTGTTACTTGGTTTCTTGCAAAGTGGATCAACTTATTGAGTAGGTGTTTATTCCCCTTGTCTTGGTTGTCTTGTCAAGCATAAATATTCATCCTCTTTATCCTCAATCTCAACTAGCCATTTTTCCTTTAGTCTCCACAAGTCATTTCCCCCCTTAGACTTGGTCTCAAACAATCGATGCACTACCGAGTGCGTTGTTTCCTTTTCTATTCCTTTTGGTGTAATACCCCCAAAATTTCTAACATTTTTTTTTTGAGAATTTAGTGTTTTAAGTGAAACCTAACTCTAAAACCATGGCTTAATTGTTTTATTATTAACATTTGACCCGTAACCCGGATAAATTCTTAAATAATTACCCCAATTATTTTTGTAATTTCCCTTTTTATTAATACAAACCTAAATAGGTTCATTTTTTTTCTTATTTTATTTTCTTAACTAGATATCGTAACTTGACCAAGCTAAACTTAAAATAAAAAAATAAAATAATCCTAAACTACTTTTCTAATCCAAGCCTAATCTAGCCTTTGTCATGCCAATTTTTCCTCCCCTAAACACTCTCCCTGTCTCTCTCTTGTTCTCACACCCAACAAACACCCCCATACATGCATTACTACTCCCATTTATGTCAAACCTCATCCTTCAATCAACTATATACTCAACTCTTTCCCTTTCCATTTCTTTTGATTCAGCCATGCCCCTTATAACACCATCACCACCAAACCCCCACCAACCCCTATTTTACAATACCTCCCCTTTTGCAAACCATTGCCACATATTCCCCATTCATTTTCACCATCACCCTACAACCAAATTTCTTTCCCAACCACCTCAACCCAATCCATATCCATTTCTGCTTGCCTCATTGTACCGACACCACCACCGACCACTAGCTCCACCACCCTCATCCCTCTTCTCCATTGTCACCCTTAACCAACATCTCCATTGTAAAAAAAACACCACTCTCACCTCCCTTATTCGCTAATCACCATAGTAATCCCTTCGTAGAAGAGCCGCATCCTCACATAGCTGCCTCCCCCCATAGTATCCTCATCCACGCAACCACAACCCATGCAATATTGTTCATCCTCACAACCATCCTCCTCGCTCACTTATACATTTCTACCTTGTGCAGTCATGCATGTACCATTTATAAATCATCACCTAGCCATCCTATGCATGAAATTATGCATTTCCCCTCTTCTTGCATGAATTTTGCATGCTACTATACCCTAGTTGTGTGACGTTATACCTTTACAAACCTTAGGCTACGTGACTTTGTTTCATTGCTAGCCACCCCCTACATGAAGATCTCACGTTGATAAGACTTGGTAGAATGAGTTTTTCCTTTTTCTTACCTTGGTGAAGTAGTAACCTTGCACACTTTATATAATACCCCATTTTTAGAAACCCTAATTATAAAACTAGAAATTATGTGTAATTAGTTATCATAATTATTTTAGGATTTTTGTATTAAATCTATTATTATTATGGTGTATTAGATATAAAATTAATTAGGATAAAATTTGAAAAGAATTTGGGTTACTATTTTTAACCATATTTGGGACCCCCACATGTATCTATTTTACCGAGGAACTCTAATTTTGCTGACTAGATGGGTTTTTCCTCGGTTTGATTACCTTGACTAGCATCCCTAACCTATTGAGATTTTTTCATCCATTACCCCCCTTTCCCCACCATGTATTTCTCCTTCATTCCATCTAACTCATTCACACCCGCTCTACCTCCGCCCCATGTTTTCTCCATCCATGTCTCACTCGATCTTGCCCCAATCGCATGCCACCATCCATGTAAGCTTCCTTTTTCTCTTTTATGGTCTTGTTAATTCAAACCAATAGCCCAACCATCTTATTTCCTCTTCTTATTATTATTTCTCACTTCCTCTGGTTTATTTTCAAACCAACACCACCTACCATCATCATCTTCATCACCACAACCCCTTACCACCAATAACCACCAATTATGACCATTGTCCCCAACAACCAACTAGCACTACTTGCCCATTACTCATATTTGTCATGTTCCAACCATAAACACCTCAAGAAACTTCTTTTCCTTTCCACCCTTATTCTTTACTCCCTTTTTTGTTAAGGCACACAACCTATGCATGCCCTCACACAAATGTTCCCTCTCCCATGGCATGCACACAACTCAAGCACAACTTGTGCACTTCTCTCCTCAATTTCTCCTTTAATGCTCATGTGCCTCATGCATAGCCCATATACTCTCTTCCTCCTAGACTCATGCATGCGTTGCATACATGACCATGTTTCCTTTTCTTTACATAGTTGCATTTATCTCGTGCACATTTCTCCACCCAACCCCTTGCTACATGACTCTATGCCATTATTGCTATGTTGTTGCCTCGTGTAGCTTCCTTTACCTTTGTTATTTTCTAATCATTTTCTCAATTTGGTTTTAGTTATTTTTGGTTATTGGTGCATTATATTAGATGCTAATATATGTTTTGTTGGGTGTTGATTGCTTGATTAACCCTTGAGGTATCATAGAGAAGACAGTCTTTTGTGCTTTTATGTAGCTTGGATTTAGGTAAATCTAATCACTCATGAGATTATAGAAATTATGTGTGAGCATGATAGATTGTTTAGATATATAACCATCCTAGGATTTTATATTATGCAACTGTTATGAAATTTATGATAACATAGCAACATTTTCTTAAATAGTTAGTACGTGCATTGAACTTACCATTAATTATGAGCAATTTGCATGGGTATTTTGTTGAATGGTTAACATAAGTTATGATTTAATTGCCATAATAAATTTTCCATGATTATTTTTGCATGGTATCTAAGGTTGACATAAATATAGCACGATAATATACACTTAATAATTATTATCTGCATGATCTAGGGTTAGAAGTACTTCCTTACTTACACTGCGATATTAATTTCCATCTTAAATTCCATATATTTCCTTAAATATGCATGCATGTGTTGCATGGAATATATGACACGTTAGAAATGCATGCTTAGGGTTTGTACACATAAGTTATTAAATGTCTGCATAATGGAAAATATTTAAAATTTACCTACATGTTAAAATACTATAAGTTATTTTCTTTTAGCCTTTTATGATAAACTCTCATATTCATAATGTTTGGTATGAAATTGGGTATTAATGGTGAAATTGAGGTTTTGAGGGCATTTTTATTATTTTTGACCTAATGCACTTAGTGTGAATAATTGGACATAGGGTGGCCTTAGACTTGTGATACATCAACCTTAGTGTTGACTTTGGCTTTAACATAGATTTATAACCTTAGGTTTTACTTTAATAATTAAAAATAAAGGGCGAATGGTTAAGTATGAAAATAAAAAAACTTTGTGCACTACGTGATATTTGTGATCACCTCATAAAATACTAATACTTGAAGTAGAAGATATCAAATTTGGGAATGGTTTCTCTCTAGGATTAGCTACCCTAATTGAGGTGTAGCCCTCGGCTTGAGTTGGTTTGTTGGTTGGCCATTGTGCCCTAGTACTACCCTAGTCTATTTTATTGGTGACATATAGACTCTATAGGTGGTATCGATACTTAAGACATAGGTGATCGTGGTTGGAGGATATTGTGTTGCATGTGTGTTCTAGGATGACTAAGCATATTGTAGTGTCCCTAGGTTCTAGAGTGAGGGTATAATGCTGACTTTATGCACCAATATGAACGGATATACCTCAGTGTCTCCGGGTTGATTGTGTCCCCCTCAAGTAATTAAAAATGGAAGTAAATGTTGTGTAATAATTTAAAATGGATTATTGTGATTGTGGTTTGATAGTTGCCTCTACGTACTACTTGGTTTGATAGGTCAGTTCACTATTTGCCTCAATACCTTACCTTGGTATTTGGAGTTAATTAGATTAGTCGATTTTTGTCATGAGTCTTAATAAGGCTGTTGTGTACTTTGATATGATGTGAAGCAATTAAGTATAATATGTTTTTGAGCGTGAGACTTTGATGTTTTATATGTTTTCCCATGATTATTGTATATTGTTAGGGTGTATGATTTGTGATTTGTGCATGTTTTTTGATTATTGTGTGATTGCATGCAATGTGAGTATGCTACATCTTGTGAGGTATCGTGATTTACTCAATACGAAGAAGTCATACTAATACTATATTTGTATATGACTATGTGAAGGCCATGGAGTGGCATAAAGCGTGTAAGAGTGGCAAAGATAAGTGGAGCCCTCGAGAAGAGGTTTGATTCTCAGAATGGGTTTACAGGTCTAAAGAGTTAGAAAAAATCGGTGTAATACCTTCGTGTGCTAGTTTAAGTAATCAATTTTTCTTTTTGAATCTTATGTCCCTTGTGTTTTGATTATCATTGTTTACGGAGTATATTTATTCATAACTTTATCTATGTTATTGTCTCCTATTTTCACTACTTTATTTTAGATCTAACTTATTTTGAGCCTTAGCAAAGTAAAAGGAACCAGACTTATGCTAAGTGTGGCAATAACACCCATTATTGAAAATTAACACTCCTGTAAAATGAATGTTTTTTAGTAAAATGGAGGCATTACACTTTGGATGCTTGATTGTTGTGATTTGGTTGATGGTTGTGGATTGATTTCTAACATGTTTGGTTGTTTTGATGTAAGAAGTTTGAAGAATTTTAGTGGAGACTTGTTGGAGTGATTATTTTCCTCATTTCTTTTTCTTTAGCTTAGATAAGAGGTAACCCATTTACTCTACTAAAATTTTAAATATCGCATGATAGCATATTAAGGTTTTAATGTATAATTCATGTTAAACATGCTTGTTACATTATAATTATTTGTCTAATAATGTTAGCATTAAATTTAGTAAAATAGAAGGTGTATAATTGTGCAAAGTATTATGTGTATGAAATCATGTTTAAATGGGTTTAATGTAAAAATTAAATTATGTATTTCATGTATGTCTAAAATGATAGGTTGAGCATGATTAGTTGTACTTTTAGCACGATTATTATTATTGTATGTCCTAAGGTTATTTTTGCCTTTTTGAGTGTATCATGGTATTTATTTTGATAAGCATGCCTAATATGTATATGATATTATTAAGTATGGGAGCATGTGATTTTATTTTTTGAAACACATGTTAGCATGTTATATGCTAAATTATATGTAAGGGTAAAATGGTCATTTATTATGTCTGGTGATTTACCTACATGATTAGATACTTAATTTATTATATTTTATCCTTTTCATGATAAATTATTAAATAAAATAGAATAAGTATTTAAAATGGATGATGATGTGATAACTATGATCTCAAGGGCATTTTGATCATTTTCGGCCTAATGCACTAAATGTGAATAATTGATCCTATGATGCCCTTGGTAGATTATTATATTAACCTTAGTATTGAATTTGATTATAATTGTCTTGAATAATTGGAATTGTGTAAAAATGATTAAGTATGGAAATTAGATCTAATTTTTATTATGCGATTTCGTGATCACCTTAATAAAATACTAATATCTATAGTTAAAAACCTCGCAAATGGAAAACGTAGCTCTTTAGGGATTGATACCCTAAAGACATGGTTTAGCCCATGGTTTATTATGTATTTTTGTTGGTGTTCCTTAGTGCACCATCCAGGCATTATATGTTAATCTATTTAGCTCTAGGACTTATAGTGGGTATGCATACTTATACATTGGGTTTCTTTGTCAGTAGGGAACTATACTACTTTTATCTTCTAGTGTGACAAGGGTATTGTAGTGTCATTAGGTTGATAGTAGGTAGGATACTATGTTGTCTTGTATGTTGATATAACTGGAGTACCTTAATGTCTCCGAGTTAATATGATCTCTCCCTAAGTAAATAAAAGTTGAAATAATTAATGTTGGTTCAAATGATTATAGGAATAGTTTGGTAGTTGTCTTCGTGTCTACTTGTGGATAGATAGTATCCTTTGTGCCTATATATGGTTTGATATTAGCATTTGTACCTATTTGTGGTTAGATAATAGCCTTTGTGCCTGGTTGTGGTTCAGAAATAGCCTTAGAGCCTACCCATGGTTCAATAGTAGCCTTTGTTCCTACCTGTGGTTTTATAGTAGCTATCATGCCAACCTACAGTTTGATGTTTGCCTTTGAGCCTTACTATGGCGTTATGGAATTTATTTGTATGGATTTTGAGATATGATATACAATGTAAATGTTATTCTTCTTAGGATGAGATTGGTTCTAATCATTACTTCATAGAGCATCCCTTAGATGCTTAGTTGGCAAGTTTCATTATGTTCTAAAGGAATGGGTGTGAGGAGTATGTGACCTTGGTGATATTTTTTTTATATGATAGGTTATCGTATTTTTGTCACCGTGTGTATATTTCAATATTTAATGTTATTTCCTATTGTGATGCCTTTTATGTGTTCTATGCGAGCTTTTCATGTTAGTTTTGTATTATGGGTTACTCACTACCATTGTACTAAAGGGTCCAATTTCATAGGCCCTACTTATTCGATGGGCAACAGTCTTTGTAGGTCAACTTGTGAAATCAATTTGAAGGCTAGTACTTTGGGTTGAAAGTTAGAACTACCTGGTATTTTTGATATGAATTATCTTAAACTTACATCCTTCCATATTTTCTTTCTTTTGAATGTTGTAACTGCTAATAGATTGTATTATCATAATGATATTAATTGGCTTTGCAATCTCTCTTTCAGCTCCAATAGTTATGATGTGAAGTTAAGAAAAGTAATATTTTCACCTTATCACTTATTATGAGAATGGTAGAGAAATCTGAACTTGTACCAAGTATGGCAGTAAAATCCTTTATTTTTATTATTTTAGCTTCCACAAAGTGATTATTTAAAAGAACTTTTTTGAGTTCTAAAAATAATTGGGGTGTTACACTCAGCCTACACCTTCAGTCTCTTTATCTATTCCTTGATTTCTCTCTCCTCGCCTTATCTCTTCTTATTTAACATTCTTATACTCTGACCATGTATTTTCTCTTGGCCTTAGGTGTTTCCCCAGCAACCTTAAATGTAGAAGCTTGGGCCTTTTGCTTTCTCAGAGACTAGTGTCATTTGGTAAGGATACTTGTTGTAAATAGGGGTTTGTATGTAATGTGTTAGTTTGTATGATAACTCATGTTTGGTATTATTATATGGATAACGACATTATTATAATATCATTGTATGATATGTTGTGTTGTATAATGGAAAAGTGACAAAAATGTGAAAGCATGGGACTATGCTTATTGTTGGTTAAGTTTGGTTTTGTAAGTTAAGTAGGTTGGCGTGAATTACTATTTAAATTGGATTATGATGTTGACTCATTTATATATACATACATAAATATGTATGTATGTATGTATTTATGTATGTATGTATATGGTGAAGAACTTTCATGAGGATATGTGTTGGAGGTTGAAAATCATTCATATTCTAACTTATGGGATTTTAGTGAAAATATGGGTTTTTGGGCTATCATAGGGATATTTTGGTTAATGGAGGTTAAATATGGAATCTTTGGTATTTTGACTTGTTATTTGGTTAAAAATATGCTAAATATATTAAGTGGTATACTTAGAGTAATTATGAATGACCTAAGTATAAGAAAATGAGAAAGTGGCTTAAATTAGGAATAATGATATTAGACGTAGGCTCATTATCGCATTTGCAACACGTTGGAGTCAAACCTCGACTTTTGAATATGATGCTAATAATGATATTTTGGGAATGTATATTAAATTTGGTGGCAGTATGAGTCTTATGGAAAAAAATCTATGCTTATCTTATGAAATGATGGTTTATTAAAGAAAATATGTTTTTTTTTCTTAGGAGATGTTCCAATATTCATGTAGTTGTATTTTACGTGTTTTGAATGTTTTTTTAAGTTGGATTACATGCTTTGCATATTTACATGTATGTTTGCATGATGATGTTGAAATAAATGACAATAAATAAGATATTAGCTACTTAAAGATAAAGATCACACGAGTCAGGATTGGTTGTACCTATGTGTTCTACTATACGAGAATGGTGGCCAAGATCATTTCACCATAAGGTTGTACCTGTCTATTCTACCATAAGAGAATAGTGGTGAGGAACCATTTTTTTAGAGTTGTACATGTATGTTCCATCAGACAAGAATAATGGTCAATAGTGTTTTGCCCTAAGATTGTATATTATTGATACCCTTCCATCGGTTGCAAATAGTGGGGTTTTTGAACTCAATGTAAATAAGAATATGTATCTTGATTATATCTAATAATGATACCTGGAATCATTTCTCATCTTATATCATATTATGTTAATCTATATGCATGTTGATTCCTTCATGTGATGTTATGACATTGTAAACCCTGTTATGATTATATTGTTACCTTATTCAATATAAGGCATATTGATCATTTTTTATGGGTATTACTCATTTCTACGAGCAAATGACCCAAATAATTATGAGCAGGTAAATGAGAATACATTAGATGACTTTGATGCTTATGATAGTCTGTTTGGGGAGGAGTGACCTTGTTATCTTTGGAACTTGGGATATAGAGTCATATCATCCAATTTATAGTTTTAGTCTGGATGCCTTTTTGGGACTCTAAGTTTTCAATGTATATCTTTCTATGTAATTTGTATATTATACTCAAAGTAGACTTCCAAACTCTTTCTAATTTTATGAATCTCTCTCATCCTAGGTTTTATCTTCATTTAAGTTTTAATTAGTTTGCCGTGTATTTAACATAAGGTTGGTATGGCAAGCTAGATTCATGTCAAGTAAGGCGGCAATATGCTATTATATTGTTATTACGTTTCCGCTAAAACAAAAAAAAATTAATAATAAACTTTTGGATGATATACTTAAACTACTCTAAGTCAAGCATGCTTAATGGTGGAGTTATTTATTGATATACTTTTTTTAAAGAAGGTATACATTATTGATATAGGTAGTATTATCAATCCTTTTAAGCCTATATTATCCCCCACTAATTTGGTGGTATTACATATTGTCCCACTTAAGAATGCAACATCAGCATTGCGCCTTGACAACCGACTATCTCATTATAGACTATCCCAAAAATCATTATGCTAAGTGATTAACTGGCTTGTCCAACTCGAGTCAGAGGTTTCGCAGAATTTTATAACATCCCAACCTCAAGAGCGTGGTGGGTAGTTAATTCGGAGTGCTTTTGATATCAATGTCTAGTCTCATAGATCAATATAAGTCTTTTTTAGCATGTTTTTTTATCAACTCACACACATCTCAAAAAACTTTTCAAGAGATAACTTGTTCTTAATAAGCTTATTTATATAGGTAGCCTTATCAGTCCTTTTAATCCTCTATTGTCCACCACTAATTTGGAGGTACCACATAAACTTGTAACATCCCCATTTTTAACACTTAAAATGCCATTTACAAGAGTTAATTATGGAATTTGAAATATAATACCTTATCATAAAATCCCAGCGCAGGAAAGAAGGGGAGTCGGCCGGTCCAGGGAAAAAAAGGAAGGAGGGCGGATGGCTGTGTTGGGTGGGCGTGCGAGGAGGAGAAGGGGGAAAACGGGCATGTGGCCCGCGCGCAAGGAGGGATAGGTCTGGCCGGGCGGCCCAAGGGAGGGGGAAAAGGGAAAAAGAAGAGAAGAAAAGGAAAAAGGGGGAAAGGGTAAAAAGGGAAATGGAAAAATAGGGAAAATAAAGTAAATTAATTTATAAAATCATAAAATTTAATATTCTTGATAAATTATTTAATTTAATAATTTAATTCATTATAATCTAATATATTAGTTTAAAAATGATAAAGTTAGTAAAATATTAGTTTTAAAAGTTATTTAAATAAAAATAGCATTATAAAATAACAAAATATCTATTATAATTTACTAAATATTCCCGTCCAAATTTATATATCAAAAATTAATTAAATTAAATAATTTTAAAAGCTAATTTATTTCAAATAAAAGCTATTTATTAAATTATTGGTTTTCTAAAATTTTGAGGGATTACATCACTACCCCCTTAAAGAAAAACTTTGTCCCCGAAGTTTACGCCTTAGCACTAGGGTTACAAGAAGGAATCTTAAGTTACTTGGGGTAACTACCCCCTTAAAGAGAAACTTAGTTAACTGAGGAAAACAACTACTCACGGAGTTAATAATATAAATAATCACGCGGAACCCGACAGACATCTTGAAGAGGTTACATCATGATCGATCGCTTGCTCATCTTCTTCGGTTAGCGAGGCTGAACGGATTACTCCAAGCGCTTGATTATGTTGAGCCGATGGTTGCCCTAGCCTCTGGATTCTTTCACGGGGTGCATTGTAGCATTCGTAACTCCGGTGCCCAAGCTATCCACAGTTGTGGCATTGGACTAGCTTTCCCATGCAGTCCTTGCCTAGCTGGTATCTTCTGCAGTGACGACAGTGGTAATGTCGAACCGGTCTCTTGCTATCCTTTGCTTTGGGAGCACTTTGATTCTTCTTACACCGAACTTTAGTTTGGAGTTGAGGCTGGTCCCGCAAAACTTTGCTACTGGGGCGATGACTCTTTGCTTCGGTCTCGGTCTCTTCGTTCTTTCTCTTACCTAGGATGGAGGCTTGTTCTTGGATCAAGGCCTCGGCGTTACATGCCCGCTCATACACCGTACTTAGATCATGGAAGATGTTGGCGCCCATCATGCTTCGGATCTTGAAGTGAAGTCCTTGCTCGAATTGAAAGACCGTTATCGCCTTGCTAGTTGCTATTCCGGGGGCGTACCTTAGCAACTCTGTGAATCGTGCGTATTACTCTAGGACTGATAGGTTTCCTTGTGTTAGCTCCATAAATTCCTTGAGTTTGGCCCTCTTGAGACTTTTTGTGTAGAAATGTGTGTGGATGGCAGTCTTGAAATCTTCCCATGATGTCGGTCGTCCTCCTTGAGTTTGAAGATCTTCCCACCAAATATCGGCTGGTCCTCGAAGGGAGTACGCCGCGATGTTAGTCCTTCGTTCCTCAAGACAGTTGAGTGCCTTGAAAGTCCTATCGAAATCCCGTATCCAACTTTCTAAGACCACGGGATCTTCTTTTCCATCGTAGGTTGGAGGTCGATGACGTGAAACCCTATCAAGCCAATCCTCTCCAATACCCATTGGAGGCAAGGCAGTTTGAGATTGTGTTAGCGGGGAACGGTGAGCTAATCCCATGAGCACCTCGAACACCCTCTCTAAGTTTTCGACTCATTTTTCTTGATCCATTTCGAGTTAGCTGTAAAACAAAAGTTTGTTATGGAATGTGCTATTTCTCAAGCTAGGTGATCTAAACCTAGGACACTTAATCTACCCATACCCAACTCTCAGGACTAATCCGGTTTTTGAAACAAAAGAGAGAATTAGGGAAAAACTCTAGAAGAATCATTTAACCTTCAATAATTTAGTGAAAAACTTTGATACTTACTAGTAGTATCAACTCAAAACGTTTAAAAACTAGGAGAGGTTTTATGAAAATATTTGATACCAACTTGTGGTACTAGCTTAAAATACTTGAAATTACAGGAGTGCTCGAAAACTAACCTTAACACCAATTGAGGTATCTGTGTAAAATATTTAAATTGAAAGAGTTGTCGGATTGAGTGTTGATACTGACTTGTCGTATCAACTCAATATTTGAAAATGGAAGTGGTTTTTTTTTAAATCCATTCCGAATGTAAATGTTTTTGGAACGAGGAAAACTTTATCAAACCAAAAATTTTCAAAATTAAAGCGTGGTTATCGAAACCAACGCTCTGATACCAACTTGTAACACCCTCAAAATTCACAACTAAAAATTTCGTTTTATTAAAAGAAAATTGCGGAAGCCAAAATATTAAATGGTGAATTTCAGGGATATTACCGCCACACTTAGTACCAGACTGGTTCACTCATGCCGTTCCAGTACCAAGTGTTAAGGCTAAGAAAAATGAAATACAATTTGAAAGAAATTCAACATACATAAATCAAAGTAACGCATCAAATCGTTTACAAGAATAAAATCCACCAATGGTGGTTACAGTAACAACATAACATTAAAAACTAGGAATTTAAAAGTGAAGGAGAAAACCCTAACGGTACCGGATCACTCCTTACTCTCTTTCCAGTGACCCACTTGAGTAGCACCTGAAAAGACCTGTAAGGACACTGCCCATTGAATAGGTAGGGGCCCCACGAAGGGAATCCCTTCAGTACTATGGTACTGAGTAACCCTTTAATACCACACTTAAAAACAGACCCGCAATGCAACACATAATGCAAACTATATACATATGTAATGAGAGGTGCATACATAACAATCACATATATAACAAGTTATAAGTCACGATCGATACTTTTGGGCCTTAAGCCATGTCATAGTGTAAAATCAATACAGTCGAGCCTCAAGCCATTATTCCATCATCATTCAATCAATCTCATATTTTATATCCATGTGAGTGCGAGAACCCCACTATTATAGCCGGTGGATCGGTCACTTATAGGGCAGAACGCACCTAACCACTATTATATGCCGGTGGATCGGTCTCCGGGGCAAAACGCTCCTGGCCACTATTATTTGCCGGTGGACCGGTCTGGTCCCGACTCACATGGTGTTCCACTATAAGTGATTAGTTTTTTCCATAACTTTATTCACATACATAACTGGTTTTATTGAGGTCGGGACCCCCACTATTTTAGCCGGTGGACCGGAATATATATAAGATCATCATCCAGGGCACAACACTCCTGGGCCACTATTATATCCAGTGGACCGGTATTCAATATCACTTGCCAGGGTAACACGCTCCTGGGCCACTATTATATCTGGTGGATCAGTACTCATAATCACTTGCCAGGGCAACACGCTCTTGGTCCACTATTATAACCGGTGGATCAGTACTCATTATCATAAGTCATCTGGGCCCTGCTCATTAATATTTCGCTTTCGTAATTAGTATATTTCCTTTCCTTAATCAGCACATCAATCATATTTATTTGCCTCGTGCGGGAGATCAAGAACCCGGGACACAAAGGTACACCGGTCGTACCAGTGCATACAAGCTACTCAATACCCTTCAACCACGAACCCAAGGACACAAAGGTACCTTGGTCGTACTGGTGCATAAAGCTACTCAGTACCCTACCGACAAGGACACCTAATCCATAAGTATGCATACCCCCTAACTAGGTCCGTAGAGCTAGATACAGTAAGATATAGGGTCTGGCTGGGGCACAAAGGCACGCCAGTAAATACCAGAATAATCGTGGACTAAACCACGTCTTTAGGGTAGCGACCCCAAAAGAGTCACCATTCCGGATCTCGAGGTCTTTCACTTTAAGTATTAGTGTCTTAATTAAAGTGATCACGAAAAGCACAATGATCAGATACTTATTCACTTTCAATTGTTCTGATATCATTAGTCATTTCTTATTCAGGTGGTTATCCAAGATAACACAAAGAATCATTAAGGTCGTCACAATCTCATATAATTTCGAATTAGGATTCGTTCTCGTGATACTTACTAATTATCAAATACTCTTACCTTGCTAATCAGCATTATTGAATCATATTATGAAATTCCACAATCACAACGACATGCTAGGTGCAAATTACTTATTTACCCCTTACTTATATAATTGCTAAGTCATTCCTTCCTTACTTGACAAATTACCATATTACCCTTTTGGTTACATAATTACCAAATTACCCCTTATCCAATTTAGGTTACCAAGTTATCTCCTACGCCTTTTTAAATCACCATTCATCCCTCATAATTGCTACACTTATCATATTTTCCATTTGGTTGGTTAGATTACCGAATTTCCCTTCTCCTTTGTTATGATTACTAAATTGGCATTGAGTTGGATAAATTACCAAATTACTCCCCTTTATTATCATGATTACTATTTTACCCCTTTAGTTGGTTAAATAATTACCAATTTACTCTTTAGTTGGTTAAATTACCAAATTGTCCCTTTAGTTGGATAAATTACCAAATTACCCTTTTCCATTGTCATAATTACCATTCTACCCTTCTCAATTATTATAATTACCATTTTACCCTTCTCAATTATCATAAATCCCAAATTACCCTTCTTCATAATTTCAATTATTAATTTACCCTCCTTCATAATTATAATTACCAATTTTCCCTTCTCCATATTTAATATTACCATAATGTCCTTTAATTGGTTAATTTACCAAATTACCCTTCTCTAGTATCATAATTATCCAATTTCCCTTCTATAATCATAATTTAATTACCAAATTATCTTTCATCGTTATCATAATTACCAAGTTACTCCTTACTCCCAAGTTTACCATAATATCATTTTATTTACAAAATTACTCTTCTACCCCTTACTTCCAAATTACTATAATATCCTTTTATTTACAAAATTTACCGCAATATTCTTTTACTTATAAAATTACCATAACACTCCTTTTACTTTACAATTTACTATTTTACCCTTTTACATCCAAAATTACCATTTTTATCTTTCCTTACAAAATTACCATTTTGCCCTTCTTTTCTAAAATTACCATATTACCATTTACTTATGAAATTACTATTTTGCCCATCTACTTCCAAAAATTACCATAATGCCCCTTTACTTGAAAAATTACCATAATGCCCTCCTTCATCCAAAATTACTATTTTACCCATACTTCCAAATTTACCATTCTTACCATTTACTTATAAAAGTACTATATTGCCCTTTGACTCCAAAATTACCACTTTACCCTTTTCTCCAAAAATTACCATAATACCCCTTTACTTATAAAATTATCATTTTGCCATTTAATCATAAAATTACCATATTGTTCCTTTGCCTAAAAAATTACCATAATACCCTTCTTTCTCACAATTTACAATTTTATCCTGTTACTTATAAAATTATTATCTCACCCATTTCTTTTGAAATTACCAAAATACCCTTTTACTTATAAAATTACTGTTTTTCCCCTTTCTTTCAAAATATCCAAAATACCCTTTTCACTTATAAAATTTCCACTTAACCCCTTTATTATATCACTTTTATGAGTTTACCACCATTACATAAAATACTAATATTATCAATTCATTCTCATCATTTAACTCCACCAACTTGTCATTATTTAACATAATACTCATTAGCAAATACATATATTAGATCACATACTTACATAAGCGTATTACTCAATACCCTTAGACAATAATATTATTCATGCATTAGCAACATAATACATCATACACAAGCATTTAACATTTCCATTAAATGACAAACTCATTCCTTAAGTATCATCTCTACACATGGCATAAAAGCTATCATAATTTTCTTTTCTTTTCTATTTATCAATCAATATAAGCAACCATATATATCATGCTAGGCATCACAAAACATGCATAAAATCATACCAAAATCCCTAATGTGCGAGCATACATTTTTCCATGTATTTATGTGAGGATTAACGATTACCTTAATCCCACAAAAATCAAATCTTACCGGTATCCCGGTTAAAGATTCAAGCTTTAATTAGCAACTCAACACCTAAAAATAATATCAATAATTATTATGTTAGAAGTAAGAAATTAAAAGGATAACACTTTAAAAATTTTATTTAATAATAATACACTTTAATTAATTATTAATATACCTCAAAATTTAGCCAAATAAATTCCAAAACAAAGGGGGAGCTCACACTGCATGAACAGTGTGAGTCTTATGCAGATTAAGGGGGAGAAATGGTTCGAAATGGGTGAGATAGAAGGGAGGAGAGATGGCTCGGTTTAGGGAATTTAGGCTAGAAAAGAAGGTAGATGGGGGAGGTTTCAAGGTAAGGGAATGGTGCAGGAGTGAAGAGGGGGTGTAGGTGGTGGCTGGGGATGGTTTCACAGCGGCAGAGGGTGGCGGAGGCGGCGGCAGCAAGGCAGCAAAGATGGTTGCCGAGGTGGGTCGAGGTGGAGAGGCTGAGAAGGAAGGAAAAATGGAGGGGTGCAAGGGTTGTTTTCGACCAACTAATGCATGGTGGTGGTAGAGGGGGTTGCAGGGTGTCGAACGGTGGGTTGGGTGGCGGCAGAGGTGGCTAGACGGCGGCGAACGAGGCGGTTGTAGGTGGCTTGGTAATAAGGGGGGAAAATGGGGAGAAAAAGGAAGGGGTGGAGAAGGGAGGAAGTGCAGGGCTCGAGGGGGCGGCGTGGTGGTGTAGGGCAGTAGGAGGTGGTGGCAGAAGGGGGCATAGGGGGTCAGTGCGGCGTTTGGAGCGGCGGCGAGAAAAAACGGGAAAAAAATGGGGGAAGAAGGAAGGAGAGAAGAGGGAGCTCGGGGAAGGAGAAGAGGGCTTGAAAATGGGGCGGAAGGAAGCTGGAGAGATGAAGAAAAAGGAGAGGGAGAAGAGAGGGGGCAGGTGGCTAGCCGGCGAGAGGACGCAGGTGGCAGGGTTATCGGTTGGCAAGGGAAATGGAGGGAAGAAGAAGGAAAGGGAGAGGGCATGCGAGCTATGGTCCAGGGGTTGGTTTGGCTCGAAATAGGAAAGAAAATGACGGGGGAGAGAGGAGGAGGAGTAGGGAGTAGGTTGTGGCAGCGGGCATGGCGTGCTCGACCATGACAGAGGAGGTGCTGGTTGGGTGTGGAAGAAGAAAGAAAGGGAGGGGAGGTGCGAGCGGCTGGACCGGCACAGGAAAGAAGGGGAGCCGGCCGGTCCAGGGAAAAAAAGGAAGGAGGGTGGCTGGCTGTGCTGGGTGGGCGTGCGTGCGAGGAGGAGAAGGGAAAATAGGGAAAATAAAGTAAATTAATATATAAAATCATAAAATGTAATATTCTTGATAAATTATTTAATTTAATAATTTAATTCATTATAATCTAATATATTAGTTTAAAAAGGATAAAGTTAGTAAAATATTAGTTTGGAAAGTTATTTAAATAAAAATAGCATGATAAAATAATAAAATATCTATTTTAATTTACTAAATATTCCCGTCCAAATTTATATATCAAAAATTAATTAAATTAAATAATTTTAAAAGATAATTTATTTCAAATAAAAGCTATTTATTAAATTATTGGTTTTCTAAAATTTTTGGGGATAACATTTTGTGTGTTGGTGGTGTGGCGAGGATCATCAAAGACGAGATTGCAAGGGTGGACCTACTCATTTTCAACTTTTTGGTAGGATAGGCCATCGACCTTTCGAGTGTTAGTAGCAGATGGCTTAGTTCAAGTTGTAAGATGATAAATTTTAGTATAAGGGACAATTGGTACCATAGCATTGGGATTATTAGTAGCAGAGTCACAACAGCACCATTAGTAAAGGGTACCTGACCTAGCTAGAGTACAACTTAAGAAGTTAAACTTAATTTTAGGGAGGTAACCCTAGTTATCAACATAGGGGTCATAAAGGGGAATAGAGTAAACATGTGGAACCATATAGGAATCTTTTTTTATCACTTTTGTAGCCAAGTTCATCTTGGATGAGATTATCAGGGCACATCTGTTTAGTTTCAAGCTTGTGGTTCCTAGGGTCACCAATCATTTGAGTGACATCATCAGCAAGGTCAATCATAGTAGAAGGGACCTTTTGTACTCCAATAATAGGCATATTAGAAGTAGAACTATTAGTCACAACCACAATAGCAGCATCAATAGAGGGTACCTACCTCAACCAGTATACAACCTAAGGAGGCTAATGGACACCATAGAGCCATCTCCTATTTCCTTAAGGAAGAGGGAAAATAGAGGGTTCTTAAGGATATAGTGGAGGATACCAAGGAGGAAAGTCATGGGGGTGCCCGAATGTCATAATTTAGGCAGAGGCTGATCAAAAGTTGGATGTGGTTATGAATACACTTTCGATGCTCTTATTACTAGAACATGTGTTATTTGATTCAGGTGCACCCTTGTTGTTTGTATCTACCACTTTTATTACTATAATTTATTTATCTTTATATGCTAGTGTGTTTATATCTATCATGTTGCCTTCTAGGGATGAACTTGATTACATTAGACTCTACTCGGATCTGGCCTTACAGATAGATGGGGTAGAATTCCTTTTAGATTTGGTCAAGATAGACCTATGGGAATTTTATGCAATCCTTGAGATGGATATGTTGGGGAGGTATTGGGTCTGGATAGGTTATGCTCAGAATCAAGTTGTGTTACAAAGACCTCAAGTTTCTAGGGCCTCCTATAGGATGTGCAAGCCTAGGACTACCATGAAGGTCTTATCTACCCATACGTTGTATTCATTAGTGTAGAGAGGTTAACCTATGTATCTATGTGAAGTTCAAGAGTTGAACAAGAATGGGTTGATTGCTTGGGATTTTCATGATGTGTTTCTAGAGGAGATATTGGGTATGCTGCTAATGTGTGATAGACTTCACCGTCAAGCTATTACCGAGGGCCAAGTCAGTTTCAAAGGCACCCTACTGGATAGCACTGGTAAAGTTGCAGGAGTTGAAGACACTACTAGAGGAATTAGTGTCTTAGGGTACATTCATCTAAGTGTTCCTCCATGGGGAGCACTGGTTCTTTTCATGAATAATAAGGACAAGAGTCTTCCCTTGTGCATAGATTATTAAGGTATCAACCAATTGATGGTGAAGAACCATTATTTTCTTTTGAGGAACGATAAAAAAAAATTATTAGCTTTGGGGTGCTTTGATATTCTCAAAGATCAACTTGAGGTCAAGTTATCATCAGTAACATATTGTCGAGGTAGACATCATGAAGACTTCTTTTATGACACGGTATAAGCACTATAAGTTTATGGTCATTCCCTTTAGGCTCACTAATGCACCTACTGTATTTATATACTTGATCACAAGGATACCCCGACATTTCCTTGTTAAATTTGTGGTGGTCTTCATAAAAGACATTTTTATATACTCTCAGAGTGGAGAAGAGTATGAGCACCATCTTTGCACTATATTGTCACTCTTTATAAAGTATAGTTTGTATGCCAAAGTCTCCAAGTGTGATGCTTTGGCTTTGAGAGGCTGCATTTTTGGGACACAGTGTCAATAGGAGGAGTTGTCATGGATCTGAAAAAGGTTTTGGCAGTTATCAAGTGGAAGGCACCCACTAGCATTCTTGTGGTTCGTAGTTTCCTCGATTTGGTCGGGTACTACAAGTGCTTTGTTCATGACTTCTCAAAGTTTTCTAATCCCTTAACAAAAATTCTAAAGAAAACTACCAAATTTCCATGGCATGATGCATGTGAGAGTGCATTTCAAGAGTTAAATTGGTGTTTGACTACAGCACTAGTTTTGACTCTACCAAGGGATGAGATGGGTTTGAGGTATATAGTGATATGTTGAAGCATGGATTGGGTTGTGTATTAATTTATCATGGTAAGGTAATGGTTTACGCTTCTCGTCAACTAAAGCAACATGAGAAAATCTATCCGACACATGATTTGAATTTGTTCGCAATCATCTTCACACAAAAATATTTGGAGACACTATCTGTACAACCCACAATATAGATTCTTCACTGACCATAAGAGCCTTAAATATATATTCACTCAGAAAGAGTTAAAGATGAAGTAGAGGAGATGGAAAGATTTGGTGAAGGACTATGATATTGATTTAACCTACCAAGAGGGTAAGTCCAATGTTGTTACAAATGCCTTGAGTAGGAAGACATCACACTCATTGATTTCTTGTGTGGTGGCTAATTGGTTGCTTGAGGAGATGGGTGAGATGAGGATTGAGATGATCTAGTAGGTTGATTTAGAGATCCAGATGAGTTTCTTGATGATTATGCCGACTGTGTTCAATAGATTCAAGGCAACTTGGGGATTTTAAGCTCAAGAGGATTCAGCAGAAGATACAAGATGATCGAACTAATGGTTTTTGGATTCATGAGTATGGTAGCATTCGCTACACAAGTTTGTTAGTGTGTATCCCAGAGTTGTGCTGATCTGAAGAACCAAATTTTAGAAAAAGTTAGATGTACTTCATATTTCATCCACCCAAGAGGGGATTAGCTGTACAATGATCTTAAGTAGAACTAATGGTGGCCTCATATTAAACAAGAGGTACTGGAGTTCTTATCGAGGTGTCTAACTTGTTAGAAGGCCAAGATAGAGCACTGTAGACATATAGGGTTGGTCAAACTTTTAGATGTTCTAATATGGAAGTGGGACTCCATCTACATGGATTTTTTTAGTGGACTACTGAGGACTCACAGTGGGTGTGATACAATCGAGGTCATCATTGACTGATTGACTAAATCAGTAGTTTTTGTGGCGATGAAGTCAACTTGGAGCATGGATCAGTTAGTCAATACTTACATGAGGCTTTTAGCGAGTAGACATGGTACACCTACTAGCTTAGTATCCAATAGGGATTCAAGATTCCTTTTGCACTTCTAGGAGAAGTTGTAGGAGGATATGTGTATAAGTTTGAGGATGAGTATCACCTTTCACCCAACTATAGATGGGAAGACTGAGAGGATAATTAAAAAAACTCAAGGACATGTTGCAGGTTTGTGTTTTGAAGATCCCAAGAAGTTAGTAGAATTGTCTATACTTGGGATATTTCTCGTTCAACAATAGTTATCATGTTGGTATAGGGATGGACTCTTTGAGAGACTATATGAATGTAAGTATCAAATACCCTTATGTTGGAGTGACATTAGAGACTAATGTACTTGGATCGGATATAACTCAATAGGTTTGGTTGATTTAGGATCGGATGAGGGAAGCATAGAGTTGATAGAAGGTCTACGTTGATCAAAGGCATTTATAGTTATGGATTTGATCCAAGGGACATAGTTTTGTGGAGGGTCTCACCCACCAAGTGGGCGCAGAGGTTCGGCAGGAAGGTTAAGATGAGTCCGAGATATATTGGTTCTTATGATATTCTTGATAGGGTCGATGAGGTGCTTATTTCTTGGCACTTCTACTAGATTTATCTCAAGTCCACAAGATCTTCCACATCTCGCAGCTAAGGAGGTACAGTGCATATCCTTCCTACGTGATAAGAACTTAAGAGATTGAGCTTGATTATTCATTATCCTATGAGGAGGTGCCCTTGTAAGACCTCTAAACCAAGGTACAATGAACCTGTATGAGCTCAGTTCCACTTGTGAAGATTCTATGGAGCCGCTATGGATAAGAGGAGGTAACCTGGGAGGCAAAAAAGGACAAGCACGAGACGCATCCCGAGCTTTTCAACACATGGGTGTAGGTTTATAGGTTCTTTCTCCATTAGGTGGTAGTACCCAGTAGTGTTGTGTCAACTCATATAGAGTTAACCACTTAGATTGTCTTTTCTTACATCTTCATTCTCTTCTTCCTCAACCTTGTCTGGTTGACTTCAGGAACGAAGTCTCTTTTAAAGGGATAATGATATAATACCCTATATTTTAGCTAACCCTAATCTCGAGTAATTAATATCTTAATCTAATCTTAATCTCAAAAAATTATATTTTTTTCTTACCTTAATTCCTTATTCCTAATTCTAATATTTATTCTAGGGCATTAATATTTAAATCTAAACCTAACCCCAAATGGTTGATAAAATAATTTTGACCCTAATTCCCTAGTCTAATTTTTTAAATTAATTTTAATGTTAATCTTAAACTTATTTTATTTTCCCCTTTCCCCTTTTCCCTTTTCTGCGCCTTTTTTTATATTCTTCTTCTTCTGCCTTGTGTGTTTTCTCTTCTTTTCCCCAACCAAATCCACTCTATCAAGGATCCCCTACAACATTCATAATCTTGACTCCTCACCTCCCATAACTTATGGGATATGTCTCATTGAAAATTTTCCCCCAAAACTTTCCCTTGATTGTGCCTTGAACCTTGCCTCTACCTCTCTTTTTTTGTTCCTCCCATTATCATAGCCACATCTATATATACTCTCTAATCCCTCTCTTTACCTCATTTATTATTTCACCTAACTACATTTCTGACTCCCCTTCTCTTTGTTTTTTTTTTATCTATGTGCCTTGTTCCACCTTCATCCACCATTTTTATCCCATGAAGCTTTGCATAACATATACACATAGCTCCAACTATTGCAGTGTCAAAATCTCATACAACTCACCCTTGATGCTTCAAAATATCACACAAACCCATCCTCATCTGTGTCACAACCTTACGCAACAACACATCTAACATCCACCTTAGCCTAATTACTTTAACCCTTTATGCCACCACTCTCTAAGTTTTTTTATTCCTTCATGCCACCACTCTCCAAGTTGGGCCACATTCACATGCCAACACCACTCTATCAACATCACACTTTGACGCTGCACCACCCCAAGCAACACCACCACCTCATGCCACTCCACCACCACCAATGTCACCAACTCATGCCACTCTACCTACCCCAGTGTCACCACCTCATGTAGCCCCCCTATCTATGTGTGCTTCTACCCCCAATTGTTGCACCAAGTTCCACCGTAGCTAATTCAATCCTTACACGACCTAGTTAGCTTTGGTTTTGCTCTATTTTCCACTCTCATTTGCCTTAGTTTTTTGTTGGTTGAATTGTTAAGTTATAATCGTGTACTATTATTGTTTTTTAGGTGATTTTATGGTGTCTAATAAGAGGCAGATTAGGCTTATACGTGCTTAGACAGTGGTGTCTTGTGTTAAGGATACATGACATAGTTAGGGATTTTTGAATGTTATGTTAAAATTGTGAGTAGTATCAGGTTTTTGTTATTATTTTGATAATTTCATGGTATTAATGATTGTTGTAAGATAAGTTGTGTGGCATGATGGAAAAATGAGTAATATATGCAAGCATGAGAATATGTATATTGATTAACTAAGCTTGTTCTGCAAGTCGTGTAAGTTGGCTTGGAACACTATCTAAACTTTTGTATGACCTATGATTTGTATATATGTGTGATTAGACGTATTCATGAGTTTATTATGTTTTGGAGTTTGCAAAACCAATCATGTTGTGATTTATAGCATTTTTATAAAAAGGTGGGTATTTTTGGCATCTTTAAGGGTATTTTGGTTAATATGGGTTTAATATGAAATATTTGATATTTTAATTTTTTAAATGGTTTAAAATATGCTATTTATATAATATGTAATGTTTATAGTAATAAAATGAGAAAAAAATTAAATTAAGAATGGTAACCCTAGAGGCGGGTCATTATATGTAAGACGTTAGAGTTAGAACTTGATTTTTTTGATTTTTTTAATATTTTAATTTTAGGAGTTTATATTCAATTTTGTGATTATATGAGTATTATGGAAAAAATTATGCCTAACTTGTGAAATTAGACTTTCGTAGGGGTTATGAATAGTAACTCTAACGATAGGGTTGATATCACATGCATCATACGTTGGATTTACACCTTTATTTTTGGATATGTTAATAATAATAATATTTTATAAATGTGTGCTAAAATTGGTAGATAAATGAGTATTATGGAAGGATTTATGCTTATCATGTGAATTTAGGGTCTCTTAAGAAAACTATGACATTTTTAGATAGGGTAATGTTCTGATCTTTATGTAGTTATGTTTTATGTATTTTAGATAACTATTAATCTAGATTATGTTCCTTAAATATCTATATATGTATCTACATGATGATTTTGAGATGAAAAATAGTGAATATGACATAAAATCACTTAAAGAGAAAGATTATGAGTTAGGAAGGAAGTGTTGACCCCGATCCACCGGCTTAATAATAATGGCCAAATGCATTTTACTGAGGAGGTGCTTCATACTGTAACACCCCAAAATTTAATACTATTTTTTTTAGCGAAAGCATGATACAAAAATAGTTGGGTGTTATAGCTATAATTGATATTATTCTAGCTTATTATACTATCCTTACATCAATCATAAGGCAAATAAATTTGAACATAAAACATGATAAATAAAAAATGAAAAACCTTTTTTGGAGATTAACTCTAACTATAATATCAAAATACAAGAAATGTATGCCATGGAGCTAAGAGTCCAAAAAGGTATCGAGGCCAAAACGATAACCGGATAACATGAATTTACACCCAAATCCCGATACATAAGATCACTCCTCTACACATAGAGCATCTTATGCAACAAAATCATTCAGTGGGTCCTCATCAACCTGCACATAAACATCTAGGTCCTCTACTTGTGGAAATGAGAAATACCCATGAAAATGATGATCAGAACCCTACATACTGAATAAGGTAACCACACAGCCGAGTAAAGTATAAAGAGAAATAGGCATATAGGCGTGCTAACATAAAACATTAAAAGGTAAATATGGATTCCATACTTATTATTATAAACAAATAGGATCCATTCTTTTATTTACGTTGAGTTCAAGGACCCCACTATTCTTAATTTGGTAGAATGGACTGAAGCATCTCTCATGGAAAAACACATCTGAGCCATTATTATCGTCTGGTAGAATGAACCCAAAATATACTAGGGCAATATGATCCTTATCACTATTATTATACCAATGAAATGATCTAAAACACCTCACAAGAAGAAGAAAAAAAACACTCGAGCCACTATTATTGCCTGGTGGAATGGACACAACACTTTGGTCCTAACTCACATAATCCTTCACTCTAAGCATTAATGTCTTATCCATTATTACTTATCTATGAATCATATTCTCATTCACGTTGAGTATAAATCCCCACTATTCTCAATCCGATGGAACGGATTTATACAAATTTAAGGAAAAAACACATCTAAGCCACTATTATCTTCCGGTGGAACGGATCCATAAAAACACATCGGTCAAACTCACGTGATCGTCCCCTTAAATGATTAATGGCATATATAGAGTTGTTTATACTTAAGGTCATCATGCAGGACTCATATAGATATGCATAACACATAATTGAAAACATGTAAGGCACAACCACATAGTTAATAAGATCATTCTCAAGAATATATCCCCCATTCCCCAAATATTTTTAATATCACACTTAACACATTTAAACTATAGTTTCCCTTTAAAATCACCAAAATTCCATTTTTTTTTATCCCTGATTAACAATAATGTCCTTTTCTTACTAAAAGCCTTTGAATCTCACTTAAAACTATATAATAGGTGACTTATATCTTACTTAGCCATCATTTATTTCTCATTACTTATGGCACCTTAAATAACACCCTTAAAACTCATCAGGCTAAGATTATTTTTCATATTGCCATTAAAGAACAAAAATGTCCTTACTATAATTAAAATAATCATATTTTTCTAAAGTCCTTACAAATCTCAATATTAATACATTTCAATCTCTGAATTTATACGAGATGCATAACCCCAACTATATACATAGATATCACGTATCAAACATTATACCCAAATGCATATTATTGATGTAAAATTACTAAATAATATGTCACATACAAATACACGTTACTCATACAAGTCCTAATATGACATGTATCCTTACCAACAAGGACATCAAGCTTTAAGCACGTAATTCTAAACCTCATCCTTTGATATTGCCATAATATTACCTATGAACATAAGAATAATCCATAATTAGAACTTGAGAATTTAAATTGAGGTAAATTTTAAGTTAAAGGAGGGTAGAAATGGGAATAATGGAAACTAATAGGAAGCTCGAGTTGCATGGAAGTATGGTGAAATGTATGGAGTATGATGGTGCTATGGTGGTTTTATAGTAGTGTTAGAGTGGAGCATGTGTGTGCTAGAGGGGCAGCACGGTTATGCCATAGAAACGACATAGGTGTGGCATGCAACACACACATAGGCTAAGAATAAGGAATATGCATGGGAGAGTTGTGCTAGGTTCGCACGAATGTGCAGAAAGTTCATGGGTAAGAAGGAATGGAGTGTGTATAGTTGTGCACAAAACCATGCACAAGTTTTGTGAGGGTACATAGTGGGGGAGTGCAAGGGTGAATGGTAGTGCATCTCAACAAAAATGAATAGAACACAATGAGGAAGAAAGAAAAAGAAAGAGATTAGGGTGGTGATGGTCAGCAACGATGATGGGGGAATCATGGGGTGGTATTGGTAGTCAATTTTCTAGGCCAGTAGTGATGCTTGGTGGTAGGTGGTGGTGTCTAGGGTGGTGATGGTTGTTTTGACATCAAACAAAGTAGGATGAAGAAAAAGAAAGATGGGGTGAGCATGGTTGTGGTTTTTCAATAGAAAATGGAGGGAGTGGAGTTAGTTGGGCATTAAATGAAGTAAAGAGAGATTAGGAGGGGATATATATGCACAAGGTGGTGTGTATGGGGAGAAATGGTAGAGAAGGAAGGAAGGGGGTGGTGCACGCATGATTTGGAAATGGGTTTGTCAACAAAACACATTACACAAGGAGTGGGAGGTGATGGTGTGATGATGAAGGTAGGGGAAGTAGGTTCTAGAAAAAGGGCAGAGTAGCTATGGTCAGGGATAGGGATTTACACACAGGAAAGAAAGAAGAAGAAGAAGAAGAAAAAGAAATAAAGTCGCGCAGGGGGAAAATAAAAGAAGGAGAAAAGAAAAAGGAAAAGAAGACAGGGACAATAATTTATGGGGTTATGATTAGTATTAGATTAAAATTCATGATTAAATAAATTAGGTAAGATTAGGATATTAAACATCAAGGATTAAGGTTAGGTTAAATATATAAGTTATCCAGAATAAAGATTAGGATTAGGTTAAGATTTTGGATTAAGAAATTAGGATAAGACAAAAATATTGATTTTTAGATATAAAATTGGGTTAAGGTATTAATTACTTGGGAATAAGATTAGATAAAATTTGGGGGGGGGTATTACACATACATAAATAAAGCTTAAATTATTCATACAATCCTATCATACTCTTCAACCATTAGAAACCTTATAAAATTTATGCTAAGATGTTGATTACATCAAATCATGCTTGGAATTCAAGTTAACTATCATGCCTCATGATTCACTAAAATGGCCAAACATGCAATCAAACTCTAGGATATCATGCATACCACCAAAGGTCATGCTCAACTCACATATTCAACTATGAATAATTAACTACTTGATAAACACACATGAAACATCATATACATTTTTTAAATATATAAAAACTTATTCACACACATTTTCATACTCTTGAATATATTCCTGCCAAAACATAATTTAACAACAATAAAACCTAGCATGCTTACTAAGCTTAAGAAAATTAAATTCCATACACATTCTACCATCTAAAGAGTTGAGTTGGATTTACTTATGTCCAAAGCCTAAGAAAAACACACACAAATGTATTTCCAAGACAAACTCAAGATCATCCTAGATTATCTTCAAAGAATAAAAAGTAAAAATAATAAAAATCATAACAACAACCATAAATAATAACAAAATCAAAATTCTAAGGAGAGAAAATGAAGGGTACCCTTTCAAAATCAAGAAGATAAAAAGAGCAAAGAATAGGGCGATAACTTCACAAATTTACTAAAAAAATATATCCTCCTTTACTTATTTAAAAATAAGTAGATGCTAGATAAGGGAATTATAGAATAAGAAATCAAAAGAAAGATAAGGGAAAGAGAGGGAGAAGGGTTAGAATTCTAGGCACAAGATAATGAAGTAATACTTCAATAAAGGCCAGTAGAGGAGAAGTGATATGGGAGCAAAGTAAAGGAAATGCTAAAAGGTTTCAAGAATTATGAAAAACAAGAAAATCAAAGGCATAAAAAGGGCATCAAGGGGTTGAAATTTGATGGCCACAAAGGGAGGCTTGCGGTAAGGCACTTGAGTGAAGAAAGAAAATTAGGAGTGGTAGGTTGAGACTAAGGGGTTAAATTAGACACACCATCCCTCGAGGAGAGTAGTTTAGGGAATAGTATGGGAAAAAATATAGATAGCCACAATTTATATTCTAAGCTAGGGTTGATAAAAAAAAAAGAAAAAAAAGGCAGGGAAAGGTTAAAAAGTGCTAAAGGTAGTTAAATGCACCTTTTAGGAGATTTTGGTGAATTAATTGGTATAAATGGGTTCTACATGTCTGATTAATAATCATACAACTCAAAAGTATGATTAACAAAAAGGATACAACAAGATTAGAAATTTAGGAAAGGATTTGGTAAGGTTTGGAAGCAAAAACAACATTGTGAAAACATAACCCAAATGAACTAACTGACTGGTGGGTTAAACCCAGTCGACTGGCAGATCAAATGATTAGTTTTAATAGACCTTTCAACTTGTCTCACTAGAGACCCAAAAATAAAACAAGTAGCAACCATATAAGTGAAACTCATGAACCAGTCATTTGGTTTCACTACAGACTCAAAACTAACAGGGACCAAGATAACCTACCCAGCCACACTTGAAAAATCATACAATGTAGGATTAAGTCCTCACCATAAGAATGTGATACAACAAATTAGGTTATAAAATTTGAGGTATTACATTCATGCTCAAGTCCTTCAACAGATGAGCCTATAAATAATACTTGAGATTAACTTATTTAATTAAATGAATAAGTCGATGCTAACCTTTATCAAAGTAGATAATTATCTTACTTGACTCATTTATTGCCCTAAATAATGGTGGTGGAAATGAGAAGTGACGATGAGAAGTGTTGGTAAGGATATTAAAAGTGGGGATGCCATGGTTAGGCATACTCATTTATCCAAAACCAGATCAACATCTAGATAAGGATGAAAAATTTTAGAAGATGCAATGGGAGAACATATTCTGATGGCAATGTTGGATTTCTTATTTCTTAAAATATGCATGTTTTTTTATAGTAAAAATGCAAGAAATTTCAATGTCAAAACAAAAAATGGCCTCACATAATTAGTTTAAAATGTTAATTTGAACCAAAATTTTTTACTCATAAACCAAATATTAGACCAATCAACCTAGGCTCGATTGAAAACTAGAATTTTTAGTTTATTTAAACATAGTTATACACCTTTAATAGTGATATTGATGAGCGAGGTGGAGTGGAGTGGAGTGGTGGCTGCACTAGTGAGAGAGAATGGCGGTCATTTGAAGGGTGATGGTGAGCTATGGTGGTTGTGGCGGTAAGAGGAGGTGGTGAAAGATGACGAGTTTTTTTTATTCTCAAGTTTTTAGGAATACCCTGCTTTTAACAAATATCAAAAGTGTTTAATAATTTCTTTTAAATTCTAAAAAACACTATAAATTTGAAAATATTGAAAGTGAAATTCTAAAAAGTATACATTTCTAACATTGTATGAAAATTAAAACAATATTTTTAAATAAAAATAATATGTAGAAAATAAATGCTTAAAATTGTACAAAATATTTTAAGTTGTAAAAATATCTAGGTAAGATTTAAAATTTACAAAATTTGAAATATTATGAAATTATGTGGAAATTTCTATTATTTTGAAATTTCAAAAAAAAATTAATAATATCATAAATTTCTTATAAATGTCTAAAGAACTCCAAATTTATATAGAAGATTATAATTATTATTGACATTTTTTAACATATTTGGTCAATTTTCAAAATGTTATATCAATTAGGATAATCGAGAAAAATTCATAAAGTCATATGAATTCTGGTTTTTTAAAAAAGGAAGTTTAAATATTTTAAATCACAAAATTTTAAAGAACTTAAAAAGAAATTTAAATACTTTTTTTAAAGTTAATTTTATATGTATTCACAAAATAAATAAGTTCTAAAACATTATAAAGATTTCATAAAAATGGTAAAAAAAATTATAATAAAATCCAAATTCATATAAAATTCTAGAGTTATTGTAATTAGAAGTTTTTTAATAACAAAAAATAAAGTATGACTTTAGAAAGTTTTATGAACCCTTAGAATATTTTCTCACTTTATTAGTATATTTTGGAATTTATCTCTCTCTTATCATACAACATTGACACTTTCTATAAAATCTTATAATACTTTAAAACAAATAGTGTTTTTCCTTATAGATTTTTAGCATTTTTTTTTCATTTTTTTGAACTTTTAAAAACTTGTTAACAAATTATTGAACTTTCATAATATGTTCTAGAACATAGATTTTGAAACAGTCAAATTTAGTATGCATTTTTAACATTGAAAAGTTGTAATTTTCAAGATTTTATCAATTTTAAATAGCTGCTGCAAACCTTTTTTGTGTGAATTTGATATATTTCAATTTTTAGAACACATTTTAAATAATTTTTAAATACAACAATATGTAATATGAAATGATACAATATGGTTTACGTGTTATATATATATAGTAGAAATTTTGTAGATCAAAAAGATTAAAAATACTATAATTCTAAAATATTTCCTTTATGTAAAATACTCATCGAGCAATAACTATCTCAAAGTATTGGCTGTACTCAAACTGGATCCCATATTGGTCATTAGATTATTCTACTTTTTGGATTATAAGAAATCAGAGGTTCAACATGTTAATAGCGCCATCCACACCAAAAGAAAATATAATATTACAGCAAAATGATATGCCATCCACACCAACAGAATATAATATTACAGCAAAAGGAAGTAAACTACATGCTACACGCTAAGTTCTAAATTCATTGGAGTTCCGATAATGACATTATCCTTTTAAAAACCGACGATTATGTCTGAGAAATGTAAAAGCTGGTCAGCCATGAAACAAAAGGCAGCCAAACCATAATCCAATGTCAAAGATGGTTCTAATGTATTGTAACATAATCTATTTTGACATTTCAAGATAGACGAGGGGATGGCCATCAAAGAACCCTCATCCATAAGCATGGCCTTGAACAACTAATTTCAGCACCTGCAGACCTGCAATGAGACATTTCTTCCATACCATTTACATCAAATGCCAACAGCGGCCTCGATTAAATAAAACGTCATATTCTACCGCCTACAGTTGTCTTGTCCGTCTTTCCCCTTCCTTGTTCTTCAGACACTTTTGAGCTCACTTGTTCCTCGGTCAGAGGCAAATAATAGATTCTAGGAGTTGCTTTAGTTTTCCGAAAAAGATCGTCCAATGTGACAATAGGAGGGTCTTCTTTATCCGCCAGTGGAGGTGGAGGAGGAGGTGGTAAAACTCGTTCCCTAACAGGAGGCAGATTGGATACAGGAGGTGGCGGTGGGAGCCTTGGCTGTTGTGGCGTCTGTTGCTTCACACTAGGCTGGCGGGGTGAGGACAACGGCGCTGTAGTGGGAGCTCCTGAAGCAGGGCCAGCACTAGTAGGTGCAGCTGGGGGCTGAGGAGGAGCTTCCATCCGCAACTTCACTTCCTCAGCGTCAACAAATTCCGCAACAAGAAGTTTTCCCCCATTGGGAGGCCACCTTAAGTTGTATACAGCATTCCTCGTCTCTATTGCTTCATCTACCGACGAGTACTGCTTGGAATAAAATCATAACGCAACATTTAACACGGATATTGTTAACCAATGATTTCACTGCCATAATACTATCAACTACATCTTACACTAAGAAAAACTAATAATTACGCAGAATTAAGAAGAAAGTAATTACAGTGATGTAGCAGTGTGTTTTAATGTGATCCATCCAGAAGCTGGTGACATTTCCAGTCTTTCCAAGAAGCTCTTGGACAGCTTTCAGGGTAAAAGGTCGCAGAAAATTTTCAATCTTGAGAGAATTAGTTGGTGGCTTGGTAGCAGGAGGAACTGCCCACATTTCAACCGAATAAAACATTGTACAGATCAGTTGAGCCAACACAAAAGTGCCATATTAGGCTGAAAACCAGAGAGAGAGCCAAATGCAGGGCACTCACCACTGCGCTCTTCAGGTGCATCCATGTTGATATTAGAGTCAGATCTTGATGAGTTGTGCATAACAGCAGTAGATGGTGGCATGTTTGTAGGGATCTTGGAGGAAGGAGTTGTGCTGTGAGTCTCTTTGTTAGAGAAGGATTCAGATTTCCACCGCCGTTGCCTCTTTGGAGGCTCATTCTTCACAGAAGCTTCATCACCTATAAAACCGGCAGTATAAGTATCTATACACATAAGAACCAAAAACCTTGATGCAGAATAAGAAGTATCAAGGGGTCAAAGAAAGTTATCAATTTCCAGATGGGCATGTAGAAGTAAAAATCACAACCATAATCAAGAAAGAAGATGTTTAAGGCAGGATGATGAATGAAGAGCTGGCTCAAAATTTATCCAGGATTGGTGGATCAGCTTTCTTCATCCATATTTTAACCAAGCAATCTCATTCATACTTCGTGTAGCATAATGGAGCTACCAGTATCTACCTAAAACAAATGCATCAAACAGAAAAGGCACACTGCTGCCATTAAACTAAAAATGTTTAATGAGCACGACTTTACTATAGCCAACAGTGACCAATATCATGATGAATCGGCAACACAAGATCCATATTTCAATGGCTGCAGAAATAGAGAAAGGGTTCTTATGATTCACTATTATACTAATACAATGAGCAGCAAAATGTATTGTTCCTCAGTAATACTATGCTGCCGCCACTACCCATGTACAGAAACACAAACCAAGAACATGCAACCCTGCCAAAGCACACAAGCATACTACTAAATAACGTATCACACTGATGCTGTTGCCAAGTGATTTTCTAAGATAAGAGGACATGAAATCCAAAGATTCTCTACAGCCAGTAGGGTGGATGTGACAGCAAACAGCCCTAATTAAATGAAAACATGAATCAATCCACAAAACCATTAAAATGGTGACATATCTTTAAGCAAATGACAAAAAAAAAACAGATGATAAGCTAACTCCACGAAGAAAGCAGAAACGATGTTCAAATATACAAGAAAGCTTACCTGGAAGCTTCCTCTTTTCAGGTATTGCAGCAAGCCCATCTTTCTGCGCAGACACATCATCACCCACAACATCAACAGGCATATCCTCATCCACTTTAAGCCCCTCTGATTTCACACTTTTCTCGCTAATTTCATCAAAAGCATACTTTGAATCAATTTGCTTACTTTCCAATGTATCTTCTCCAATGGAATCCTCACCAGAACTTCGGTCCAGATTCAATTTCTCCGAAGATCCCAAATCTGCACTATGACTTTTCTTAGTCATGTCCAGACTTTCAGCCTTGTTATCTGTCTCTTCACGAGAAACCTTTTTTTCTTGTGGCTCCTCAACATCCATTGGATGTGAAACGCCACCATCTGTTGCTACATTGCTGGATGATGGTGGTACTATCTCAGGCTTAACATCAAATTCTAATTTAACATTATCAGCAATTATGTTATCCTTAAGATCATTCTTTTCATTAATAGAGAGAGAAGCAGAAGAAATAGAATCATGTTTTTCGGGAAACCCTAAACTATGGCTGACCTCAGATACCTGGTGATTTGGATTAGGCCTGTCGGAGTTTGCATCCTCATGTGGTTGCCTAACTTCCTGAGTATCCTGCTGGACATTAGAACCTGCACATTCCTTCCCAGTCTCCTTGACAAACCCCTCCCCAGTCAACGCCATGTCATGACACAAAGTTAGACTGGTGTTACTGTCCATTTCTGCCGAAGTTGTATTGGTTTCCAATACCTCTTCTGGGATATTACCAGCAGCCAAATTTTCAGAAGTTGTATCCGTCTCCAATACCTCTTCCGGGATATTACTACTAGCAGCCAATTTTTCAGAAGTTGTAATCATCTCCAATGCCTCTTCTGGTATATTACCAGCAGCCAATTCTTCAGAAGTTGTATTGCTTTCCATTACATCTCCTGAGACATTACTAGCAGCCAAATTTTCAGAATGTGTACCGGTTTTCAATACATCTTCTGGGATATTAATAGCAGCCAGTTTCTCAAGTTGAGACTTGTCATCAACTAGTGGTGTTGTAGCATCATCAGTGTTAGTATTGTCATCTTTCTTTTCTGTTTCACCATTTGTGGTTTCACTAGCTACAGGTTGTATCTCATCAACAATTTGAGTAATTTGGGCGGGTTCAGCGTCAGGCTGGTGATCACCAGCACCATTATCAACCTGTTTTTCGGCTTCTTCCAATTCCATTTGGATAGACTCATTCAACCGCCTAATGAGTTCCTCTTTCAATCCTTTAGTAACCAACTTCCTTCTTTTAAGTTCTTCCTTGAGTTCTGTAACTTTCCATTGATCAATTGGCCGGTTGTCAAGCACCGGATATGCTGATGGCGCTTTCATGACTAGGTGTCTTGCTCACTTGAAGGATATAAGCCTACAATTACTACCTGACAGCACAAGATCAAATCCCATTATGACCACCGATAAGCCATAGCATTCAAAAGGTATATAGGATAGACAAGATGAGACTTTATTCTGGGAGGACAAGCAATGTCACTGTGCTGCATCCCAAAATAATACTATTGATACTTAAAGTTACATGCACCCCCATTTATGACAGGAAATGGCACAACAGCCACAAACATTTTACTAGGCTACCAAACCTATCAAAATTACCATGACGGTTTAAAAAACAATGACGTTGGAGTAAGGGGGAAAACAGGGAAAGACATCATTCATTTCCACAAAGGATAATCCAAATCACACTGCTATTTTATGTTGAAATACTACTGATCCAATCATGCACACAAACCAAAACAAAAATGCGAACCAAGATGAAAAGAATAAAACAAAATCTACCCTTCAGAACGGAAATGAAACTTTCCGACCAATAACTCCCATCCTAACAGCTAGTAAACAGATGGGTCAATTGAAATAGAGAATATTATTTCCATATGCAGAAATGGAGGGGCGTACTTACAAGGAAAAACCGCGATAGCTGGTTGAAGACAGAATTTGAAACGTAACTTCCCCTGAACAGTTAGAAGGCCTCAGAATAACTACTAATAGACCACTTCGATGACTCAATTCTGAATCAACCGAACCATCACTTCTTCAAAAGATAAGCTTCCTGAAATTGAATTATAAGTGGGGGTGGGGGGAATACAAAACAAGGATAAAAATGAAATAAAATATACAGAATCAGCGGGACTCCTGCAATCAAAATGTATGAAGAGAGAGAGAGCCAGATGCTGAGGACAGATAAATAAATCGGCAGATCGAGAGAGATAAAGCTAGGGTTTCTTTCTTCCTCGATTCTGTTTTCAGGACTCGGGCTTGTCGCTGCTTTCCGCTATCGGTTAGAACGAGAGGGGGCTCATATGATTTGTCTCGTCACGATATCGTCTCGCTCGTAATGTTCATCTCTCTCATAATCTCTTGTTACTGTTTTTTGAAGGTACGTATTTCTAGCCTGAAGCCCATTTATATTATACTTACAGGCCCTCGCAGAGCAGGAGAATGGCAGGCCCAGAGCTTCCGGACTTTTTACCTCATTTAAAAAATTAAATATTTTTTTATCAAAAATATTATATATTTTTATGATTGCTATACTAATTTCATTTAAAAATTAAATATTATGTTTCTCGTTATATTATATTACGAATTATTTGGTGCTTGTTAGTTTTTGTGTTTGATGGATAAGGGCAAACATATATCAATTTTATGTTAATATTTTTTGGTTCATTATCATAGGATCGGAAAATAAGATATAGACCATAATAATATATCTTAATAACATATTAATTTAATTTATTTACATTTAACCGGTAAACATTAAATATTAACTAAGAAAATAACACGAACTATGAAATGTCTTGGTGAATGAACTTATTATTAAATATGTACTTTATGAGCTTAGTAGTTGTTTGAATGGAAGTTAACCATGGTAAATCAAGGTTAATTTTTTTTTAATTTATCCCATTTTGTAAGCTTAATTTGAACTTAACCTTATTTAAGGTGGGTTAAATATCTACCTTTTTTGAACTTAGGTTTACCTCCAAATGTTAACTACCAAATCGATAGTTAAAGTAGTTTTGGTTTATCTTTAATAAAATTTGGTTATTTATCTCTATTTACTTCAAAGCAAACAATGTTATAGTTTCTTTATTTAGTTTAACCTAATAAATCTCTAAATAATATTTTAAAACATTTATTACTTTTACCTAACCTAGGTTCACTAATCTAATTTAAACTAACATAAATTGACCTTAATCTAAATGGGTTATGAGAGAAAGTAGGAATTAACTTGACTTCTATTTATTTGAAACCACACAAGAACCATTTTTAAATATGTATTACCTCCTTATGTAAAATCAAGTCACCTCATATTATGATGATAAACATTAACCTTTAATTTTTTTAAATATAGTATCTTATAATATAAAAAAATAACAATTGTATTCATATATAAAAGTATCTTTGTAATATTATTTTTTATATCTTTCTATCAATATATATATTAAAAAATTATAAACAAAATTTATCCTTGATGTAATTTGTTTTTACATACGAAAGTAGTACTTTTAAAGTGTTCCTTTGTTTACCTAACTTGTACCAAATAGTTCTTAGTGAATGGTCGAGATGTTTGTATCTCTACATGTTCGTATGTATTTTATGTTGCTTACATCTACAACTATCTAAATCCAAATGCATACTCTCTCTCTCTCTCCTGATATAATATTAAACTTAATTTACCAATTCAAAAGGTTTTTCATTTTATTAAATTTATGCAAGTTGTAGTTTATAAATTCTAATTACTGCATAATAAAAAACTCCCTTCATTTCTTGAGTTATATATATATCTATATTGTTATTTGATTTAATGATATTGTTTATACAATCTCTTCATATATTTTTCCCATTTTTAACAATAGATCATTACAGACCCTAATCTTGGTTAGTGTCAAAGTATACCCCCTTGTTTTCTTATCTACAATACATACAAGTAATATCCCTACCATTTCTAACCAAGCATACTGCCGAGTGAATTTTCTCAGCCTAGTGAACTATTTTAGAGTCATACATTGGCATCTAGTGTGGACTGTGTAGTTTGTGTTGTTACAAATTTACAATAGTTCCAAATATTATAGAATTTATAGTATATATATATATATAACTTTTAGGCTTGAAACATATTACATGCTTATTTTACCAAGATGAGAATATGTTGGGGATTGAGGATGATAATAATATATCTAATCCCAACAATTCATTATTAGAGAGAGGCTAGTAATAGACCATTAGGAGTTCTTTATTTCACAATTTAATTATTTTATTCCTAATTCTTATCTCACATACCATATTTGATAATTTCCTATCCATAATTGATTTTCACATCATATCAAATAAGAGAATTTAATAACTAAAGCTTTGTTTGGATGGAAAAATTTATAAATAATATAATTTTTAAGGCGATTCACATTTTTTACTTTAAAATTTTCACAATTACAAAATCCATTATTTGGATAGAGAAGTTTAACATTTCCTTGTATAGATATTTTCATATATAGAATTTAGATAAAGTATCGATAATAATTTTCTTATTTTTATCCACGAGATTATGTAATCACATTATGAACTCATTCCAACATTTTATTTGATGGAACTTTAATATGGATTTTAAAACTTTTGACAAGCATTTTAATATTCTAGGATTCCCAAACAAATTATTTAGGTTAGAGAAGCTTATACATCCTTTTTTGAAATATTTTTTTTCCGAAAAGTCTAAATGAATTTTCAATCATCAATTTCCAATACTATTTTCACTCATTAAATTTCAAATTTCCATTATGTATCACCAAACACTCCATGCAACTATGAGGTCATCATTTTAGTATCACATATCATCATATCATATGAGGAGCTATAGCTTTGGCAAACAAATCATCTATATAAATGTAACACTCAAAATTTTACTACAAAAAAAATATTTTTAACGAAAGTATTATAATACCTCATATTCTTGGAAAACCTAAGTTATTTAGGACTGGTTTTGGAGGAGATTAAATTTTCTTACATTTGCCATTAATCACACTTTTTAAGAGTTTTAAAATGCTAGTTATGTTTTCAGAATGTTTCGTTTAGGACTCCTTGTCTTTTCTTATAGTTTTGTGCTCCATGAAACTTCTGGGCTACTTTTGATCCTCAAAATTTGCCAAAACTATTCTCTTATGTGGATATTTAAAATGATAAAAAAAAAATATTAGTCTCTTAGGCATTTTCATAATGTCAAACTAAGTTGTTGATAAAAAGATACTATTCATGCCCTAATTGGCCGTATTTTAGTGTTTTGAGCCCTATTAAGCCAATTCTGGTTATCAAAATTTTATAAACTTTGGGGATTGTCTTATCTAAATATTTTTTAGATTTTCCTAACTTAAAATGAGGCAATTTTATAATTTTCAACCAAATATATATTATAGGTCGTGTATACGTCATCAAATCCTACTTCTCTTCTTCAATTCTTACAAAAATTTGATGAGATTGAATACAAGCCTTTCACCTTTTTTTATTAGAACACATGAGAACCACTCATTCTCCCCCCTAAAAAATCATGCCACTTCCCCTCCATTCTCCATGATATTTTCATAAAATATGTAATGAAATCTTAATAACTAAGTTTCCCCAATACTCCTAACCTACCCTCTACTATTAAACTTGTCACGACTTTTTCTATATTCATTCTCTCTTTCTCTGCCAATACCTCCCTTAGTTCCTTCATCAATTTCAATCACCACCACCATAATAATCTTCCACCATTTTTTAACTTCAAAGCTTTGAATCTTCATCTTTTTGGTTATTCCTTCTTCTCCTTCAATTATCCTTTATTTCTAACCCTTTTTTCTATGGGCTTTACTCTAAGTTTTCATGGGTACTTTGTAGGTTTTTAAAATTTTAAATTTGCACTCGATTCTCCACTTTTCTTTATTAATTTGGAGCTAATTAAGGTAAGGTTATTATTTTACTACATATAATCATGAATTTGTGTGTATTGTGGCTTGATTGGTGTTTGTGGTGGATTATGGGTATTCAGTTAAATTAGGAATTTTTGATCTTGTGGTTATTTTATTAAATTGATGATACCATGTTAAAATTGGTAATTTGTAGATTAACTTTGATATATAACATGTTATGATTTGATGGTCCTAAGTATGATTTATTTTTGGGTAAAGATGATATTGATTTAGGGGTTTTTGATTTCATGGGTGTTTTGTCAAATTTATTGCACCATGTTGTAGATCAGTTGATTTAGATAAACTTTCATATTTAAATTTGAGTTTGTCTGATGTGATTTTTAGAAAAAATAAGGCTTAGGAGCTTTAGACATGATTTGGGTGTTTTGATTATTTAGTGGGATTCAAGATCCGATCATGTCATGATGATTATGTTTAGTAATAATCATGTTTTGAAGGTTTTAATTTTAGTTAAAGTTTTCAAAGCTTTAAAACATTCTTTATATTATTCGTACGTTCTAGACAACATTCAAATTACTCTTAGCTAATGATGCCTAATTTTTTTAATAATTGTGTTTATGGAATTATGAAAATATGACTAAAATACCACTAAGTGGACTTTTAGAGTCAATGAATGACCACAACCTTAGATATTTAACCATTTTACCCTCTTGGATAGTAACTCCCGTGAATAATGAATCCTAATAAATAGTATTTCACAATAATAAAATATATCTTAGATTTTAATTTTAAGCTTATCAGTATAAAATAATATTTTTATTAGTCCATGAAGAATATTTTTATGAATAATAATTTTCCTAAATTTGACGTTGGACCCTTTTTTTAACTTGGTTAAGCTAAATTTATTTGTCATTTTTGCTAATTTTGGTCCTAATATTAGTTTTTAGTATTTTTGCCTTCAATTAGGGGTGTCTAAACATGCGGATCAGGTTTGAGACCTTCCGAGAGTATTTTTGGTCTTTTATATCCTTAAAGGTGATTTTTTATATCTTAAAGTATTTTTAGGGAGGCTTGTATACCTTGTAACAGTTTTATTTAGTTTAACTTATGGCTTGGTTTAATCTTGTGATGGTTGCCTTGGGTTTTATTGATTTGTTTTAGGGCTTCATGCCTTAGCGTGATTTTGGTTCCTTAAGATTCTCTTTAAGCGTTTTTGATATGCAATGAGATATAACTCATCTTATGTGGTTGTATTATGGGGGTTATAGTCAAATGCCCAACCTTTTTTCTCTTATGGCTAACTATTTAAGACCTTGAGTGGTCAAATTTAGTGGAGGACTAGTTTTGCTATTATGTGAAGGCCATTTGTGTTCTTTTGGTGAATAATAAAATGTTCTTGAATGCAACACAAATGATTAAAGTGGAAGATCTCAAATTAGAAATGGTTACTCTTTAGGATCATTTATCCTAAATATGAGTTAGGAGTCCTCAATTTGGTTTAGTTTCACCGATATGCCTTAGTGCTCCAATAAGGCCCTAATATACTCTATAGGTGACAGCTAGGTCCTATAGGTGGTAAACATAATTAAGGACTAGGTGTCCAAGGATGGGATTGTTGCCTTTGTGCACTAGTATGACCAGTGGATCGTAGTGTCCCCGAGTTACATAGATAGAGGGTATTGGTAGTATGTGGTTTTATGATTAATGTATCATAGCATCTATGGGTTACACCAATATAACCAAGGTATCTTAGCATCCTTGGATTACAAGATCTAGATCCTTCTCAAATAATAAATAAAGTTAATTTAGGGGTCTTGTTTTGTTTACATGTTGTGTTATCTATCTATATTGGGTTAATTGGTAGTTTTAGTCCACTTATATATGTTGAGGTGTGTTGGTTATCTATATTAGGTTAGTTGGTGATTTTATTCCATCTATATTTGTTAGGGTGTGTTGGCTACCTATATTATATCAGCTAGTGGTTTTATGAAATACTCCAAAATCCTAATTTAGGAAATTACGTTAAAATAGGGATTTATTAAGAAAATTAATTAAATAAATTATTTTATTAACATAAGGTGAAGTATTTAAGGAAAAATTAAGAGGAAAATAATAAATAATTTAATTAGGGAAAATTTAGTGTTTTGCTAATTAAAATGGAATTTAGAAAAAATTATTCAAAACATCCTAAATTAATCTATAAAGGAAATTTATTTATTATTTTACTAAGTATTATTTTAAATATTCAAAAATAAAAAATGTTCTAAATACCCTAACCAACCTATTTTTCCTTTTCCTTTTCTCTTTTTTTTTTTTCTTTTTTCTTTCCATTCTCTCATTTCTCCTTTTTCTTTTTTTCCTTCTTTCCCCGGATTGGGCCAGCCCCTCGCGGCCCAAACCCCCCTCTTCTTCCTTCCATGTGGCCCAGCCTGCAAGCCCCTTTTTTTTCCTCCGCCCGCTCACTCGCCGGTTTTCTTTTCTTTTCTTTCTTTTTCTTTCCCCTAGACTGGCCGACCGACCCACCTTTCTTCTTTCTCCTGCTCCTTCCCCACAACCTGCAAATCGCAACCTGCAACAACCCCATATGTCGACCAGTCAGCCATCACATGCCAACCTACCACCTCCCTTCCTTTACCCATCCTTTTTATTTCCTTTTTTGACCCCAACCACCCCCGTACCTCCTCACGCGTGGCCTCCTTTCTGTCCTTTTCTTCTCCCCTAATCAAACAACCCTACAACTTTGCAGGTCTGTACTGGCCTGCCATACCTGCCCCCTCTTATCCTCTTCTCCCTCTGTCGTTTTCATCCCTCAATTGCCTATAAATACCCCCAATCGACCCCTTAATCAAACTTCTCTTCCTTGCCCAGAAACTTACCCCTTATGCCACCGCTTGTTTAGATGTTTCCTCTGCCACCGTCGCCCAGCACCGCCACCTGAACCACCTACCAAACTATTCTTTGCATCATCCTCCACTGAACCATACCTTCCACCACCTCTAATTCTCCCTGCACGAGCCGCCACAGCCATGCAAAGTTGGCTCCTCAATCTGCCACTTTGCACCTTTCGCCGCTCTTCTCACCTCTGTGTGTTACCATTCTCGCTACATCCACCACTCTCCCTACCTTCCAAAGCACTGACCTAAGCCTCCTCTACCTCCCCTACCTTCCTTTCTCCGTGCCTCCCTCTCCTTCACCCTTCCTCCCCCTCCACCACCTTCGGCCACCACAGCAGCCGCCACCTACATCACCCCTTTGGTTGTGCCACCATCACCATTCCAACTCTCTCAACCTAGAGCATCCACCACCACCACAATCACCCTCTCAATCCCCCTCTTCTAGTCTAGAGACCCACCTTTTTAACTTCTCTTCCTCCTCCCCCGCCACCATGCATTGGCGTCGTGTGCCGTCTCCAGTGCCACCTGGTCACCACCATCCTTAGGTTGTGCCCTAGCCTCCCTAAAAATAATTTATTGAGTTATTAATTATTTTATTTGTATTAATATCATCATCGTCATCATCATCATTATTACTATTATTACTATGGCTATTATTATTATTGTTGTTGTTGTTGTTGTTATTGCTGTTGTTGTTGTTATTATTATTACTATTACTATTACTATTATTGTTATTATTATTACTACTATTATTCTTATTAATACTAACTTCGGCATATTATTATTATTATTATTATTATTATTATTATTATTATTCGAACCATTATTATTATTATTATTATTATTATTATTATTACTATTACTATTATTATTATTATTATTAACCTTAGCCCTATTATTACAAATGTTACTATTATTATGATTATTAGGACCCTTATTATTATCATTCTTAAGATTCAAACTATTGTTATTATTTATTATTATTATTATTATTATTATTATTATTATCTTTAGTAATATAAATATTGCTAATAATATTTTAACATGAACTAATATAACTACCAAGACCTATTTTGGCTAGTAATAGTATGATTAGCTACTTTAAGAATAATACCCTACTTTTACTTATAAACTACTACTATTATTATTAACCCTAATATTAGGCTATGATAAAGGTAGGTAGGAAATAATGATAATATTGGTTAGAGGAAAGTTAACCCTTAGTATTTCCCTCTTATAGGTGAATCAAGTCAAAACCCTAAGGAGGCGTAGGAGCGTGCGATGTCATTTTAGGTAAGGATATGGTTAAGGCATTTTGTGTGTGAGAATGTACTATGTGTGTTGGTTTGATGTGTGTGTTCTATATATTATATTATCATGTTCTTGTATCGCAACTTACTAAGCATAGAGCTAAGGTAAGTTATATGTGTTTATGATATGTGTAATGTGATATTATTACTTGTACTTGAATTAAGCTTATATAATATTGCCTTTGTGAGAAAAATTAAAAAGAATGAGGAAAGTGAGTGTTGATTAGAGAATGGTAATGATGGCCTAATTATCTTATGACATATGGGTGGACAAAAGGAGGAATAATGGGAATAAATTAAGGGAATGGATCAAAACATGCATGGAGAGTCTAGGGCTTGCATGAGATGGTTAGCCTTTGCATGGGGATGAATTTTACATGGGAAAAGTTGATTTGAGGATCGAATAAGGTAAGGGAAGAATTTTTAGGGTGATTGTAGTTTATATGTGAAAAATAGTATACGGGTTGATGTAAGGATGTATGGGAGACTTGACTAGGGTTTTGGGAGGAAACCCTAAGTGAGAGAAATTTGTAAGGAAGGAAAAACTAATGGAAATGGTTAGAATGAGGAATAAAAGATGAAAGGGGTGTCACATGGAGGAAAAGTGAGTCAAGTGAGAAAAATGTATTTGGGTGTTGAGTGAGTGACATGAAAGAAAGGATAAGTACTAGGGTTTTGGGGAACAAACTAGGGTTTTTGTGATCATGTGTGGAAGTTGGATAGTGAAGTTGTGATGCCAGGTGTGAATCAAGGGAAGTGATGGTTTTGGTAACAAATAAGAGTTTTGGGTTCTCATGGTGAGTGGAAAACGATGGAAAGGAAGTCTCGAGGCCATAGGTTGTGTTGGATATGTGTCATGTGGAAGAGGTGATGGTAAGTAAGAGTGATGAATTAATAATATTGTATGAGGAAAGAGAGGTGCTAGAGTTTTGGGATGGCCAACTAGGGTTTCATGGCCATATGTGTTATATAGGAAGTAAAATAGGTGCTTGGGGATGAATCGAGTGAGGTAACAAATTGGAGGAGCATGAGTTGCATAGGATAGAGTAAGGTTGGGCCATATAGGCCAAATTAGGGTTTCCCAAAGGAAAACTCTAGACAGTGATAATAAGTTGATTTAGAGATATGGAAAGTGGGCATCGGAGTTGAGTATTCATGGTAATGAGGAAATAGTGGGAAAGAATGTCTAGATGTACTAAAGGAAGTAAAATTCCCAAGATATGGGGCTGGATTTTCAGGAAGTCGAGTGGGTCATGCATGTCTAGTTAGGGTTATGTGTGGAATAAGATACAATAAAACACTAAGCACTTAAAATGAAAGATTACTGAGCCAAGGCCCAATGAGGTTATATATTTTCCTATCCACCAGCTATAATAGTGGTTAGGCGCATTTTGCCCTACCGAGTGATTTTTTGGTCCACCGGCTATAATAGTAGGGGATTTCGGGCTCAATACACCAAAATTTGTATGGTAATAAGTCATGGAAAGATACTATTTACTTACAATGGAACACCTCATGAGTCAGTGCCAGTGAGGATATATTTTTTTGGCCCATCGGCAATAATACTGGCCAGGTGCCATATGCCCTATGGAGTGTTTTCGGTCCACCAGCTATAATAATGGGGTTCTTATACTCATGCGGAATTAATATGAGAAATGTGTGAAACAGAAGTATAAGACATGGAAAGATACTAATTATTTACAGTGGAGAACCATGTGAGTTGGGGCCAGTGAGGTTATATATTTTCTAGTCCACGGGCTATAATAGTGGTCAGATGCATTTTTCCTTGTTGAGTGATTTTTCAATTCACAGCCTATAATAATGGTCAAGTGCGTTCTGCCCTGTGGAGTGTTTTCAGTCCACCGACTATAATTGTGGGGTTTCTATACTCTCATGGAATTAATATAAGAGATGTGTAAGATAAGATATTAGTCCAAGTATGGCTTGATGATATGAACCTTAATCATGCTTTGTATACTTTATGTGTTTATCTTCTTGCATGACCTTACTTTGCTATCTCTTGCAGGCCTTACCCATATGGTTACCTTACTCAGTACGTAGCGTATTGACCACCCGTTTCATGGGTATTGCTCATTCCCACGAGTAGAGGGCCCTTCTGAATTTGTGCAGGTAGGTGGTACTATATTTGATGCCTATAACGTACTAGATGCGTCAGGCGGGGATGTGTGTTGATAGTTGGACTTGGTATGGGGCTCGGGAGCGATTTAGGTCGGACTCTCTTATTCCTGTTTACTAATGGTTCTCATTTTATTTTCATTTTATTTTATGGCATTATACCTTTTATCCGTTTTGGGAACCTAACTATGTAACTCATTTTCGGTTGTAACAACTTTTATCGTGCACTCTGATTTTAGTGTTATGAACACTTAGATTTTTATGAACCTTTGTTCAAGTTTGTATAATGTCTTGTGGAAACTTTTCTTTAGCCTTCTGGTTAATACAAGACTGGTTGGGGGTCAGGCTTGTACTGATCACAGCGGTAGCCCCCCTATGCTTGTATTTGTTTGTTTAAATGAAAATTTTCAACTATGATTTTTGGGGGAGTTACATTTTAGTCCACCTATATTTTTTTATGGTTGTTCTAATCACCTGTATTAGATTAGCTAGTGGTAGATAGTCCACTTTATTTGAATATGACATTGGTATGATTACAATAATATTTATAAGATGAATATGTTGTGAAGAGTCAGTAGTTACCGTTGTGTACTACCATTATTATTTTGTTGGTAGTTGCCTTATTTGCATTACCCTTGATTGTTGATTTCTGGGTCGCTAATTGCGTTATGTGCACTAATCCTTTCATTGTGATTGGTTCAGTAGTTGCATTATGTGTATTACCCATGTCGTGGAGAGCCTATAGTTACCGTTGTGTACTACCCTTGTTATTGTGTGGGTATAGGAGTTATTTGCACTACCCTTGTTATTACATTTTGGTACATGCATTATCTTGAGTTTACATAGTAGGTTGTTTGTTTCTATTATGGCAGCATAATTATATATGGTGATGGTTTGGTGTATAGCATGTCTTGATCATGTTAGGGAAATTTTACATATGAACTTGTGTTATTTATGGAAGATATTTGTTCCTATGTTTCTATATAAATTATGTTGATGATTTATAATTAGATCTTACTTAATACGTGTGATATGTTCATTCTATGAACATCTAACTATTCAATGGATAGTGCATACCTTATAGGAGTAGTTTGAAGGCCCCCTCTAAGGCGGTCGAGATTTGAAATAAGTATGAGGGTTATCTGATGTTCTTATTTTGTTGGTTATTGTAACACCCCCAAATTCACTACCGAAAAATTTCGTTTAAATTGAAAGGTTTAGCGGAAGCATACAAATTAAAAACCATGAATTTGGGGGTATTACCGCCACACTTAGTACCGGACCGGTTCACTCCTACCGTCCCGATACCAAGTGCTAAGGCTAGATCAAGAAAATCGTGAAGTAAAAACCACCAAGGCATAAGTGCATAGTCAACATAAAATGTCCATGAAAGATAAGGTGCCAACAGTAGTTAGAAATATCGTTAGGATTACAACTTAAGAGTTCCACTCCAAAATACGAGCATAATACAAATATGACTAAGAACAAGACAAACGAAAACGGGATAACAAGACATCCGACCGGCTCACTCTCGGCCCCAACTAAGGTAGACTCAATACTCGGCCCCACCCGATGCCTCGTAGGTGTCGTAGGCATCGAAAACAAGATCTCCTACCTGCACAAGGTCAGAAGGGCTCTCTGCTCGTGGGAATGAGAAACACCCATGAAACGGGTGATCAGTACGCTACGTACTGAGTAAGGTAATATACGAGCTAAGGCCAACACATAGCACACAAAGCCCACATTCAACACATAACTAGCATACGATGACATGCAAGAATAGGTCTGATCACTTTCCTGATGCCTTATCCTTTGTTCTCATTAATGATAATAAGTCCATTTCGCACATTCTTCAATAATCCATGTGAGCACGGGAGCCCCACTATTATAGCCGGTGGACCGGAAATAAAAACACAGGGCAGAACGCCTCTGACCACTATTCTTACCGGTGGACCGGACTGGCCCCGCCTCACATGGTGTTTCACTGTAAGTACTTAGTATTTTTCCCGTGGTTTAACTTATTTACTTTGAGTCTATCGAGCCAAGGCCCCTACTATTATAGCCGGTGGACCGGAAATAAACACACAGGGCAGAACGCCTCTAACCACTATTATAGCCGGTGGACCAGAACGAAAGGCACAGGGCAGAAAGCCTCTGACCACTATTATAGCCGGTGGACCGGAACGAAACGCACAGGGTAGAACGCCTCTGACCACTATTCTAACCGGTGGACCGGACTAGGCTCGACTCAACAGTCTTTTGCTTTACGTTATTAGTGTCTTATCCGTATCTTATTGAATCACACAACACCCCTAACATGCATGCGGTTAATACCCTACTACTTTCCCCTCCAGAGGGACCGTCCCATATTTTGAGACTCGTACCTCTTCTCACACCCGACTTCCATCCCCCGTAGACTTAAGCATAATGGCATATAGTAAGGCACAATCTCCAAGAAGATAGGCCACCCCAACACATATGATTTCGACTCCGTATGTCCTCATCCCTCTAGGGTTCCTCCTCGGAGACCCTAATCGGACCTATGTGGCCCAACTCTTCCTTACTTACCCAAGCGTTACTTTATTCTCTATCTCGCACCTCATTCTTCTATTAGGAAATTCCCCAAATGTATTACTTTATCTCCCAAGTTCACGTGTGACCGACAAAATCCTAGTTGGCCACTCAAAACCCTAATTAACCACGCCAACCCTAGTTGGCCGCACCAAACTCTAGCACTTTACTTCTTCAACAAGTAACCTCCCTCTTTCACCCCAAAATCTCTTCTCTCATTTAGAAACCCTCACTCATCCTTTATATAAGTGAGTTCTCACTCTCAACCCCATACTCCATCCATCCTTGATCATTTTTACCCTTGTACCCTTCAAATTACTCATTTCCTTCCAAAACCCCTAATTGGAACCCTTAGACTCTCTTACATCGACCCACGTAAAATTTTGCACCCAAGTCTCCAATGGGTCCATAACTTTGACCTTATTTTATTCACTTCCTAAATCAATTTTCCTCACGTAAGATTCATTCCCATGCATAATTTAAACAATCCATGCAGACTTCCCAACACCCACTTACACCCAAAACCCTAATAAGGTCTCTTATGCACCAACTTACGTACTATTTTTCATACTAAGTCTCCAATCATTCCAAGACTCTCCCAAGCTCTTACTTACGACCCAAATCAACTTTTCACACGTAAGGATCATGCCCATGCAAGGTCTAGTCCCCCCATGCAAACTTCCCAAATGTCCATTTCCCCGTTGTTCTTTTATTATCATTTCATGCTACCCAAAACCCTAGCATGCATGTCCTAGAGGGCCATAACAAGTCACACCATCAACATCAACATCAAACATGGAACATGTTATACACGTTTAATATAAGGCACATATAACATACCTCATGATCCACGCTGCACCACACAAAACAGGTTATTCATAACACATGCATAATACACATCAACATGGCATGCTCATCATTCACCCACACATTTCATCACATATAGCACAAGGCCATAGCTTTGTCCTTACCTAGGTGGACACCGGGCTTGGAGCATGCTCCTCTAGCTCCTTAGGGCTCGGATCGGGGTCACCTATGAAAAGGGGAAAAAGCTAAGTATTAGTTTCCCTTATAAATACTATCAACCCTTATTCTAGTTTAAGGTTAGGGCTCTTATCCCTAGTAGGGGCGTTGTACAAAACTAGGATTTTTACTCTAAATTATTATGCTAAGTATTACTTATTGATATATCTTTAGTTTCACAACTCATTGTTACATTATAACATTAGACCCGTTAGTTCCGTCCTTATAATATTAGTGTTTGCTAGTCATAGTAAAATAGTGATAATAATAGTAATAATAAGACTACTAATAGTGGTAATAATCCTAACGATAGTATTAATAATAATAACTCCAACACTAATGGTTAAGTATGTCGAAAGCTAGGGTTTTGGGAGAGATTACGGCTTGTAAGAAAATAACACCTTTAGGATACATAAATTAATAATGGTAATAACAATAATAATAGTAATAATAATAATAGTATTAGGAATGTTAATAATGAAGATAATGATACTAACCCTAAGTTAAGTATAATAGGGGTTAGGGTTGGAAGGGGTGATAGTATGATAATATTAAGGATAATAACAGAAATGGTATTAGTTAATAAGCTAATAATAATAATAATAATAATAAGTGTAGTAATACTAATATTAGTTAAAAACTACTATAGGTGGCACAAGAAAAGGGTTTTAGGGTTCAGATGAGTGGAAGACCATCTAAGGACGGTGGTGGTCTGGCGGCGACGCGAGGCGGTGGCGGCGGCGATGGAGGAGGAGAAGAGAGAAAAGATGGAAGAGGTGGTTAGATGGGAGGAGGAAAAGGAAGGTTAAGTGTGGGGGAGGAGACAGTAGGGAGAGGGGAGTGGAATGAGGGTGGTGGCGTGAGAAGGGCGGCGGCACGCGGTGGTGGACGTGGCGGTCGAAGGAGGAAGTAGGTGGTGGAAGATGTTTGAGGTTGGTGGAGAAGGAAGCATGGGGTAAGGAGGGTATGGGTAGGTAGGGAGGACCTACAGGTTACTTTGGGAGGTGGAACGGGGGTTGATCACGGCGGAGGTGGCGCGAGGTGGCGGCGATGGTTTTTGGGTGAGGGATTTCGCACGGCTGTGGCGGCATGTGCGGGGCAAGAAAGGGGGCATCGATGGTTTGGTTGCGTGGAGGGTGGTGCAGGGAAGGTTTTGGCGTGTGGTGGTGGTCACGGTAGTAGCTGGCGGCGGCGAAAAGGGCGTCTGTTCTGGCGGCGGCGGGGCAGGGTTTCGGCAAGGTCCAGAGGGGAGGACTTGCCTTGGCCGTTCGGGAGGGGGTATTTATAGGCAATTGAGGAGGGGAAAACAACGAAGGGAAGAAGGACGACACGCGGGGGCAGGTGCGGCAGGCCGTCGTCCGGTGGTGGCAACCGGTCGCAGGTTTGCGGTTTGGCAGGCTTGTTTGGCGGTGTGCGGGAAAAGGAAAGGGAATCAAGACGCGTGAGGGGTAGGACGATTGTGATGGGTTGAATTGGGAAAGAAAGGGACGAAAATGGCAGTTGGAGGACGGTCGGACGCAGGCGGCAGGTTGCAGGCCTGCGCGAGGAGGAAGACCACGAGCGTGGGCGGACCGGCGGTCCAGGGAAAAAGGAAAAGAGGAAGAGCCGGCTGGTTTTGGCAACGGTTGTAATTTTTTTTAAACCAAACGCGGTGTTTTAGTAATTAGGGGAACAAAATGCGACGTCGCGTCGCTGTGTGGGCAACGGTCATAAGGGCCATTAATGTGACGCGGCGTTTCGACAGCTTCGAGGGGTGGAACACAGCGTTGCGGTCGTGTGAGGGCCAGCGGACAACGCTGGGCCGCGGGAAGGAGAAGAAGGAAGGGGATTGGGCCGACGAGGCCCAATTCCGGTGGGGGAAGAGAAAAAAAGAAAAAGAAAGGAAAGGAAAAAGGAAAAGAGAGAAAAATGTTTTCTTTGGGGTTTGGATTTTTGCACAATTTATTTAGAATGTTTTTGGGTTATTATACATTTATATATATATATATATATATATATATATATATATATATATATATATTTTCTTGAATATTTAAAAATTATTAAAAGAATAATTTAATTCCCTTTTTAGATTAATTTGGCTAATTTGGTTAATTTTCCTCCACTTCCATCTTAATTAGTAAAATGCCCAAAAATCTCTAAATGATTTACTTATTACTTTCTCTTTATTTTTCTCCATTAATTTTCCTCTCTATACAATAAGGTAATTTATTTTATTAATCTTCCTTAATAAATCATTATTTCGCCATAATTCCTAACTTAGGGTTTTGGGGTATTTCAGTTATTCTCACTTATTTTTGGTGGATCTTCTCTCCTTGCACTTAAACCCCATCCCCAACTTTTAGGACTTTGTTGTGGTTGTAACTTCTTTTGAATAAGTATGCTTATAAAATGGTTTGTAAGGTTTAACCTTATTTATGGTTTTATACCCCACCTTATATCTAGTATAAGTTAGGTATCGTACACACCTCTCACTATATTTGATAAAGTTGTTTTTTATCTCCATTCTTTGGTTTTGCTTATGCATGATATCTTTTAAACGAAAATTTTAAGTTGAGAAAAATAGAGGTATTAAAAGTATAAACATAAACTAGTGAGTGCTCGTTTGGTATGAGGGTAATAGGGGTGGAAAATTTACTTCCATATTTTATATATCTTGTATAATTTATTTAAAATTAAATATTTTTATTCTAATAAATACCCATTTTAGATATTAATTTGATGTAAAAGGGGTATTTCATTAAAAATATAGTTATTATTACTAAATACTTAATATAAAAGATATAAAATAAAGGAGAATTTATTTTACCTATATTACTCCCATACCAAACAATCCTTGAGTGTTACTGTAACACCCTAAAATTTATACACATTTTTTTTATTAAAGCGGGAAATCCTTTCAAAATTCAATAAAGACTCCCAAAATTAACTTTATTTTGGAAAACGAGTGTGGCGAACAAGACCAACCGTTTTGATACCAACTTGTAATACCCCAAAATTTACACACATTTTTTTTTAAAACAAGACTCATAACTTAAAACCCGTAAATTTTGGGGATGGTACCGCCACACTTAGTACTAGACCGGTTCACTCATACCGTTCCAATACCAAATGCTAATGCTAAGGAAAACACTCACAACAGTATTAAATAAACCAAAGTTCGTAAATATAGAATCAGAGTACGCATACATTCTTACATAATTCGAAATACTGGAGATAGTTTTTTAGAGAAGAAATAGCGACTATAATAAAATTGTTTATGAAGTTCACATAATTAAAAGAAAATAGAAATAATAATCTCGAATGGAAAAACCGCCCACGCCACTCCTAGGTCTTAAATCTAGCCCAATCATCACTCAGCCCCACCTGATGTCCCATAGACATCAATGACATCGAAATAAGCGTCTCCTACCTGAAACACGTCAGATGAGCCTTCTGCTCATGGGAATAAGCACCACCCATAAAAAGGGTAATCAATACGCTACGTACTGAGTAAGGTAACCGAATACGAAGGCCAACACATAAAATCACATAAAACCATGCATAAGAATAAAAGAACATAAAGACCATCATGATATCATAATATCGATCAATCATTCTGGCATATACATAAAGGCCCATTTATAGTTCGGATTAATTATTTAATTAATCTCTGATCAAAAATCGATTCACACCATACTTTTTATCAAACTATAAGAGTACGGAAGCCCCCACTATTATAGCCGGTGGATCGAAGACAAGCAGGGCACAATGCTCCTACCCACTATTATTAGCCGGTGGATCGGTCACACATAGGGTATCATATCCTAACCACTATTTCTTACCGGTGGATCGGTTGGCCCTGGATCACATGGTGTTCCACTGTAAGTACTTAGTATCTTTTGAGTGTCTTAGCAACTGAGGTGTTTGGTTTATTGAGCTTGGATTCTACCACTATTATAGCCGGTGGATCGGAGCATATAGGGTATCTTACCCTAAGCACTATTATAGCCAGTGGATTGGAGACACATAGGACTATGCGTCCTAACCACTATTTCTAACCGGTGGATCAGTGGGACCCGACTCAATACTCTTCCACTTTACATAATTAGTGTCTTAAGTATCTTATTAAAAACTTTGCCCAGACATGCATGACTAAATCCTACTATTCTTATCCTCCAAACCCTAGTTGACCACACCGAACCATGGTAACCATATTAAACCCTAACTTCCACATAAACCCTAACTCCATCATGGAATACCACCATGTAAACCCTAATGCCATGCATTTCCATGCAAAACCCTAACACCATGCAACTCCATGTAAAACCCTAACACCATGCAACTCCATGCAAAACCCTAACACCATGCAAAGCCCAACGCCATGCAAACCCTAATACCATACATTCCACTACTCCATGCAAAACCCTAACACCACATTGTTACACTCCCCATCATTATGTTACAACCCTATCATTCATGTCTTAGGGCCACATCATACCATAATAATAACACACTCATACACATAATTCTCATGCCACAATTATTTACACAGACATACCTCAACTCTATGTCATGCTGCATTCATAATAATTATACAATATACACATAAAATACACATTAAATCATATCACATGGCATGCATGGCATATAAATCACATATTACACAAATGACCTTAGTACCCCTTACCTAAAATGTCACCGGTCTTGGAGCATGTTCCTATACTTCTTGAAGGCTTTGACTAGGCTCACTTATTATGGGAAAATTACTAGAATTAGGTTCCCTCCTAAAAATACTATTAATTACTAACTTATCCTAAGACTTGGTTTTTAATTAAAATAATATTATACTAAGATTAACTATACAAAATACTACTAAAAAATACTAATAATAATACTAATGTAAATTAAAATGAATGATGATATAATGGTTTCTACCCTTCACCAAAATAATGTTAGTAAAGATGATGATAATAATAATAATATTATTATTATTATTATTATTATTATTAAAATATTAGTAATAATACTTATAATAATACTAATGTAAATTAAAATGAATGAGGAGTATAGGTTGTGTAGAATGGGGAGAAGTGAGGTCACATATGTTAGATTAGGGTTTTTGAGGGAAATCTTAGAGGGGATGATGAGTCAAAATGGAGTTATAGGGAGTGGGCCTTGAACCATGTGCGAAAGTGTTTGGGTTTCTCATGTTGAGTGGAAAAAGGTGGGGAGGAAGTCTTGGAGTCCTATGGTGTGTAAAGGTCTCAAGATATGGGATAGGGCTTTTTAGGAGAATTAGGAATAAAGGGGCGAGCATGGGAAGTCCAATGGACCATGCATGTCTAGTCTAGGTTGTGTGTGGAATGAGATACGGGTAAAACACTAAACACTTAAAGTGAAAGATTATCAAGATGAGCCTAGTGAGGATAAATTTTGGTCCACTAGCTATAATAGTTGTCAAAAGTGTTCTGCCCTACGAAGTGTTTTCGGTCCACTGGCTATAATAGTGGGGGTCCCGGGATTGATAAGCCAAACCTTATATAGAATTAAATCAAGGAAAAACACTAACTACTTACAATGGAACACCACGTGAGTTGGGGCTAGTGAGAGTAATTTTTGCTCCACAACTATAATAGTAATCACTAATCAGGTGTGTTTTGCCCTGTAGAGTGATATCCAGTCCATCGACTATAATAGTAGTCAGGTGCATTTTTTCCTATGGAGTGTTTCCGATCCATCGGCTATAATAGTGGAGTCCTCGTACTCATGAAGAATTAATATGGGAAATATGTAAGATGGAAATAATGCTCTATGTCTGGAATGATAATATGAACCTGAATTATGCATTATATGCCTTACATGTCTATTGTTCTTGCATGGCCTTATCCATATTTCTACCTTACTTTGTATGTAGCATACTGATCACCTATTTTATAGGTGTTGCTCCTTCCCATGAACAGAGATCCCTTCTAAGTTGGTGCAGGTAGGAGATGATGTGCTCGATGTCTATGATACACTCGATGTGTCGGGTGGGGCTGAGTGATGACCTGTTGGACTTAGCATGGGGCCCAAGAGTAAGTGTTGACTGGACTCTTCTTTTTTCAATTTGTATTATATATCTCTGTTTGTATTATTCTTTCCCCTCAGGGGCTTGGCATTGTAACTATTTTCCATTTTGTAATGACTGTTTAATTCACGCACTCTGATTTCCTCTTTAATTATGAATCTTTCAAATCACTACAATCCTAGGTCTTAATTTGTTTAATGTCTTGTGAGTTTTCATAGCCTTGTGGTTGGTGCAAGAATCACTGGAGGCTAGGCTTGTGCTAATCACGACAGTAGCACCCATATCTTTGTGTATGGTTCCAATTCAACGAAAATTTTCTACTGTAAATTTTGGGGGTGTTATAATACCTCACCCACAAAACTTTTAATTCCTCCACCATGAGTGTAATACCCCATCCTAAAATTATTTTAAAAATGTTTAAAATTATTTTAATATAAAATAAAGTAGTTTAGGTTCTGGAAAGAACTTGAAATTTGGTAAAAATGTGGAATTTCAGTGATAATATTCAACTGGTTGCTCAAACCAATCAATTGGTATGTCTAGCAACCCTCATTTTTATTTCCCATAGAATCAGTCAACTGGTTTCCCTAAACCCATCGGTTGGTAAAGCTACAATTCCAAAATCCTTTTCTATTTTTCTTTGATTTTCTTTTCAATGTTTTTGAAAACTTCTAATTTGAGTCTATTTGTGCTAATAAGCATATTTTGATACTTTAGGATTATTTTCACATTACTTAGATCTTTCTATGACTTTATTAAGCTAAAAAATTCTCCTAAAAGCACTTTTGAGGTATTTTTCCTCACCTACCACCTTTCTTCTCTCCCCCACCCTTTTTCCTCTCTCATTTAGATTATGTAAAACTCATTGTCCCTATTTTTGCTCTGCCTTGGTCTAACTTTTCTTGACTTCACCCTTCCTATCCCATGCTTCATCATTTATCCTTTCTTACACATGTATACACAACACTCCGCTCCACTCTTAGAAGTCAACTCTCTATCTTCTCTCCTCATTCCTATTAGTCAACTAGCATACCCCTTAAGCCCTCCTCATTTGATTTCCTTCTCCATTTTACATAATCATTAAACCCCTCTTCACTTACTCTAATTTCCTTAGAAATTTTCTAAGTATTTGGTGTTCTACTTTCTTCCCTTTTGGTGTGAAGAATTAGGCCCTTCTTCTTGGCCTCAAATTTTGATTTTTATCACCACTTAAACACTTGCTCTCTTGTTTCTTTTCCCGTCTTCTTAATATTTACTTCAGCTCTTCTTTGTTTTCTATAAACAAATGAGGATTAAAGTTTGAGAGAGTTGAATATTTCTTACTCTTTGCTACTCTCGGTTATCTCTCTTGTGGGTGAAGTTGGAGAATGTATACCTTTATCCTTCTTCTCTATTTTATTGTTTAAATTAAAAAAATTATATGTTTTACTGATTTTACATTCTTGATTCCCATAGATAATCAAAGATCTTGTACTAGGCCATCAAGTTAGGAGTATTTTCTCTTTGCTAGAAGATTTGCTTTGAGGTAAGGCAAATCTCTATATTATGATGAGGTTTGGTGTTTATGTTTGCATTAGTTAATATTTATGATTTTTTAGCTTTTACCTATAGAAAAAGCATGAGTTATTAGATATGTAATAGATCAATATATGCATTGTAAATATGGATGGTTGTAAGCTTGAGATATGGTATCATATGGATCTTTGGTCATAAGTGTGGAACATGTGTTTACATCAAAAGTGTGGTGTAGTAACCAAACTATAGAGGTTCTATGTATCAAACATGCTTATATGCTTAGTAAATTCTATGACACTAGATTTATATCTATGTATCCTAGGTTATTTGAGTTTAGTAGTATGTGGTCTTCCAGACCGTTTGATGAATATCATATATGTGTGCATGGTTGATGTTAGACGTGATATCATGAAGCTTGATTTTAATGTTGGTGTGGTTCTCATTGATTTCCTCCTTGATATTGATTACGTGGGCATGCTTAGGTTATTTTTGACTCAAAGCATGAATTCGATGAGTTAAGCATGAAAGTGTGGTGTTGTTATGGGGTGTTAAGCATGATTTAGCCATTTTGATGAGCATGTTTAGGGCGTATGTTCTCAATAGCAATATCATGAGTAGGAAGTGATTTATGGGGTGTTAAGCATGATTTAGCCATTTTGGCCTTAGTTTGAAGGTTGTGAATATAGTATGATGTTGAGTCTTTAATTCAGTCTTGGAGGAAGATCTGGATATGTAGTGTCTTTAACATGTTTTCATATGATTCGGTAATATATAACCTATTTAACCTACTTACTTGAGCATGAGATTGATGATAACATGACTTATATATTATTTTAAGCATGTTTATGAATTAAGGCATGTATTATGATTTTTTTGAATTCAAGCATGATCTTGTTGATTATTGATCCCTACTATGATGGGTGTGAATTAGCATATGGCTTATGTCATTTTATGTGCTCTACATCATAGATGCATACTAGGATTAAATTAGAGAAGATTGGCAATGTTGTTATGTGTGGTTCGTTAGTGTGGGTGTTGTTTTACCCAGACTGATCGATAGGCTGTGTGAACGGTCGCTCTATTTGGAATCTTTGATTGATTTGTTGCGAGAACAAGTAATTGGTTTAATGAGTGAATCAATTGGTTTCAATGAACAATCAATCGGCTTACCAAACCCATCAATTAGTTTCCCTATGACCAGAGTGGTTTGATCTCTTCTTAAATCCATCGACCAGTTTGGGTAAACCCCTTGATTAGTTGTGTGAATAGTTGATAATTTTACCAAACCCATTGACCGGTTGCCTTATGACCAAAGTGATCCGGTCTCTGCTTAGACCCATTAATCGGTTTGGCCAAACCCATCATTTGGTTCCTATAAATAGTCAATTGGTTGGACCAACCAGTCAATTGGTTTCCCTGTGTGTTGTTTTTCTAGGTTTGGTGTGACCAAACCAGCCGAATGGCCTTGGGAACGGATCGAATGACATGTCTGTATTTCTCTATGTTTGCTTGATATTTAATGTTATTTGTTTGAGACTTCCATATTAGTGTTTCTATGTAATTAAAACATTTTAATCATGATTGCAACCATGCTTAACATGGATCAAAATAATAATATTATGATGCCTTGGGTAGTTAAGCTTGGTGTCACCTCTAAACACTCAAGTTGTGGCTTGTATGTCTTGTGTTGTGTTTGGCATTATTTGTTGGTAATACCCGTTTGGTTATTAATGAAACTGTAATTGTGAGTTGTGATCTCATTTGGTAATTAATAATAATAATAAAATTTTATGTCTTGTGTTGTGTTTGGCACTATTACTTGGTAATACCCATTTAGTTATTAATGAAATTGTAATTGTGATTTGTGATATCATTTGGTTAATAATAATAATAATGAAATTATATGTCTTGTGTTTTGTTTGGAGTTATTACTTGGTAATACCCATTTGGTTATTAATGGAATTGTAATCGTGATTTGTGATATCAATTGGTAATTAATAATAATAAAATTAAGAAGGATAAAATAGTTATTTGTGTGGCTTGTGGCCCTGATTAGGGTTCGGTGTCAATATTTAGAAACATCAAATTAGATTGTTATAAAATTATGTTGCAAATTGTGGGACCACCAATTAATTATATAGTGGGAATAAGATTTCGTTTGAGCCTTCTTCTTTAGCTCTCGATTTAGTTACTAGGAGTTAGTAGCATAGTTGCCTTGTGATATTTTCTTTCCTTTCACTCGATATCTCTCTCGTACTATGAGATTGTGACCTATATGTGGGAGTAGGAATAATATTGTGGCAGGTTGTTGTGGTGTCAATGCTCGTATATAAGGTATACCATGATTGGTTGAGTTTCATCTCTTTTCACTAGGTACCTTTTTTGTCCTATTAGGTTGTGACCTATATGCAGGAGCAGGAATAATATTGTGGTTGACCATCTTGGCATCGGTGATCATGTAGAGGGTATGCCATGATATGTGGGTGTATTCCTTGCATTTGGTGTAATTGCCTAAACACCCAATTCGGAGGTTTGGATTGCCTCATCCGCATTTGGTGTCATTACCTAAACACCCAACTAGGGGTTCTAGATTGTCTCATTTGCATTTGTTTCATCACCTAAACACCTAACTAGGGGGTTTGAGTTGCCTCATTTGTGTTTGGTGTCATTACCTAAACACCCATATTGGGATCGATGCTCCAATATTGGAGGGTATGCCCATATTTGTATTTGGTGTCATCGCTTAAACACCAAGATTAGAATTAGTTCTCTACTTTGGAGGGTATGCCCACTTTAGGGACATACGTACCCTTGTGTTGCTACCATGACCCATGTTCATGGTGAAGGTTTAGGTGTGTTATATGAATATCTTAATAATTGGATTGTGTGGTTATATAATGAAATAATAATAATACGGGTTATTATGCTTGTGACACACGCAATCATCATGTCCTATCATTATCATTCCATGGCAATGTGTTCTAGTATATCTACTATACCATGATTAATGTGACTTCTAGGTATAGCATGAGCCCTTTTTATATTATAGAATAGAATTGTTTTACCAGTATCTCACTGCACTGATACTACCTTGTGTGGCCACTATAATGATCCAGCTTTTGTTTTAGGAAGCAAGTTATGCTTTGTAGGTTTGATCAGCTTGTTATAGGTCTCTTTTATGGCCTTTGCATGGGGGAAAGAATTTATTGTATTGGAGAGCTAGACTACATGGTCCGGTTAGGCTCCGACTATGTTGGGATGTTTTTATTTTTGTTATCTAAACTGTTGGCTTTGTTCCTAGATTTAGTTTGTAAACTTATCATGTCATACATTGTTTATCTCTCTCTTATCGGTGTCTATCTTTTTCTCTCCCTCACGTTACCTCTTATTCTCGTGCCTAGTTTTTGATTAAGCGCTTTAGCCTTGCATGGAGAATGGGTTAGGTGGATGGTCACGCCTCTCTTATTTTTAATGAGGCAGTATCATTCCTAGACTTTGTTGTATTTCTTCTACATCGTCTTAAAACAAGAAAAAAATTTGTGAAAATTGAGGGTGTTACAATGAAGGCTAAAAGTTGGGATACTAAGTCCACCTAAGCAATGAATAATATGAACTGTTAGGGGGCTTGTACTGGGATACCTCACCCACCTGAACTGGACATCGACACCATGCTAGATTGCCACAAGCCCACACTAAAATTATATACCTCAAAGATATGTACATACCCTTTACTGACTACAACTTGGTAGAGAAGGAAATAACATGGGGTGATCCACCCACTAACTCCCAGCTTGTTACCCCAAGAGTCAGATAAAAAGGCTCAAATAAAATCTCAATCCATTGATTATAAATTATCAAGTGATATCACACATCACAAATTAATTCCATTGTTATCTAAATTAGGTGTTTCCAAGTGATAACACCAAACATATCACAAGACATAAAATCCACCTATTAGGTGTTTAGGGATGGAACCAAACTTAAAAATTAACAACAAAGCTAAAGGAATATAGCTAGACCCATCAATCAGTCCTTGGGACTAGTTGACTAGTCTGGTTGTACTAGACCTGAACAAAAATAACACCAGTTGACTAGTTGGTCTCACTGATCAACTATTTATAGGAAACCAGTCGATATGTTTGGCCCAATCAGTCAATGGATCTAAGCAGAGATCAAACCACTTTGGTTAAGAGGTCAATATTCAATAGGTTTAGCAAATCGATCGACTACTTATAAGAACCAATTAATCAAAATCCCCAAACCAAGCGACTTTTCACACAACCAATCGATTGGCCTAACGAATCAATCGACCAGTCTAGGTAAAACAGAACCCAGCCTTACGATACACACGCCAACATTTACCAAACTTTATCATATTAATCCTAACATGATGTTATTTCAAAAAACACACAAAAAGTAATTTTGCACATGTAGAATCACATGGATACATGGATACATTAGCATTTAAACAGAATCATGCGTAAACGTTAACTGCCTATTCATGTATAAAATTAGATAGACTAAACAATGCTTAAATTGAATGAATAACTCTACAAAATAATTGGATTCTATAATACACTTAGCTCATGCTCAATATAAAAACACACCTAGGACATGCAACCACAATATGTAAGAAAAACCTCATTCATATTTAAGATAAGAATACCTTACCTTCAAGTAATTATTCTAGCTCAAAACTTGATGGCTATCTAGCAAGACCTCAACTTCTGATAGAATCCAAAATCAAAACCATTAAAACTCCTTTTCAATAATTAATATAAATGAAAATGGAAGAAGAAGAAGAAGAAGAAGAAGAAGAAGAAGAAGAATTCCAAGGAAAATGAAGCCATAATCTTCAACCTTTTTCAAAATCTTAACTTTTAATTTCTTAAGAGAAATAAGGGAGAACTAAAGCTAATATTAGAATAAGAAAAGAAATATAAAAACTCGACCAAGGAGGGAAGGAAACAAGAGTAAAACTTTATTTTCTTAGTAGAGAGGGAAAATGAAGAAAAATGGAGAATACTCAACACTTAGAAAACTTTGCTAAGGGAAAGGAAGAAGATAGTAAGAATAGCAGATAAGAATTGAAAATGAATAAGGGATATAGTGTATAGAAGAGAGAGCTGGTCAAAATCTACAAGAGGGAGAGAGACAAGGCTAATATGGTTGAGTGTGGGCAACCACGAGGGAAGAGAAGGCATGATGGTGTGATGGAGGTTGAGTGTAATTAGGGAGAGGCATAATAGAAGTTTTTAAGTTAGGGAAAGGGTGTACAAAGTAAAACATGCAACCAAGCCACAAGAAGAGAGAGGAAAATAAGGGAGAAGAGAGAAGGTGAGATATGCCTCAAAAAGTGCTTTTTAGAGAATTTTAGTAAATTAAAAATCTTAAAGTGATCTAAATAATGTAAAAATAATACTAAAGAACCAAAATATGCTCATCAACACAAATATATTATAATTTAAAATTTTTGTAATCATTGGAAAGATACTCAAATTAGAATTAGAAAAGGATTTGAAGTTATAAGATAGACAGCCGATCTGTTTGAGCAAACCAGACGACTAGTTCATCGAGAATAAAATTATCAATCTTTAAGCATACCAATCTATTAGGAAAATTAGTTGATGGGTATGGTTGAAATTCACATATTTATTATAATTTTGAAACCCTTTTTAAAACTAAAACTAATTTATTTTATATCTAAAAAATTTTAAACACATTTTGAAAATTTTTTGGATGGAGTATTACATTATGCCCATGGATTTTCTCTTGGGAATTAGAACATCAAACTATTGAAAAAATTCCTACCATCGTTAGATGAGTCAAAATCAAATGGTAGAATAAGTTTTAGTATTTTGAAAAAAACTCAAAACAACATATTTAGGCTTGGACAAAAACACAAAGCTCAATCAAACTAATTTCCCAAATTCCTCTTAACTATTCTCAAGCCCAATTCCTTGCAAAAAAAATCTCATACAATTATATGTTTTGATGTTGCCAAAACCAATGATGGATATCTCTCCATCCTTAGCCAAACTTTTTCTCAAAATAAATCCTCATCATCCTCAACATTATTTGAACCACTCATCGATTATGCCAATGAAAATGAAGATAGATATTATGGATACTTCCTTGAGCACAAAGAGGTTTTGTGACATGATAGAACACTAGCTGAAAAGATGTCCCCACAAGATGTACCAATCAAAAAAGTAACCGTGCTATCTAGCATTAAAACTCATCATCTCAAACACAAGTAAAGAGTGGTGTGTTATCTAGCATTTTTGAGAAAAGTCATTGAGATTGCAGTCTCATAAACCTTGAGAGGATAACTAAACAAAGTGTAAATTATCTTCTATGGGTCATTGAGATAATCAGTTCATAAATGAAGAAAGGAGTTATCATCATTAAACACCCACTATATATAAAAAGATATTCAAATCCAGAAAGGTTTTGTCTTTTGGTTGTGGCTGTAGAGAAACTTTCTAAAGTTTCTTGAACCACTGTAAATAGAGTGTTTATTATTTGCCAAATTCTCTACTTACTTCTTTAATTTTTTTTATTTGGTATTACTGTTGTAAATGCTCTATTCACTCTATTTATAGTATCCTTAGAGTATTTCATGGACTATAATGAGGTATTTTCTCTTGTGGTTAGACAAACTTCTATTAGCACTTTGCTTGCCCTTGTGGCTATGCATGATCTAGAGTTGGAGTTATTAGATGTTAAAACTATATTTTTGTATGGTGATCTCGAGGAGGAGATTTACATACGACTACCTGATGGGTTTGTTGTTTAGGGGATGCATGATCATGTGTGCCTATTAAAGAGGTCACTACATGGTCTAAAGGAGTCTCCTATATAGTGGTATAAATGGTTTGATTATTTTATACTTAAGCATGGTTTCTCCAAGAGTGAGTATGATGGATGTATGTACTCAAAGGAGATGGAGGGAGGCTCACTTGTGTATCTTTTGTTATATGTTGATGACATGCTTGTTGCAATTTTAGATATGTCTAATGTTGTTAAGGTGAAGGCAGTGTTAAATAATGAATTTGAGATGAAGGATCTTGAAGCTGCAAAGAGGACCCTTGGCATGAAGATCATAAGAGACCATGAGCGGAATATTTTGTATTTGTCACAAGATTCTTATGTGAACAAGGTGTCAGAGAGGTTTCCTATGATGGATGCCAAGACTGTGAGCACTCCATTGGTTAGTCACCTCAAATTATCAACTTTGAATTGTCCCAAATCTAAAGAGGAAGTGGAGTTTATGGTTACTATTCTATATTCGAATGTCTTTGGTTATATCATGTACTCTATACTGTGTACTAGACTTGATATCTCTCAATATATTAGTATGGTGAGTCGATATATGGCAAATTAGAGGAATGTTCACTCGCAAGTAGTGAAGTAGATTCTAAGGTACTTGAAGGGTACAACATCGCCTTGTATAGAGTATAGGAGATTAGTTGATTCACTAGTTGGGTTTGTCAACTCTAATTTTGGTGGAGACCTTGATAAAAGGAGATCCACTAGTAGATATGCTTTTACTCTTAGTGTTTTAGCTATCAGCTGGAGCTCTTCCTTGAATGAGGTGACTACCTTATTCACTATTAAGGTAGAGTATATAGTTATGACAAAGGCTTTTTTAAGAAGCCATGTGGCTTAGGGTTTAGTACTAATAAGTTCATATTTTGACATATTTTATACCCTTATAATCTTAGTTTTTAGTATTTTATTTAAGTAATATAGATGAATAATTATGATTTTATGCTTAAGTGGTGATAATTGTATAAATATTATTACTTAAGCTAAAATGATATATATTAAATAAATTTAGATTATAATATTATTTATTAATTTTTATTGAATTTTATTTTATAGGTATTATTTTAAATAAAATAAAAAAATAAAAAGAATCGAAACTTTGGACCAACGGCCCTAGGGCCGAAGGCCCAAAGGTCCGGAAACAAACAAAAGAAAAGAAGCCGCATAAGACGAGCAGCGGAGCGGCAGAAGAGTGGGCCACGAGAGGAGCAGAGAGTCAGTAGGGCTGATGTGGGAGAGCACAGAAAAAAGGAAGGAATCCATCGACCACAGAGAAAGGTGTGTAGGAGAGAGAGGCTCGACCGAAAAGGAATAGCGCCACACAGAAGATAAGAGGAGCGGACGGGTGACGTAGGTAACAGTCGGGCACAGAAACAAGGATTACAAGCACAACGATAAGCATAGAGAGGCTGCACCGAAGGAAGAAAAGAGAAAAGAATTTGGCATAAAAATCAAGGGTACTGAGAGAAAATAAAAGTAGAGAAAATTTATCCGGTAGAATTAAATTAAGATGAAATTAATTTTTTATCTGAATAAATTATTGATCTTTCATCCGTAATTAGTTTCGATTATTTCTTTCTCTATTTTTAATTTATATTTTGGATATATATTTCTGTGTAATTAATTCAATAATTATGGCTGAATGATTATTTATTGTTAGGGAATAGATTAAAACCCTAGATTAGGGTTTGAGATATAATTTTATTTTCTTTATTTCATGATATTTTTCCTTAACTCTATTTTAATTGCTATTGCTTATATATAATTATGTCAAGTATAGTTTATTTAGTGCATGCCTCGTTTTGGTTTCCTCATAAGTGACAATATGTAGGATTATTTACCTTCTAGGTGGCCATATAAATATGCTAGAATTTATATGTATAAATTGTAGCTAGGTTAGATAACAATTCACCTAATAGTTTTGTGACTTTAACCGAAGTAGTAAAATTTTTAGATACGTGTGGGTCAAGAAAAGGAAATATATCTAGACATGCTTAATGTACTAGTCTGGGTACTTAGATTAGCAGCCTTCCAATTATACTTAATGCATTAAATCTAGTTAAATATAGGAGCTGATTGTTGCTGCTATACTGCTAGTATTTAATATGGTTAATATTGTCGCATTGTCATATTAATTAATTAAGGGAAGTAATATAAGGTGTATGGACCTGCTTTTGGTGTACAACCTGGTCGATATCATTCTCATGATTAAATAATGACTTGGAAATTAATATTATATTTTTACCTAATCTAGTGGTGGATTTTGGATTCCTTAGCATATTTATCATATCTGCGATTTTCCATTTTTCTACTATTATTTTATTTTATTCTATTTATTACTTTTATTATTTGATAACCTCCATTATTATTTTTCTTATTTATTTATTTTGTGTTATTTATGGTTTTTATTTTTATTTTTATTTTAAGCTAGTTAAATAGAGGTGATCCCTCTCAATCCTTGGTTTAGAATGATACTTTTATTTGCCAGTACTACAATTGATAACAAGAGGGTTTAAATTACGTACTAGCTACAACCACACCAAGTATGTGAGCTAGAGTTTAGTTATGGTTCTCCTATCGTTCAAGGTGATAAATAGAGTGTTGTATATTTAGCAAAGAATCACAATTCTTTTCATAGTTAAATGAAGCATATTGACATCAGGTATCACTTTATCTGAAAAACTATTGCTACTGGTAAAGTTGTGTTGGTGAAAGTGGTTACTTTAGATAATACAACCGATATGCCAACGAAGCTACTAACAATGGGTAAGTTCAAGCATTTCTCATACTTAATTGGTGTTCATAGGCCATGAGGTCCTTTGTTGGGCCAGGATTTTTCGTAGAGGTCTTTACATGTCATATGTCACAAATATTATGCCAAGGTAGATAATTGTGAGCTTTGACTGAGTATTTGGTGCACAATATAACATTATGTTGATTCGTGTAGGTATTGTAGAAGCTTTATGTGGAATTTTAAATTCTATGATAAACATAGGGTACTATGCTTATTAACACGGGTTGTGCTTATTAGCATAATGTGTTGATTTATGTTTTGGGAAAAACTCAAGAGTGAGGAAATAAACATCGAGGATCTGTTTTCCCAACACAGACCGTATTTTCCTTACTTTTTCAAACATGATGTTTTATCCCGTAGGGTTTTTCTAGTATAAAAGAGCGATGAGAAAACCCTATCCATCAAGTCATATGAACCAACTTTTTCTTCTCCATAGAATTCTCTATTACTAGAGAATTGTAGATTTGTGTAATTGGTTGATTAAATTTTTAATAATTTTGTAATTACATAAGAGCACGAATAAATATCTCTTTCTTTTCTCTCCATTGTTCTATTTTTTATTTATCTATCCGTTGTTCATCATCTTGTTAATTTAGATTTTGGTTTGGATCCATTCAATTCACCTTATACCACAACAATGTTCCTTTCCCCATTGATGAATCTTGAGTTGCCTTCCCAACTTCAAGATAAGAATTATCATATTTTCCTCTTCAATCCTTTCACCTTTGATTTGTTTTTTTGAAGTAATGATTTGTCTAATCTTTTCTCATGTTATTTTAGATCTCATGTAGGTCGTTAATGGGGTTGTTGTTCATGATACTTCCATTTGTTTAAATTTTAGGCCTTTGGTAAACTTTTTAAACTCATTGAAAATAGATTATCATGCTACTTTAGATTTCTAGATTTTACCCCATCTTTCATGGCATATCTGGCTATGTGTGGCTCGAGTTTTTGAATGTTTAATATGTGAAATTAAATCTTAATATAACTTCTTTTCAACATAACTTTTAGTTTATGATTTGGTTCAATATGTGAAAAAATATTATTGTTTTCCCACGAGTGTTCAAATCTACCAAATTTTGCCATGTGTTGGTTTATCCATGGGTTTTGGCTAATTTTTAATGTTAGAGTTAGTTTTTGGTTAATTTAATGATTCCATGACATCTATTTTCATTTTTAGGGCAAATTTTATATATAATATGGTGTAATTTGGAATGATATAATCTAAGTTATGATTGATGAAAGTTTGGTTAAGTTTAGAAATTTCAGTTTGAATGGTCTTCATGAATATTCAAAGAGTGCTTCACTAATTATCCAATAATCACAATAATTAAGGTTAGTTGATAATTAATCATAATTATGAGGATTAATTAAAGATTAACTAATCAAATTAGGTTTAATGTTGGATTAATCATAAGTAGATATAGAAGGACCAAATTAGCCTTAAAATGGTTAAATGTTGAATATGTGAATAATATGAATCAAACCTTAGCCTTGATCATTGAATTTGCCCCAAACTTTAATTTTTTGTATTTTCTTGGTAAATAGTGATTTTTATAAAGATGGTACATGATCTTGTTTTGTGAAATTATATCTCATATTTTAGCCCATTTGGCCTGTATATGATCTTTTGGGATTAAAAATTGTTATTTTGAGAAATGTTGATCTAATTTTGACTTTGACTTTTTCTCAATGAATAGAAAATTTTAAAAAGCTCCTAATTGATTATTTTTGGTGTTCTAAATAATGTTTCGCTTTTAGTTTGGTTTTTCATGGTCTTGAAGTAGAATATTTAGTCCTTTAAGGCATTTGGAGATGGTTTATAGTAATTATTCTGGTGAAGTGTGATTAATTATGTTTTGGTTTTACTACCTTAGCTTTAGTTAGTTTGGTTGGTATATCATTGAGTTGTTGTGTGTTCTTGGATTGTTAATTTGTTAAAGTGCTGTTTAAATGAGAATATAACAAACTTATTTTACTTGTATTTTTCTTTAGGTTTGACCATTAACTGCATCATTGGTAATTAACTTTATGTTGACTATTGAATAATCGAAAATAAAGGATAAAGTTGGAAATAAATTGGTTATATGTTGCAAGATTATGGCTTGTTGCCTAACCTTTGCTTTTTGTAGCCAGTTGATGGTTATGACCCTAAGTATTCAAAGTCTTGTTGACTTAATTTATACATTATGTTAAACCTTGTGATCCTTAGTTAAATTAAAATACTACTCACTTAAAGTAGAATAAGACTGGATTTGGGCAGGCATTTCATGCCTTGATTTAGGGCCTCGAGTGCAAAAGACCTTAGGGTTGAAGGGTTAGTTTCTACTTCACAGGTTAAATCATAAACCTTGTAGATATATGAATACTTTACGATTTGGAGATCTATTTTTTGTGTTATGATGAGCAACCATATACTTATTAGATAAGCTAGCTTGTGAGTGAGTTACTTTAATTGATGATCATAGTGGTTTCATGGTTAAGATGATAGTTCCTCTCAAAGTTAAACGAAGTGGTTTGATTTGGCTTAATAATTGAAAGTTGGTTTGGGATGATCATTATTGTGTGCTAACATTAATAGTTATTGTTATGTACTTCTGTTACTTTAGGATGGTCACCGTTGTGTGCCATCATTGGTAGTTACCCTTATGTCCTTTGTTGGTTTGGGATGGTCACTGTTATGTGTCATTGTTGGTATTTATAGTTGTGTTCTATCCTTGTTATGAGGTGTCAATAGTTATTATTGTGTACTACCTTTGTTACATGATCTATTAGTTGGTTGATAAATGGTTGTTTAAGATGGTTGGTGGCATTGAATGTTATAGCCTGTCTTATTCTTAACTCATGCATGATGTGAAGTTTCCATATGTGATAGTGCGCCTTTACGCATGATATGATATGGTTATGTGAGCATGATATACCTTTAATTTAAGTGTGTTTAATCAATATTTTTATACTTAACAAATTCTTTTTCAATGGCTTTGATGGAGATGTTTAGATTACTTTTGCAACATTAGGGTTAAGGGCTTGAAGAGAATTTTCCATCTTTTCTTCTTCCTTCTCCTCCTATACTTTTGTCTTTGTCCTTAGGTTGGTTTATCTTTTTTTTTTCCTTCATTTTTATTTATCTTTTTTTACCCTTACAATCTTTATTTTATTTTGTCACTACTTACTTGTAGTAGAGGATTAAGATTTAGAAAGTGAAGTGAAATCCTTAATCATACCTTCATTTTAAGATCATCCACTCAAGTGAAGGGGTCTGGTATATTTTCCTTATTTTATCCTATTTTCTAACTTTCATTGTCTCGTGTTTAAATGAATTACACTAAGTTGGCTTATGTGTTTCTTTGGACAAAGTAACAAGGTGTAATAGTGGAAAAAGAAGTGAAAATCTATTAGGTTCTCTCTTCTTATTTTGCTCTAGAGCTTGGGTTTTTGGTATATTTAGTTAGACCTTATAAATGTATAATTTTATTTTCTTTGTATTAATTTCTATTTATTTATTTATTTCAAATATGATATATAATATGGATTGTATATGCATGTGTTAAGCGTGAAATGTTGTATATGAGTGCATTTGAGGTTCTACATCCTAGCATGAGTGAGAATTAGAGTTCATTTTGGATTATATATGAGTGCACCATGAGTTCCTTGAGTGTTTTACTTTATATCCATGTAGTATTTATGTTTAGGTTGGCAAGACAACATGAAAATGACTTTAGGAGCATGATAGGCTAATTATGATCCTTACATGAGTTTGAGGATTTATGTAATATGATGTACGACTTACTTTGGTTATTTGATGAATAGGATATGTTAAATGAATGTAATATATGGTATATGTAAAGTTTGGAAGTGTTAGTTTCAGTCTGGATATGCTTTTGAAGATCTTGAAATATGTATGTGATTTGAGTTCCTTCCTAGTGGAACCAACCCATTGCTTAGTGTTCAAATCATTCAATAGGTTTGGATCTACAACTTAACTCATTCATTCTTTATTTCAAGTTTTTGGTCTTGAATCTTAATTAGTGGAAGTTAATATCTTAGGCATTCTATTAGTAAAACAAGTCAATCAGTTCTTCCACACTAGTTAGTCGGTTTGTCTATGATGTTGAGTGTTCTCTTGTTCTATTTTCCAAACCACTTCACTAGTTTGTAAGCTAGTTCCCCTAAGACTATTGTGGTGTTTTTTCTTAGGTTGAATTTTAGGATTGAATTCTTATTTAACCCTTATCCTTAATAACTAATTCATAAAATGAAGATATTTGGTCAAGTGTGGTTTATATAACAAGTGTGTTGACCTTTGAATAAAAAACACATAATTAAAGTGAAAGATTATGTTTTGATGCATTAACTATCTATATTGGATCAATTGGTGGTTATAGATGGTCCACCATATGTATTATTAGGATTATCTCTGAGGTAGGGTTGCGCATCGTATTTCTTCCTTATTTGTGATTTGTTTAGATTTTTCTTTTGCAACAAATAAGGCACCACATCTACTATACCACCTCCATTTTCACTCCAGAAAATTATCATTATAAAAATATTTTACGGAAGCTAAAAATAATCCATACCTAACCTAACCTATATTGAATTTAAAGCTAAACAATAAACTCATATGTAGTAATTAGGTGGAGTTGTCACCTTATCCCAACACTACAAGGTTACAAAACTAAGGAAGCTAAAAATAATCCATACCTAACCTATATTGAATTTAAAGCTAAACAATAAAATCATATGTAGTAATTAGGTGGAGTTGTCACCTTATCCCAACACTACAAGGTTACAAAACTAAGGAAGAAAAATATAATAAAGTGAGGAGGAATAATAACTCAAAGAAACTAGGTCACCAACCCTAACTACTATAGGATAACTCTAATCTAAGTCCATCTTAATAGAAATTTATATAAAAATAATTGCACTTGCACACACAAAATTAAGCAAGCATAGTGTCAATATGATATAAACTCATTGTACAAAAATGATAGCATGGATCAAAGAATATGTTACACATGCTAACACAATAAATTATGGAAGAAGATGGAAGATCATGCTAATGCAAGATAACATGGAAGAGATATGGGAGATGATGCTAATACAAGAAAAAACAAAAGAATTATGATTTTATTAATAAAAAAACATAGAAGAATCATGGAACACGTCATAAAAATCACACTATTCATGCATACACAAAATTAAAAAATACTACTCATGATACATACGCTTGTTAGATACTATTTAAGATAACACATACTAGAAAAATAAATTTCTTGTTATTTCCGTTCTTGATGTGTTCATGCATATACACTTCACTTATTCTCAAATAATTACTCCACTTATCACATAAATAATTCATTTATCTTTCTAAATGGGTGAACTTTTTACTAGTGTTTCTTCCTTATGAGTTAAGGATCCTATTACAACTTAGGGTACTCTAACCCTATGTAGGCCTTTAATAATGTTATTGCCATTGGTTAAACTATGATATACCTCTAAGATAATTACGAGGTTAAACTATAATTTCCTTCCTAACTTAGACTTTCACTTGAATTGATAATTAATTTTAGATTTATTTATAATAAACAACATATTTCAAACTTGCATACCACTTTTGGAAAGTTTACCATTTATCACAAACACTATTTACTAGGAAGAAAAATATAGAATTGTACTAAGAAACTTATAGTCAAATACCAAAAATTAATTACTATTAAAAATAATTATTTATGTCAAACTACTAGTCACAATAATATTACTATTCAAGATAAGATTAAATCATCAAAATACCTTAAGTACTCAAAAATATCTCATAAATATCTAAACATTTTCTAAAAATACACATTTTATCCTTTTCCCATCATAAAATTAAGAAATACTAAAAAGGTTCCATAAATCATGAAAATTTAACCTTATCTCATTTGTATCATGATTAACATACCAACATTCTGAATTCAACACAAAATGCTATAATTAATTCAAGAAGATAAAGTTTCCCCTCAAGGCATAAAAAAATATTAATTCATAGATCATGCCACACTTTGGATTAAATCATCAAAATTTACATTCATATCCATTATAACATCAAAAACATATCAAAACCCTACAAAATTAGGAAAGATGTAGTTAACATGTGATTTTACCAAACATACCTTAGACATGCTTAAACCTACAAAAGTCATGATAAATCCTATGTATGCTCAAACCTTAACACATTATTTATAAACGTTTATGTAAAACACCTAGTGAACTCAATAGAAGCATAAAACATATAAACATTTATCTTTGTCCAACCCTAACATAGAACCTATGAATTTCAAAAAAATGCCATTATTTATGCAATGTCAACAATATTAGCATATGGAAACATAAACCCTTAAAAAGTGTAAATCTATACTTTCATAATCATATTAAGAAACTCATAAAAATATAAAAATCTCATAATAATACAAATCTCATGCGTGAGAATAAACTAACACTAAACATTTTTATTGTTTAACAAATCATGTTAAAACACAAATTAATACATAAGATTCTATCAACCTTTAATTTTGATGAATTTACCTCAAAGCCTAAGCTCCACAAAATAAAAGAGAAGAATAAGACACCACCAAGCTTGACTAAAGAGGTTTCTTTCAATAATGCATAAAACATTAACCCACCTTCATTTACTTAAACACAAAAATGGGTAAAAACTAAAGAACTAGAACTTAAAAACCAAGGAGAACTAAGGGAGAAAAAGGGAGGAACTAAGGTGGAAGGTGTAGTTTTATGGAGAAAAAAATAAGAAGATGATGAAGAATAAGTGGAGGAGAAAGGTTAGAAGAAACTTTTTCTAACTTGCGGTATTATGTAGATATTTAAAAAAAATTAATTTTAGAGTTCCTATCCATTAGAAAGCAAACGTAAAGCTATAAATGAATCTTATAAAGTTTAGATAGAATTGAAAGAAGAAATTTTTGATTTGGTGGCATTACATTAAAAATTGGTAAAAATTATTATATAATAATTTTAAATAATTTTATGCTCAATAGAAATAAAATATAGTGATCTTTAAAGTTTTAAAAAAAAGTATAGCTAGAAAGGTTGTTTTTAGGCTGTAAATGTAACTAATGCACATCAATATAATGAATAATATCTTTTTTTTTTAAAAAAAATGGTTTGACATTTTGAAAAAATTCTAGGAGACTTATAAAAATATTTACATTTCAAACATCTTCATAAAATAAGAGTCTCAAAAGATTTAGAAGGTTGAAAGTGGTTTGAAAAGTCCTGTGTAAGTCAAAACTTTAAGAAAAGGTAAAAATGTGTGAACAAATTGTCTCAAAATGTAACTATAGTTTTCAAAAAAATTGGTATTACTTCTACTCTATTTAGGTCAATCAATGTCTTATAAGGTATCGATACTTAAGAATTGGGTGATTGAGGTGGCTAAGTTGTACTAACTATCTATGTTGGGTTAATTGGTAGTTGTGTATAGTTGACCTTTGTTTGAGTTGCCCTATCTATCTATATTGGGCTAGATAATGATTGTATATAGTCCAAATTGTTTGAGATTTGTGTGACCACATGGTGATTATGATGTGATATTGATTTAAGTGATTCAAATGTATGTTAAATGATGAAAATTATAACTTTAAACATTTTTAGTATTAAGTGATGTTATATACAATCTCTGATAGCATGTAATTGTATATATCACATGTTTTAGTGCATTTATATCATGTCTCATAGGGGACATTGCTTACTTAGTATGTCAACTTCTTGATACTATATCTTATATAGACCTATTATAAGTACTTGATGAGAATGAAGACCTCTATGATGATGTATCAACTATAGATTGATGACATTTAGGTTGTGACTTAGAGTGAGGGTCGTCTAATGTCTTAAATTTGTGAGATCATTTCTTGTTCTAGATATTTTGGATTCTTTGTCTCTTATTACCTATTTTGATTTTGTTCCAACTTTGGGTATATCATATTTTAGTAGATAATGTTGTAGAATATTATTGAAATGCCCTTTTAAAAATTCAATTTAAATAATATTTTATTAGAAAAATTAATTAAATAAATTATTTTTATTAAAATAAAAGGGAATTAGTTACGGAAAATTAAGAAGAAATTTACAAGTATTTTAATTTGGAGAAATTTTGGTATTTTATTTAATTAAGGATTTTATTTTGGAAATTAATTAAATAAATTATTTTATTTAAAATAAGAAGGAGAAAATAGTTTCAAATTAATATTAATTTTATAAATAATTTAATTGAAGAAAATTAGAGTGATTTGCTAATTAAAATGGAATTTATGGAAAATCTTTTAAAAATTCTAATTTAGCCTAAAAAGAGATTTAAATATTATTTAAATATTATTATTTTTAATTGTCCCAGATATTTTAATTTATTTATTTAACCCAACCCTTCTATTTTTTCCCTTTTTCTTTTTTTCTTTTTCCTTTCCTTTCTTCCTTTTTCTTTCTTTTTCTTTCTTCTTCTTTTCTTTTTCTTTTTCCTCCACTCCCCGTTTGGACTTGCCTCCTTCTCGCGGCCCAGTCCCCTCCCTCCTTCCTTTCCTTCGGCTCGGCCCAACCTGCGCTACCTGTGCCTTCTTCCGTCCCTCGCCACACTGCGTTTCTTTTATTTCCCCCCCAAAGTGCGGCGTTTAATTTAAATGCCCTTACCTTGCGTCGCCCGACCAGCCGGCTCCCCTTCTTTTCTTTTCCTTCTTTTCTCCCCCGAACTGCCAGTTAGCCCCCATCTTCTTCTTCTTTCTTCCCTAGCCTCGTTCGACCTACAACCTCCGCCTCCCGTCCCTAGTTTTTTGCCGCCGGTTACGCCCTATTGACCGGCCATTTATCTTCCTCACTATTCCCCCTGATTCGGCAACCACATAGACCAATCCAACTCTCCCTTTTATTGCATGATCCTCTCTCTCTCTCTCTCCTGCCCACAACCCTTGCCCCTTTTTGATTTCTACCGGCTACCTCACCGCCGGTGACCCTAACCCTACTTTCCTTACTCCCTCGCTGACCCACATACCCTAACCTTTCATTTAAACCCTATAAATACCCTTTACCAACCCTATAGTTCAGTTTTGTTTTTCGAACCCAGGGAACCCAATCCGGTTACCAAACTCTTCCTTGCACCGCCCTCTAGCTAACCAAACGTCCCATAGGCCTCGATTCTTCATGCACAAGTCGCCCCAACTGTGCGAACTTTCCTCCCCGATCAACCCTCTCTTCTACATCCGCCGCCCTTTGAACCACCATTAGCCACCTATTCCGCCACTGCAGCAACTCCTTTCACCTTCCAAAATGTTCTACAGATCACCTTCTACCTTCCCCTACCATTCTTTTCCTCTTTCTCCCTCTCCTCCTCTCTTTCTCTTCTTCTTCCTCTTTTGGCCACCACCGCTACCGCCGTGCGCCGCCACCCTAATTTTGTTCCTCTCCACCTGGGAAACCCTAAACATCCCATCTTCCACCTCAATTATCCCTATCTTTTTCCCAGCATTCAACTTTTATCCTTTTCTTTCCTTTTTTCGGCCACCGCCGTGAACCATCGCTGGTGCTGCCTATCCCCTCCAGCCTAAGGTGGAACCCTAGACCCTCTCAACCATTTTCCCTATTTTTATAAGCCTTAACTTATTTTATTTCATTTATTTGAAGATAAATACTATTATTATTATTATTTATAGTTTTAATATGTATTATTATTATTATTAGTATTAATGTTTTGATTATTATTTCTGTTGAGGGCTGAAACCCTATTGTATTTTTATTTTGATTTTATTATTATTATTATTCTTATTGTTTATATTATTACTACTATTATTATTAATAATATGTGTTTATTATTATAATTATTATTTTTATTATTACTATTTTGAATTTATATTATTATTAGTTCATTCTTAATATTACAACTACTTTACTATTAGCTTTACTATTATTATTATTATTATTATTATTATTATTATTTCATTATTATTATTGTCACTAAATTTATTTATTTATTTTACTAATATTATTATTAGTATTATTTTGGTAAAGGGGTCGAATCCTTTATTTTACTTTGTTTTCAAGTTATGCCCTTTTTATTGTTGTTGTTGTTGTTGTTATTATTATTATTATTATTATTATTATTATTATCATCATCATTATTATTATTATTCTTTTTAATATTATCATTGATATTATTTTTAGTATTTTTGCTATTATTGTTTTAGTATTTTATCAAAAGCCTAGACTTAGAATAAGTTAGTAATTAATAGTATTTTTAGTAATAGAGAGAGTCTAATTTTTAGTTTTTTTCCCAAATAGGTGAAACCAGTTAAAGCCTTAAGGAGGCATAGGAGCGTGCTCCAAGACCGGTGTCTTTTTAGGTAAGGGTGTTACTAAGGCCTTTTGTGTGATTATATGCATTATGTGCTTATTATGCTATGTATTCTATGTTTATTATTATTAACTATTTCATATATGGTATGATATGGAGTTTAAGCATGTTATTGTGTTGTTATATGGCATGTGTATTATGTATATGTGATGATATGTGTTGTGACCCTAAAATACATGCATGTGAGGATGTTGATGTGGTTTGTGTGGGAGAAAGGATGAAAAAGGAGGATGGTAAAAGAAGTTGACTAAGGGATGTGAGTTGACCTAAGTATTTTAATGATTCCTGAGTGGAAGAATAAAATGAAAAATTTAGGGTTTCGTGTGAGAAGATATAATTTATGGTTTTGCATGGTTTTGTGTGAAAGGAATTAATTTATGGTTTTGTGTGGGAGAATATAATTTATGGTTTTGTGTGGGAGAATATAAGTTATATTTCTATATGGAAGAATCTAATCTTTGGTTTTATATGGGAGAATCTAATTTATGGTTTTTATGGGAGAATATAATTTATGGTGTTATATGGGGGAATTTAATTTATGATGTTATATGGGAGAATCTAATTTATAATGTTATATGGGAGAATCTAATTTATGTTTTTGTATGGGAGGATCTAATGTAGGGTTTTGTATGGATGAATCTTTGGTTTTATATGGTTTGAATTTAGGGTTTGGTAAGGATAAATCTTGGGTTTAGTATGGATTGAATTTAGGGTTTGGTGTGGATGAATCTTTGGTTTTGTATGGATTGAATTTATGGTTTGGTAAGGATGAATCTTTGGTTTTGTATGGATTGAATTTGGGGTTTGGTATGGATGAATCTTTGGTTTTGTATGGATGGAATTTAGGGTTTGGTATGGATGAATCTTTGGTTTTGTGTGGATTGAATCTAGGATTTTGAATGACAGAATCTTGGGCTTTACATGAAAGAATTTAGGGTTTCGTATGGATGGACTTAGGGTTCTGCATGAAAAATTAGAAAGGTTGCATGGAGTGTGTAAATTCGGCATGGGAGTGAAATTTACTTATGAAAAGTTGAGTTGGTATGTGAGGATGGTAATGTAAGCATTGTTTGGGTGGTTGAACACTTTGGATGGAAAATAGTACGTGGAGCAATATAAGGGTATAGAGGAGACTAAATTAGGGTTTGGAGTGATTAACTATGGGTTATTTTGATTAACTAGGGTTGGAGAGTTAACCCGAGTTGAAGAATAAGTATGGTAGAAGTCAGTCTTGCATATCTTGAATTGAGATTTTGAATAAGATACTTAAAATATTAAATACGTAAAGTGGAAGATGTTGAGCTGGGCCCAGACCGATCCACTAGCTAAAATAGTGGCAGGGAATGTTTCCTTCGCGATCGATCCACCGGCTAAAATAGTGGCAGGGCAAGTACCCTCGCGGCTGATCCACCGGCTATAATAGTGGGGGATCTCGAGCTCAACAAAATCAAACCCTATAGTTGCTAAGACATGGGAAATACACTAATTACTTACAGTGGAACACCGTACGAGAAGGGTCCAGAACGACCCACCGGAATATAATAGTGGTAGGGTATGTTACCCTCGCGACTGATCCACCGGCTAAAATAGTGGCAGGGCATGTACCCTTGTGACCGATCCACCAACTAAAATAGTGGGGTTCCTGTACTCGTGTGGACTTGATAACGAAAATGGCATGAATTGATTTCTAATAAAAGAGTAATTAAATAATTAATCTGGAATAATCATGTACTTTATGTGTGGCCTGGATCATTTGTAGGTTGTATAATTTCCTTCATGACCTTATGTACTATATGTGTGGGTTTGAAAGTGTAAGTTGAGTATTATTTTGAATAATTCTATATGCTTATGTGTTGGCCTCAGTGCTCCATTACCTTACTCAGTACGTAGCATACTAATCACCCGTTTCATGGGTGCTGCTCATTCCCACGAGTGGTATGCCCTTCTAACCTTGTGCAGGTGGGCGAGACATTAGTCAGGGCTGAGTGTTGAGTTTGTGGTTGGCTCAAGGTTTGATAGTGTTGTGGCCGTTCTTGTTAATTTATTTTCTCCTGTTATTTTTTTTGTATCGCATTTATTCTTTTATGATTTATTACCATGTATTCAGTATTTCAAATAAACCTTTTATCGATTGTAAAATTATTCCCTATGAGGAATTTTGATTTCGCACTCTGATTTCTATATTATGATCCTTCTTCTAGTTCTTTTATGAATTCTTGGTTTGAGTTTAATTTTAATCTTTTTAGCCTTAGTACTTGGTACTAGAACGGTCGAAGAAAACCAGTTTGGTACTACGTGTGGTTGTAACATCCCCAGAATTTACGGATTTTAATTTAAATATTTCTATTGTAATTTCTTCCATAAAAAAATATTGTGAATTTTGGGGTGTTACAATTCTTCCCTTATCTATATTATTACCATTTTTTGCTTCTATTATTATTTCTTGTGTTTTGTGTTGGAATAGGTTTTTAGCCTTATTCTTGGTATGATATTGGTGTGAAATATTATACGTATACTAAAAGTACTGGTAACACTCACATTTTAAAAACTAGCTTATGTGAAATTAAGTTTTCTAATAAATAAAAAATAGTTGAAAATTTTGGGGTGTTCCGAGATATATGATCTTTTGGTTTTCAATGCTTATTCTTAAATGATTTTAAGTGTTCAATATGACTTCCAAAACCTAGAGTATCTTATGAGTAATTATGTTTGAGTAGCATTGGCTTCCTTTTATGTCACTTTGTGATGATAATCTTAAGCACTAGTAGGATAGAATTATTAATCTAACATGGTTTATATTTTGTAACTCAAGATGACTCAAATTATTCATGTTGCATACCTTGGGGATATGTTTACATCATTTGCAAAATCCATGTAGTGACAACCCTAGCTTCCATAACCACCTCCATATTCACCATAGAAGGTTGTATACAATGAGGATTGGTGTAACACCCCCAAAATTTACTATTGAAATTTTTATTTTAAGCAAAAGCGTATCATCAAATAGTTGGGTGTTACCGCCTTAGTGCATAAGTCTAGCTTACCATACCAACCTTACATCAACCACAAGGTAAAAAAATTAGGAAGTAAAACATGATAAATACAAAATGAGGGAAATTTTCATAAACATTTGATAAGAGTTTGGAGGTTTATTCCGACCACAATAATCCAAAATACAAAAAGGGTTTCCATGGATCTAAGAGGCCAAAAAGGTATCCGGTGAGAACTAACATTCGGATAACATGACTCTATGCCCAAAACCCTAATACAAAAATCACTCCTCCACACATAATGCATCAAATACCGAAATCTCGTCCACTAGGTCATCATCGACCTGCACAAAGACATCTAGGTCATCTACTCATGGGAATGAGCAATAGCCATGAAAGGGATGATCAGTATGCTACATACTGAGTAAAGTAACGATACAGTCGAAGTATGATTACACATAATACATGAGTTCATAACAGAAAGTAATCATACATGTGATAATATAAATAGTACCAGGTGAATAATGATTTCAAGTCTCACTATATAGATATATCATATTCCAATCTTTTATCTACATTGAGTTCAAGGACCTCACTATTCTTAAATTGGTGGAATGGTCTGAAATATCTCTCAGGAACAACATACATGAGCCATTATTATTGTATGGTGAAACGGACCCAATACCTCTCATAGTAAAAATGCTCATAAGCCATTATTCTTAAATAGGTGAAATAGTCTAAGCGCCTCTCAGGGATAACACACATGAGCCACTATTATTATCCGATGGAACGGAATCAACACTTCGGTCCTAATTCACTTAGTCTTTTACTTTAAATGATTGGTATCTTTTTTATTAATATTTCATCTCTTAATTTTATTTTCATTCATGTTGAGTATGGGCCCTATAATTTTTAATCTGATAGAACATACTGAAGTACCTCTCAAGGAAAAGCCATTATTATTGTCTGGTGTAATAGACCCACATAAAACGCCTTAGCTTGACTCACATGATTTTTCACTTTAAATGATTAGTATCTTATTAGAGTTGATTGTATAATTAAGATTATCATGCGAGACTCATATAGGTATGCAAGACGTATAATTGAATAACGTAATCACGACCACATAATTATCCTCAAATGACCGTAATGCATTTAGGATAGTTAAAATGCTCATATTCTCCCAAAGCCTTATAAATCCCAATACTAATACATACAAATCTCCAATATTCATTTGGGACATATATCCTCAATTATTTACATAGATGTATATCCAACATTATTCTCAAATACATACATCCAAATCTCATTACTGTCAAGATATCATATCATAGGATAACATCATTCATATAACATGTCTAACATAAAGCACATACACACACATAAGGCCTTAGCTACGTCATATATCCTTACCAACAAGGATGTTAGACTGTACTCATGTAAATTCTAAACTACCTCCTCCAAGATCATTGGAATATCACCTATACAATTAAGATAATACATGATTAGGCTTGAAGATTATAATTGAGGTAAAAGTTAAGGTAAAGGAGGATAAAAATGAAAATAATTAAAGTCAAAGGGAATCTTGAGTTATGTGGAAGTGTGGTGGAAGGTATGGTGGTGCTATGGTAAAATTTTGGTGGCGTTTGGGTGAGGTTTAGGTGTGTAAAAGGGGTGCACGACCAAACAAAGGGGCTGCACAAGCGTGTGGCAGACTGTGCTTACCTAGGCTATGAGTTGGGAACCTGCACATGCAGGATATACAAAGGAGGCATGACCATGATCATGCAACACAAGCACAGGTGAGAACAAATAAGGATGCACGGGCTTGTTAAGGTAATGCCTTGCCTGTGCGAGCATGTACAAGCGTACGATAAGGAAAAAGAGCGATGCACGGCCATGCAAGAGACCGTGTGCTTCACAAAATGCAGCAGCATGAGATAAAAGAAGAGGGGGAAATGAAAGTGGTGGGTGATGATGGTCATTGATAGTGAGGGGATGATGGGGAGGTTGTGGTGGGTGATATACCAAGCCATGGGTGGAGTTTGGTGGTTGTGGTGTTGCATGGATGGTGATGGTGGTGTCTCGACAATGAAAATAGAGTAGCAGTAAAAGAAGAAGTAGAAGAAGAAGGAGAAGGAGAAGGAGAAGAAGGAGAAGAAGGAGGAGGAGGAGGAGGAGGAAGAGAAGGAATAGAAGGAGAAGGAGAAGGAGAAGTAAAAGAAGAAGGAGGAGGAGGAGGAGGAGGAGAAGAAGAAACTTGGCTCAAACAGGTGGTTTTCTTGATAGAATTTGGGGTAATAAATGATGAAATCCATGAGGGAGGTAGAGAGGATAGAGTAGTACATATATATGCATGGTGGTGCCAAGCGATGGCTAAAAATGGCGGAGGATGATGATGCTGATGGTGATGAGCATGGTATGCGGATGTTTTATGTCTTTTTCCCATATCAATATTATATCAATGGCAGTTCTTATAATAATTTTTTTGACAGACATCTCTTGGACAATTTTTCACTCCCACTATTGCATACAAATTGGAATAGATACCGTGGTAGTAGCGTTTCGACATGTAATACACTATATTCTTTAAGATTCCAACAATGATGCTCAGTACGTGATGGTACGCATGAACTACATCCTCTATCTCCGGACACAACTTTTATCTAGACTTGTTGTAATTTTTTCTTAGTTTATTTATATCTAACCTTTGAGACATGTACATGATATATTTTTATTGCTTATATGGTTATATCCTTTCTACCCTACCATGATAGCTTAAGTATCTAATCTATGGTAGTTAGATTCATTTGTATGTTGTCGAGCTTAAATATCTAGGTGTTTGATATAGGTTGGATGATATTTTCTTAATCATGGAATAAAATAAAAACTACATCATATAATTGTAGCATATATATTTTAATTAAAGTATACAACCATATAATAATAAATCAAGCTTTATGCAAAAGCCCACACCCACTCTTAGCTATAGTAACTTCTAAATCAGTCACAAGATTTTTAATGCATTTAAATAGTTGCTAGTAATTTGGAGCTGGATCACCCCTCCAGTAGAAACGATGAAGAGTTTTATGTGCTTTATTAAGGTGTCTTTCAGATAGATTTTCATGCTCATCATTTGGATGTTTAGTCAAATATTCTTCCATCATTGCCAACACATATCTATGATTTCTAGCAACATACCATCTATATAGTCAGGAGCCACATCCTATGGGTATTGAGCTAATGATCCAAAAAAATATGATCTTAGTATGTGTTCACGACTTAAGAATTATTGTCTAAGCATGTATGCGTAATAAAACTTTGTATTTCTTGAGGAAATGACTTGTATGTCTTTTTATTTGGCTTGATAAGCTCCTTAGGGATCACTTGTGCATATCCGAAATGGTGTGTTACTCGATTTGGTATATACGGTTCCACTTTTTCCAAATAGTATAAACAACCGTAAAATAATGCCATAGGATAATGCCTATATAGATCAGCTACTCCGTATGGATCCCAAATGACCCGTCACAAAAGAATTAAACTAAATACACATATCACTATAATAAAATATAGCTAGAGTATGATAATTGGAGCATACCTTTGACATATGCATAATCAATCTTAGCATAAAAGCACTAGAACGTCTCTAATTTATTATCAAATTTATGTAGGAAAAACCACCTCATACAATAAGGTTGGTCAGGATCATAATCGGATCGTTCTACTCTAAACCCTGGAAAATATTTGTATATCCAAGTCTGTTATAATATTCAATTGTTAGAATTATAACTAATGAATCCAAGTATAATATATATATATATATATATATATATATATATATATATATATATATATATATATATATGATAATTATAAAATTACCTATAATAGAGTGCCACATCTTGACATCTAAGTAACATTAGCTCTAAATGCTATATCAAGCTGTCTATATAGAAAAACAAGTGTGGCTGCACACATGCATAACCTTCAACATAGCTAAGATCTTGGAGAAGGAAGAGATAGTACAAATTGACTATATCAACCAACTTATCAACAAATAACGATAGGCTGACAAACCATAATAGGTACCTAATCGCTTTTGCCTCATCCCCTAACCAGTATATTTGACAACCTTCTTGAGGCCATTTAAATGGAAGTTTTCCTTTTCAAGTCACTTTATTTACTTTCTCCTCTTCTATACCAAAGAAAGCACCCGATACACCAATTAGACGACCACATGCGTCGGTTGTCATTTTTAAATGTAATAGATCACCATCAACTCATAACCCTAGCATACAATGTACATCTAAAAGGGTAATTACCATATCACCCCATGACATATAAATGTTATTGGTGTCTAGCTACCATCTCTCTGTAAAGGCTGATATAAGCGACACGTTATTGTGCTTAAATGTGCAAATTGGAAAGTATGATAGTCTAGTTTCACATATGAGGGTGATAATCTGTTGATTAATGCTTTCAAGAAAATTTTTCAATACCTCTTGTCTAGTGTAAATTTTCAGACAGCCACGATCTTAAATAACAAAAGAAACAAACATAATTAATACATGATGGTTTACACATGAAATAAGAAATAGAGTTATAAATTTGCTAAACTTACATTCCTGGACCATAAATCTAAAGAAGCATAACTGCCAAAGTTTAGGATCAAATCAAAGATCATTAAACCCTCGGGACATTATATAATTAAGTACCATTCATCCTTTAGTTGAATACCCCATTCATCTTCAATAGCACCACCATCATCCCTATCATCATCATCATCAAAACGTACATATGTTGAGGAGGAGGATAACTAATTAGGCATGTGGATTAAGGTTTCTAACAAATCCAATGATGATCTAGAACCATCCACAACGACTGTGTGGATTAAGGATGATGATACTCTCATGTGATTCAATGTTAGTGATGTAAGAAAATCTACATATTCCGTATATAATGGAAAGCCTTTGTACCCCAAACCTTTGTATCCCGAAAGGCTTACATCAGCCGTAAATAATGGACGGCCTGCATAGTCTATAAATGTTGGAATGGTAGAAGCCTAATGACTATACCTTAATTATTGAGGAGCTTCTTCATAGTCTTGTTGCTTTGTAGCTTCCTTCGGCTCTTGTTGGGTAACTATTTTACCTCATCGTAGTCCTCTGGTAAGAGTTTTTCCAAGACTTTTTAGATGAGATATCGTAGAAGGTTGTTCTGTAGCATTTCTCTTACGCCGTGAAGATATAATAACATTACAATCCTATGTCTTATTTAGTATTCTATCTTATATGTGACTCATTTAAATTTCAATAACAAAACTACGAATGACAAGTGAATAGTTGTGATATAAATAAAAAGTAAACATATAGGTTAGATTAATGTAATCATTATATACTATAGTGTCAACCTATATTATAACAACCAAAGATATATATACACCTAACTTTATAACTAAACAAGTTATTGATCTATTACATTTTACACAAATTTTTACAACAATGTTCAATTTCTTTTATAAGCTTCTTAAAAAATATTCCAGAATTTAAGAAAAAATATTATAAATAAGCTCTCTATTTATATTAATTAAAATAACAACTAAGCATTCATATCGTTAATATACATTAACACTATTTGCTACTCAAAGTTATACATAATAAACTATAAAAAAAATAGTTTAATATAACAAATTCAACATGAATTATAAATATCCGCCATCACAAAATAATCCTACACAAATATTAATAAACCTAATAAATTAAAAAAAGTATCTATATAACACCCAATTAACTACTTATTTCTGCCAACACCTTCAAAATTATATAATCTCATAAACTAGTTATCTATTTATATTAATTAAAATAACAACTACATATTTATAGAGTCAAAATACTTTAACACTAATTGCTACTTGCTAGTTGTAGTTATACATAATAAAATATAAAAAATGGTATAATATAACAAACTAAAAATTTTAAACAACTCTACACAATAAATACATTAATTAACAATCTATCGGTAGAAACTAACAAAGCCCTCACCCCCACAAACGATTTTTGCTAAATCGCTCACTCCACCGTCGGTCGTTTCTGTCGAGACCTTTACCACTCTGCCAACAATTTCTACCGAATCCCTTATCTCCACTAACTATCTTTGTCTAAGCCGTCATCCCACCACCACCCGTTTTGGCCGAAGTTCTTACCCCTTATTGGCAACTTCTACTAAAGTTCTTTCCTCCCACTGACACAAACTTCCGAAGTCTTTACTCTATCGGCAAAAATTATTGAAACTCGCCGCCTACCAAGTATTTTTTATTTGGAAATAAGCAAATTTAAACAAATAATTATAGATCCACGCAAATCAATATATAGAAATGCATAGAAAGAAATTGTTGAATTTCTGCACTCCATCAGCAAAAATTGCCGAACATTTGTCTTCCCACCATAGAATTTAAGTAAGTTAGCAAATAATAATAAAAAATAAGATTTCAGGACTTATACCTTGAATCAAAAGAGAATAAATAATTTTAAGTAAAGAGAGAGTACGAAGGATGAGTGTTATTGAAAAAAAAAACTCTGATAAATAATAACTGAAATCACAAGGTAATTTTGATATTTTATTACCAAATATATTCTATACAATAAATGCATGTTTTCCCAATAACATCTACGGATAAAGGAACAGCACAACCCGATTTACTCCAAATAATTTTAATCAAAACTGTAATTTATTTAATTAAAAATTGAAATACGGAATCATAAACTAGTTTTCAAAGTAGGACTAGTACGTTTTCGTCTTCGGAACTATACACGAGATGAGAACCGACGGTACTCGAAATAATTCCTTGTAATTTGGAGACAAACTCTTAATTCAGTATCTGAATATCACAGATCTGGCTTCTCTAGCTAGCTGGTCTGTGTATTCTTATTTAGATGCATCATGATTCATGCATGCCATCCCTGTCTTTACCTTTTAGCTTCGAGTAATCTATCTTATTGAATTTTCCATTTTTAGCTTTAATTTCTGATCTCTTCTCCTTATTCCCTAACATATTCGACTTCCTTGTCTAGGGTTTTCAAGTTTCTATTCCAATCCACGAGGGGGTTCAAACTAGGGTTTTAGTTGCTTTTGGATTCGATCGCGGTCGCATTTCTATTTTGACCTTATGCAGTCGAAGAACCTTTATTGTTGAGGCGGTGCTCGCTGGCAAGAGCAGACATCCTCAGCGGGGATGAATAGTGTCTTCAGCGAGAAAATTTTGGCCGACAAGCTTTCTAATCTGAACAGCACTCAACAGTGTATCGAAAGTATCCTTCTTTGATCTTGTTCTTCTCCCATTTTCCCTCTCTCTAAATCCATAATTTTCTTATTAAATTATTCTATTTCATTGTCCTGCCTGCTGGTATTTATCTATAGAATTACGCCCATAGAATTACACCTGAAGTTTGCTTTTCCTTAACTTTGCGTACGTAGCATTGTCGCATTGGTGCATATTTCATCGCGACAAGGCACCAATTGTAGTGGCGACATGGGACAAGCAGTTCCACAGTTCCCGGATGGCTCAGAAAGTTCCGCTCTTATACCTTGCTAATGATATTCTGCAAAATAGCAAGCGGAAGGGAAATGAATTCGTCACCGAATTCTGGAAGGTACTTCCTGCTGCAATTAAAGAAGTTACCGAAAATGGCGATGATCGTGGGAAAAATGTTGTTTCTAGACTGGTATGTCCATTTCCTTTGTGCAAGGCTTGTTATTTGAGTTTCTTGCACTTGATTGTTGTGCTTTTGTGTCTACTAGTCTCTTTGTTTATGCAGTCACTGTGAAGTTGAGTTTATTTCCCATTGTGTAGCCGCTTTATGCTCATGCACGGCTGTTTCTTCCTATCTAATGCATACCAAATTTGCCCGAATTTTCCGCCCATATCAGGATCTGAGTTTATGCTTAGCTAATATAATGGTGATTGAGTTATTATTATTATTATTTTTTTTTTCGGTTCAGGTTAAAATATGGGAAGAAAGAAGGGTATTTGGGTCCAAGGCCCGGAACTTGGAAAACATAATGCTCGGAGAAGAATTACCTCCACCCTTGGAATTCAGTAAAAAGCGATTTCGATCAGTGAAAATTGTGAGAAGGGATTCTCGCTCCATTAGAACGGTGAGACAGCAGTCCTGTACTCCGAGTCTTCGACTTACCTGTCAATATATTATATTTATTGTTAATCTCTACCTGTAATCAACCTAATATTCGCGATATATTGGCCCATTGGCCACACTTAGAATGCTACTAATTACTGATGAAATAAAAAATTTTCAAGTTCAATTTCTGTTGTTTACCAGAAACTTTCAATAGGGGGTTCTGCTGAAAAGATTGTATCAGCTTTTCATCTGGTGGTTAGTGAACTTCCTAATGAAGATGCAGAGTTGCGTAAATGCAAATCTTCTGTAAACCGTGTGAAAAAGATGGAGCAAGATGTTGACATTGCATGCATGCAAGGTACCCAGACTATGTGAACTCATTATCGATATTAGAAGGCTCTGCATTTGTGGAAATGATTGACAGTGTTTCTCCCAAGATGGGGACTTTTGAAGCTATATTTCTTTTATTATTCAGATAAAGATCCAAGAAGGGAGATCCTAGCCAAGGATTTAGATAATGAAGAAAATATTTTGAAGCAATGCGTTGAAAAACTTAAATCAGTTGAAGCAAACAGAGTGGCGCTTGTTAGTCAGTTGAAAGAAGCACTGCATGAACAGGTACATAGTGGTCCATTTCCCTTTTGAAGTTTTTGAAATCATTTTATTGGAGTATCTTCTTTATAGAAGGATATGGTTTATGCTTTGCTCCTGTGGCTTTTAAGCTTTAGGTTGTTTGAGGCTATGTTTAATAAACTAATTGTTGAATTGAATATAAAATGAATTGATATATTTTAGCATTTTGGGATATATAATTTAATCTTATTTATTATTCAAAGAATAGTATTGTAAATTGTAATACAAGGGAAGAGTAATTTTGAATTTTTAAAAAAATCAATGTCATGTTGCTGAAATAAATTATTAAGTGGCAAATAAGTTGGTTGTCAAACAGTGCCTTACATCCCCTCCCAAAAAAACCACAAAAAGGACCTTGGAAAAATGAGGAAGGCTTCTAAATGGAGTGTTTCTGTGTTTGCTGAAGTGTACTTTAAGTACTAGTCATAAATAAAGGCAAGGATTTGGTGGGAAGCAGGTTGAATTCTCTGGACTTGAGTTTTCTTTTAAGCTGGTTTTCTTGGTTTCTCATAACTGAGTTTCTGCAGGAATCTGAACTGGAGAATCTTCGTACACAGGTGCAGGTATGTATTCTCACTACTTATTATCGACCAGTCATAAATTTATCATAGTTTCAGTTCTATTTGGGCAAGATGGGTGATTGAGTAACCAGGGACACGAGAATAACATGGTCAATCTATGATTTGGTTCATGTCTTCTCAGTATGATGTATGACACCATTGTGAGCAAGAGTCTCATGTTTGGTTCATGAATTGTAATTCAGGTAGCCTTGTAGGGCTCACAATAACTTGTTGCATGATGGGGCTGAAATAATGGTGTATAGAGGCCTTTGATAACCAAGTAACGTGTACTTCCCACACTTGAACATCCAAGTAAAAGCCCTGGTTGATTTCCTTTGATGATGTTTACAGAATTATGTCAATTCCGTGAATAACTGAGGAAGCCCATCTATTAAATGCCGGAGGTAAGGGGTGGGCAGGGCACTTCATCACTTAGGTCCTTTTTGAACTTTCCAATGATTTGTGACAAACACACTCAACTTTCTTAGATAAAAAATGAGGCCACAGATATATTTTGATATAGGTAGCAATTTGGGACCAGTAGTTTGTAAATTCTGCAACTTCTCTCTCCCTCTCCCTCCCCCTCCCGGAATTGATGATATGTTCGTGTTGTACATAATGTGTCATCGTGCATTGTGCTAATGGCCATTAGAAGCTCGTGATGGTCATTCTTCAGTGAGGAAAGAATCATGATTGTCAGAGGGATGATTATTGAGGGCTAGCTGGCTCAGGTTATGGTTATGGCTGCTGCCGCTGACTTAAAAATTGAACACAGAACCAAAGCTGCACTTTCATGATTGTAATGACAACCTTGATGGTTTTATTCATGTTAAGAAGCTAATCCATTTATGTTTCACAAAAATTCTGAGAATGGTCATTGGACATGCATAACAGAAACAGTGTGATGTCAGCATTGACATTGTGACTACTGTTGTTGGTATAGGAACAGACACTACTATGTAATATTCTTATAATGTATTGTATGGTCAAGCTAGGCACAACTGTGTGACATGGGTTTACATCGTGTTTGAGGCCAGCACATGTGATATTTCTACAATTTTATGAATCACTAATTCTTCGTCAAGTATGGGTTCCAACTACAATTGCACGTAAATATGATTTGAAGGCGACATTTGGGTTGGGCCTAAAAGCCACAGGAGTTGAGGGACGGGGGGGGGTGAGGGGGAACACCAATCAGCACCAACACACTGCTGGTTCCTTTCCTTTTTGTGGTGCTTGTGAGGCTGCTAGTCTGATGTAGCCTTTTGGGGCCTGTTTCATTTATCTTTATCCCTGTCCTCTTCCTGTTGACTCCCTGGTGCAAAACAACATTCCTCTTTATTCTTTCCCTCTCCTCTGGCTGGTCAGCTTTTGTCAGTGCTTGGCGAACCAGTCTGGGGATTGGCACAGTGCCAGGTGATGGTGTGGGGGCCTAGTTTGCACGTTAAGTATCCAGTGTTGCGTATTGAAAGTACAGTATGAAGTTTCTTGTTCTTGGTACATATTTGTATAGCAGTTTCTTATTATGCTTTCCCTGTATCTTTCTTACACATCCTGTAGTTGGAACGCTGAAAGTCTCGAGTCATTGTTGGCCCTACTGTGAATGGCTCTCAATAGCCAACATAGTTGGCTGCATTTTCAGATCACTTTGTAAATAGTCCGAGGAAGTAATTTGGTTGTCTAAGTGCTTCAACTTCGGTCTTATATTTTCAATGTCTTGTTCCAAAAGCTTTGTAAGCCTCTTTGAATTCAGATGTATGCATACGAATAGAATACTCTGTGCTTACATGCTGCTCAGTCCATTTTGTGCCACTAACATACTCAACGTTGTGCACTTCATTGTTTCAGGTTGCTCTGATTCAAGCAGAGAAGACTGACAAAATGAGAAAGCAAATCACTGATGAAAACTATATTTCCTTTCCAAAGCAAGCAAATGCAACCCCATCCTCCGATGTAAACGAAACCGTAGGACAGAAGTCGAAGAAGACGGCTGCTGATATTGCAGCTGAGGTAGCGGACAAGCTTACGGCTTCTAGTTCATCTCAATTGATCATGTCATCTGTCCTGTCTACATTTGCAGCTGAAGAAGCTAAAAATGCTGCTTTGCTAAATACGACCTCAGTTTCTAGTTCTGAACTGAAACTAGAACCAGTTGCAATCTTGGATCCCAGTGTTTTTACAGCAACGCAGCTGGCTCCAGCTCCTGCAAGCCATCTTTACCCGTCAATGATAGTCAGCCAGTCGATGTTGCAGAATCCAAACTCTGGCCCTCAATCTCACTATCAGGTGCCTTCAAATGTACACGCCCATCAGTATGTCCAGGTATCTGCTGGAATAACCGGTGTGTATGCATACAGTGATCTTCCGCCACTTCCACCTATACCACCACCTCCTTTACCTCTCCACCAGCCTCAAGCTCATATGTTGAGTCCTATGCCTCTCGCTCAGCAACAGTTGCAGATACCGCGCCAACAGATTTCGGTTCTCCATGGGTCTTCTCCAGCAACTCAACAGCAGCCATTATCCTTGACACAGCAGCCCCAGGCACCTCCAAGTTTTTGCGCTCTTCAGCCTCCGGGGATGGTTTATTATGCTCATCGTCAGTGAGATTTTCTTCGACTAACTACCTTTGATCTAGCTGGGGCCATTCTTTGCACTGTTTGAGTGAGGATCAAAATGCGCTCTTGTTGTATGTAGGCTAAAATGAGTCAAGCTCATAGTCTCTTACAGATGGAAGAGGGTTGGGAAGGTTCATAGTTCATACTGTTGTAGAGCAGGTAGCATCGGAACTTATTTGTATCTTCTTAACCCGCACCCATTCATCCTTCGTTTCCCTGGGCCAAATCAAGTTACGTAGGCTGTGTTTTGAGTAGATTTTTTACAACTCAATTATTTTGTTTAGCTAATAGGATCTATCCTTTTTTTTAGAGAAGTTAATTTTTGCTTTCATTTTATCTTTTAGAGAAGTTATTTTGAAATAATAATATTAAAATATGTATTAAAAAAATACACTATAATAAATATGTTTTCATTTTATCTTTATTTTAGCAATCAATTTATTTAAGATAGATCAGTGTGTGCGTTTGTTTTTGTTTTTTTTTTACCTTTTATTTCATTTTAATATTTAAGATTCGGCAGTTTTGCTTTATAACCTTTTCTGTTATTTTTTTGGAAATATTTAACTGGAGCTTCTATTTGGCACTTTTTGTCTGAAGCTTCGGGAATGTATAAATATTTATGATCCGTTTTTTCCTCTTTTTTTTAGTGTTTATAATTTATGGAAAGTGTATAGTTGACCCATAGGGTCGGCGACTGCCTTGAGGTTTCAGGCGACGGGGCAAATAAAAAAAATACTATTACTATCGAAAAATGCGTAGCTTGGTTACGCTTCTTGAAAAGAATTTTACCAAAGATAGATATGACTTCCTAAACGACTCAGCGGATGGGAATTGTGTGATGTTCTTGACGGGTTTAATGGATTGTAACCAGCTCCTTATACATTGTAGGAATGCGCATTTATTATGGAGTTGGCGGCTTAAGTTGTGGGATATAAATTGGGTATTCCCTTGTAGTACACCCTATGCGTATTTTTATTGTGTGTTTGGTAGGATAAGAAATAATTTATAAGTCAGTATTTAGCTTATTAAATTTAGTTTATTTTAAAAAATATTTGTTTGTCAAGTATTTTTTGACTAGCTTTTAAGTTAGTTAATAAAAAGCAAATTTAATTACTTTATAATTTGAGTTATTAGCTAGCTTTTAAGATAATTTTGCCTTTTAGGAGCTTCTTCTTCTAGACAAAATAAAGCTTTTATTGTTATCATTTGGACTTTACTTACAGAAATAAATGCTAGAATCTTTGAGGTTAAACAAGAAAATTTTGCACATTTGCGGGATATGGCGTTTATTCGCTTGGGTTGGTGGAGAGAGAGTTGGCAAGAGGACTTCCCTCAATGTGAGGCATACATTTTGAGGACTCCTCGTTGCCTAGTGTGGATAATAGTGAACCCAACAACTAATGTTTTAGTAAGTGAGGAAGTAATAGCCTAGGAACAATTGAAAACATGTTAGCTCAAATTGAAAATAGATGCCTTAGTTTTTGTGGAGTTGGAGGCGGCAATGATCGGGGGATGGATTATATAAAGACTTGAAGTGGAATAGAAGATGTCCACCCATATCACACTTAATGTTTGTTGACAATTTGTTATCTTTGGCTCCACAAATATATAATATGGTTGGGTTAAGCCATAAATTATTCTAGCACCTCCATTGTATTCAACAACAATGTATCGATGGAATTACAAATAGAACTCAAAAATATTCTATCACCATGATGTCTGAAGATGATAAATACTCAGAGCACTTATTACTCAAAAATTAAAAATCACAATAGCGCACATTCTTATTTGACATAAGAAACGAGAAGCACTTATACGGATAGCAATCAAAATCCTTATCACATACATGATGTCCGATACTCATAAAGTCCACTGTCTCTACAACACCAATCTACTATCTATCCACATATCTATAACCTACCACTTTCCTCAAATAGTTTAGCAACATAGAGATGACAAGAGAAATATCCACATTGTTTCTTAGGATATAATTTGTTCTCCCACATCAAGGTGGATTTGGAATCCACATCATGACTAAGTCTCTGGTGGATAAATTGTTAGGGTTTCTCGGAATGAAGATTGTTTCCAAGGATGTGTGGCGTCGACTAAGGTAGACAACTAGGTGGCATCAACTAGGTAGAGTTAGGTTGGCATCAACCGAGTGGGTCGGTTAGGTGGCATCAGCTAGGAGTGACAACAAATCAAAGGGCGATAGCTAAAGACCAACTGATGAAAGTAGTTAGTTAAGTCGGCTAATTCGAGATCTAGGGAGAAGATACAAGAAAAATTGGGGAGTGGTTAGAAAATCCCTTAATACAAGAGATTTAGTATTCATAAAAAAATGATAACTTATAAGTTGACAGGAGTCAACTTATGCAGTTAATTATTAAGTTATAACTTGTACATTTCTCGAACTATGATTAATGTTAGGTAAAAAGATGTATATGTCAAACAACCAAATGATGGTTGAGTATATTGTCCAAGGATGAAGGAGGGTATAAAATGCTCTCTTCTAGCCATTTGTAACGTGTGGTGAAAAACACAAACTTGGTAGTGCAAGCTCCAACATTTACTCCTATTATTCATACTTAATATAAGTATCCTATTCTTCCTCCCATAAATTTTCATTCCCTGTGCTTGCAATTTACTCTTATATTTTCTCACAATTGTACAACAGGTCGGGGGCTGTATTATCCATCTAGTGGAGGGGGATGTTTTCCTTCAACTAATATCAGAGCCTATTTCAGAAGCATGACAACTAATAAACTAGTTATGATGATGCTGAACAACACAAATTAGAGGACATGGAAGAGTAAGATGGAAGACATGCTGTATAAGAAAGAGCTAGCCAATTTAATTGAACGAAGGATTCATACTTGAGAGTGTGAAATAAAAATAAGGGGAGTGAAAGAAACTTGATAAAAGAGTTTGTGCTTATATCCATCATTGAACGGATGATAATGTCATTCATCATGTTGAAGAATAAACCACAACTTACAGAGTATGGTCCTAGCTAGATTCACTTTATGCAAACAAAATAGGTGGAAACAAGGTGCAACTCATGAAGAATTTGTAAAAATTGAGGTATGAAGATGGGGAGTCCATCACATCACACATTAGTGAGCTGCAAAACACACTTATCCATTAAAAGAACATGGGCATAGTGTTGGGGAATGAAGTTCAAGTTTTTTTGGTCATAGGTTCTCTATTAGACAATTAGAAGACTCTTTGTGTGGCTCTCAACAATTTTTCCTTGGGTGGAAAACTTACAACAATATTAGTAACAACGTCACTGTTGACTTTAGAGATCAAATAACGTCCTTGTTGTTGTTTTGTTGATAACAATTGGGTTCATGAGTTTGTGTAAGAGTGCATGCACTATGATTTAAAAAATAAAGAGATCAAATCACACTTACTCAATTCATCTCTCAAGTGCAAACTTAAAAGAGCAATTAAGTTTCTAAAGTAAAAGAGAAGATCATATGAAGATAACTAAGACTAAAGGTTTAAGGATCATATTTATAAAGTCTTAGGGTTTCTTATAATGATTTAAGTTGATCAATTTCACATTTTGATCAAAACTCTTTAAAAAGTTTGTAAAACACTTGAATTGAAATTCACTTCATTTGAATTCATCATTAATTTTGATTTCTAAATCTTTTCAAAGTGTTTTAAAACTTGCATGGTTCCAGTCGAAACCAGTCAATTTGTAATAAAATCGATCAGCTGGTTTAGTTTAATCCAAGAGTAATAAATGAGTTAAAATTAGATGGATGACCTAGTTTAGACAAACCGATTGGTTGGTTTGACCAACCCATCCATAGGTTTTGCATTTGCAAAAATCTATTCATCTCTGTTTAAACTCATCATTTGGTTTTACCAAACCGATTGACTAGTTTGTAACTGATATACTAATTTGAGTAATCATATCAACTGGTCTCAAGGACACATCAATTCGTTTACTAAACCATGGTATTGTTCATACATGTTCATAGGACCAACTAAACATAACACTAAACTAATCGATTGGTTTAAATAAACCAACTAACTAGTTTGTATGATGGTAACTTCCTCATCTCAGGTATAACATGAAGATGTTTACTCAAATAGTTTGAAACAATGATTTACTAGTCGTACAATTGATCAACTGGTTTTCCCAAACCAATCAACTGGCAAGAATTAAATTCTAATTTTCTAACTGTTGGATGATAGAGCTTTTTGGAGATTTTGTGTCCAATAGCTACCCAATGAGGGTGATCTATATAAAAAAGGTCTCTCAAAATTTATTAAATTACTTTTCAACTACATTTTTCTATGCAATTACTCATCTACTCTCACAATCATTCAATTGCTCATTAAAATTCTCTTAAGTTTTTGATTATGAGTTTTTCATTAAAAAGTGTTCATTGTTCACTTCTTTTAGATATAGTTGCTCTATATTTGTAATATCTTTTTATTACATTTAGCTAGATTAAATTTCATCTAAATTTTTATTCTTTCATATCTTGATTCTTAGTGAGAATCAATTATACTTGCAACCTCCTTACAAAATTCATCACAAAGGAATTAGTGAGTATTTACCTATAATTCTTGAGAGATTCTTGTTAAGAGTCTAGAGAAGATAAATAAGCCAAGTTATAAATCATCTCTTATAGGATCATTGAGATTGTGAGGCTCATAAACCAATAAAAGAATGATCATCAATAAAAATACATCTCGATTCAAAATCTAAAAGGGAGGTTCTTTTGGTAGTGGATGTAAGGAGTGATTTTCTCTTATTATATGTAATTTTTTTATTTAACATTTCTATTTCATTAAACCCTATTCATACCATATAGAGTTCTTACAATTGGTATTAGAGCTTGAGAATCTTACATAGGATTCAAAAAATTAAGGCGAAAAAGATCTACGAGTGGAATAGATTTAATTGGTCTAAATGAAGGCGTCTCCACTATAAAACCACCATTGTTCAGTGGCAAGAAATTCGTCTACTGGAATAACATAATGATGTTATTCATCAAGCCACAAGACTATGGAATATGGTGAATATACTAAAGAGGACAATAGTGAACTAGTGTAAAAGATGAGGGATGAGCTCATGGATTTAGAAAAGATAAAGTTCACTCTCAATGACAAATCTATCATGATTCTTCAATGTGACCTTAGTGAAAGGGAGTAAAACCACATCCATTGTACTCTACCACAAAAGAGACATGGGATAATCTAATCCTTACTCATGAAGGGACAAAGCAAGTGAAATATCAAAGAATCACTCTTCACACTATAAAGTATGAACTCTTTAGTATAAAGAAATGTGAAAGCGCTAATAACTTGATCAATTACTTCACTTCCATTTTCAACAACCTCAAAGTTATGGGAAAGAAATCACTGAATAAGAACAAGAATGAAATATCTTGCAAGGTATTATAAAATAGCGGAGTCCCAAGGTGACTTTCATTGAAGAAGCTACAAATTTGGTAAAGATGACCATAGAACTATTTGGGAATCTCATGGTTCATCAATAAAATCTAGAAGAAGGATTAGATGAAAGAAAAAAGAAGCCTCTAGCTCTAAAAGCTTCCACTTTATCTGGAAAACATGAAGTAATTGAATACATAATTGAAAAGGAAGGGGAGGAAGGTAAAGAGGAATCTCCCATGGAGGATGAGGAAGTTATCTTCATAACCACAAAATTCAAAAGATTACTCCAGTCATGAGGAGGGAGAAATGGAAGATTGTGAATGCTATCTTCAAGCAACACAAGAAGGCCTAAAGAAGCCAACATGGATGACACGATAAAATGCCACAATTATGGAAAAGTCGAGCATGTCATTTGAGATACCTATGAGTTCAAATTTGAAATATCTAAAAAAAATGGTAAGAAATAAAAGGGAATACCAACAACAACAATGGAAGGAAAAGGGAAGGAAAATCCATGGTTGCCTTCGGTGAAAGTGAAGGTGAACCATTCGATGAAGAGAAAGGAGTTTCCAAACTCTATTTCATAGCTCTAGGAAAGGAATCATCTACCTCTACCTCCTTTATAATCTTCTATGATGACAACGACATTGAATTGTTATGTGTCTTGCATGATTCCTCACATGAAAATGATAAATAAACTAAAGAAAGAGACAATATGAAAAAATTAATTAATTACTTAAATGAACAACACAAAATTGTCTTAAATGAGAATTTTCTTCTTGAATCTCACATACTTCTTATGAAATCTAAGCTAGCTGAAAAAGGGATGGAATTTGATGCATACTAAGAATTTATTAGTTGTAATCACAAGGTTAATATAAATTAACTTCAATCAAAGTTAGTTAATCTATAAGATTAATGTGATAAATTAGTTAAAATAGCCTATCACCAAGGGTGAAGAAGGATTAAATTTTTTCTAGGTGCGTAATGGTGTTATAAGGATCATGAGATATTAGGCTATGGAAACAAAAAGGTAATAAAATGTTAAATACTAAAGAGTTTATTTGTCAAAGCCTCAAGGCTCATAAGTGCATGCTTCTCCCACATCAAGTGATTGTAGTATATGTGGAAGAAGTGGACATTCCTATACAATGTGTAGGTATGCCAAAAATGAAAAATCTACTTCTACTCATAAAAAGAAAACTTTGTGCAATATGTGTAGTAGAGCTAGTCATGTTTTTAATCATATAGTTTTACTAAAAAATGCCAAAGTTGTTCAAAAACTCAAGCAAGTGTGGGTATCTAACGAGACCATCCTATTAGAATTGAACACTAACCCTATAAGGACCCATTGAATAGGTACCTAAAGTAGGGCATTTGTGCTTGCAGGTATGCTTTAAAGTCATAACAAAAAGCCACAAATGGTCCCTAGATAGTAGATGCTTAAGGCACACGATGGATTTGTTTTCCAAGCTAACTCCATATGATGGTGGACGCATGACATTTGGAGACAACTCAAAGGAAAAGATCATCGATGTTGGTAGCATCATTATTCATAATTCTAAACCCTTCATAAATGACGTGTATTTGGTTGATGGCCTTAAGTAAAACTTGATTAGTGTCAATCAACAATGTGATAAAGGATTTCTAGTTAATTCCTCAAATTCTCATTGCATGATTTCAAATGGAGTAGATAAATCCATTCCCTTTGTATGCCCACACATTAACAATGTATAATTGATTGATGTTAAATAAATTAAATTGTATAATGCATGTGTAAGTGCAATTGATAATGATGCATAGTTGTGGAATAAGCGCATTACACATGGTAGCATGTATTTATTAAATAAACTTGATAGAAAAGACCTAGTGCATAGTCTTCCAAAGTTAAATATTGTAAAAGTTTGATTATATGATGCGTGTCAACAAGGAGAACAACATAGGAGTTCCTTTGAACCAAAAATGTCGTGACCACATATCAACCATTTGAATTATTACATATGGATCTATTCATGCTTACTAGGACTCATAGCATGGGTGGTTGTAGATATGCATTAGTAATCATGGATGATTACTCACATTATACATGGTCATTATTTATTTCTACTAAAGATGATGATTTTAACGCCTTTCTTGTGCTTGCTAAAAAAATTAAAATATAAAAGGGAACAATAATTCATGCTATAAGGAGTAATCATGACAAAGCGTTTGAGAATACCACCTTCATGAATTTCTGCGATCAAAATGACATTACCCACAACTTCTTGCCACCAAGGACACCATAACAAAATAGTGTGGTTGAAAGGAAGAATAAAACCTTGGAGGAGGCTGCAAGAACCATGCTACGTGACTCTAAGCCTCTAAAATATTTTTGGGCTGAAGCCATTGCCATTGCAAATCATGTAATGAATAGAGTACTCATCCGCTCCATCTTGAAGAAGACTCCTTATGAGCTCTACGAAGGCAAGAAACTATATGTGGGTTACTTTCGTATATTTGGTTGTGTAGGAAAGAAATTCACAACAGATGTGAATGCTTAGGATATGACCTCACCAGAAATTGAAAAATTACAAGATCTAATTGAGAGAACAATCAGAATACAATAACAATTAGGGAAACAAAGATGATCTTTATTACATACAATACCAGTGATTACAAGAAGAATCAAACAATCCTCACAATATCACTCATTACACAATTCTCTCAAAACCATAAGAGAATTCAAGAGGAGAAGGTTTGGGCTAAGGTTTCATACACATCTATTTATAAAAGTTTGTAACTGATACAAGTGAATAGTATAAAATAGGAAAAAACACAGTCCATGTTAATAAGCACACCCCCATATTTTTTTTTTCGAAAACTCTCATATTTGGCCAAAAATCTACAGGACTAAGTGTACCCATAAACATGAGGCATGTTTCATAAACACGGCCTCCAGTGTTTTATCTCTTAGTCTCCTTTTGGCTCCAAATTTCTCCAAACCCATGTATCCAAAAATCCATGATAGACTATACATACAAATATAAGTCACAATCTTACAATCTCTACCTTAACACAATATTTGTAATAGTAAGCAACAATATTAGAAAAGATCATCATAAACCCTTAGGTCCAACAAACCCACCATGGCATATGAACATGAGCAAACAATGGCTCCGTCAACACACACACTAGATCAACCTTAGAAGCAACTATTTTTATCATCCTAGACTCACAAGTTAACATTCAAAGCCACATAGCATCATCAACTCCAATCATAGTTAATCACAACCTTAGAACCTCTAAGGTTGAACACTAGCATACTAGTGTATCTTTGACCATTAGGACTACAACTAAGATCATAATAACTTGTTAATAGAATAGTAGACACCACATACTCAATACAAGCTAATGCTGTACGCACCAAGTACCTTAGAATCCACACCACACCTAACCAAGGTGTATTTAAGGGACTCAACACACACATGCTCACACCACAAGCAATGCAAAGGTTAGTATTAATCACATCATACATCAAGCATGTCACAGTTGTAGGGTATGGACCAGTGACTAAGAAATCCACTATAATCGCTTTGGATTTGGGCATATCAAAAGTCTTCTGCTTTTTCCCTCAAACATTTCTTTTGCTGAGACAAGCATAACATAAACACATAACAAAAGAAAAACCAGTGAAGCATTACATACCAATGTCTAAGTCCTCTAAAGAGACCACATCTATTCAACAACAACAATATAATACTACAAGGCAAAATCAACTCCCAAAATAACCTTTGAGTTTAACATTGGCTCTAGCACACCAATAATACTACTTGCAGTATACAATGCATAACCAGATCTACCTAAAGTAATGCCCACTCGCTCCACTTGCTGACTAGATTTCACCTCACTAGACAAATTTATATCATCTATACCAATAACAACCTCCACCTCATCTAAAGCACCTAGAAAACTCTCTTATTCCATATTATTGTCAATAAGGAATTCAGACTCACAAAAGGTAACAGATCTAAATGTAACCGAGTTACTCAACAAGAACCCACCAGTCATGCTGATGACACTCCTGTGTCTCAGTCTCATTGACCTAAGACCAGCAATATATGAGTCACACACTCTTAATGTCACCCTAATTGCATCTTCAATAGTTTTTCTAACAAGCTCATACAATTTCCCAACTCGCTTGCCAACAATCACCACCACAACCCCTTTAGAAACCTTTAAAGTGCCATTTTCAATGATACACTTATAACCTTTGCTATCCAAGGAACACATTGAAATAAAGCTCTTGGTTATGTTAGGAATATGATAAACACCAGGCAGTGTGCTAACCACACCATCATGCATCCTCATCTTCACATTTCTAATCCTAAAAACTCTGCATGAAGCACCTCCCAAGACAACAATTCCACCTTGAACAATGCCATATGTTTGAAACCAAATTTTTTTGGCACATATATGGTAGGAGCACCCAGAATCCATAATCTACCTATCGGCCAATTTAGTTTGTCCATAAGTGGTAGTTAGTTTATCACCATCACCATCTCCCTCAGTTATGGAAACATCATACTCATCAAATACACTAGCAATAGTATTTGGAGGCTTCCTATTGGGGAAGTATTATCTATTATGGAATTTCACATGACAACCATGGTAGACCATAATCTCAAACCCGTCTATCCTAGATTTGGACTTCTTCTTGTCAACAAACCCCCTTGCTACAATCCCCTCACCAAGTGAGTCACCTGTTCAGTCAATTGATTCTCAATCAATTCACATTGTATCTAGGAGTTCTTGAAATCTACAAGAACTAATTCATCACTTCCAATCAATATAGTCTCATGAAAATGTTTATAAGCAATAGGTAAAGAGAACAACCATATAATATCCAAATCTTCATCATCTAATTTAACATCTATATTATACAAATCTATAACTATAGAGTCAAGTTCATCGAGATGATATTCCAAAGATTGTCCCTCAAATAATCTCAAAACATGAATCCGGCTCTTCAACAATAGTTAATTTGCTACAGATCTCGTCATATACAAGGATTCTAGCTTCAACCACAAGGTTTCAACAATCATCTCTTTGGCCAATTCATACAAAACCTCATTTGACAAATATAATTTTATGGTAGATAGATCCTTTAAATCAATATCCCCAAACTCCTCATTATACATCGTGTATGGATTCTCCGCTTTCGTAGATAATGCCTTCTCTAATTCGTTCTAAACAAAGATTGACTTCATCTTTAATTTCCATAACCCAAAATTAACAAAAAAATCGAATCTCTTAATTTCAAATCTTGTATATGCCATATCGATATAGATAGATCACACACCCAAAGCTCTAATACCAATTATAGGGAAAAAATTCACAACATATGTGAATGCCCAGGATCCGACCTCACAAGCAATAGGGAAGTTACAAGATCTAATTTAGAAAACAATCTAAAGACAATAACAATTAGGGGGAAAATGATGATCTTTACTACGTATAATACCAGTGATTACAAGGAGAATCAAATAATCTTTACAATATCACTCAGTACACAATTCTCTTAAAACCATAAGAGAATTAAAGAGGAGAAGGTTTGTACAGGTTCAATAGCGAACCACACATTGCTAGAGTTTCATACACATTTATTTATATAAGTATGTAACCGACACAAGAGAATTGTAGAAAACAAGAAAAAATATGGTCCGCGTTAAAAAATATGAGGCCCTGTGTTTTTTTTCCAGAACTCTTAACTTTGGCCAAAAATCTTCATAGCCAATTATACCCATAAACACGGGCCATGTTTCAAAAACACGCCCCCTGGTGTTTTATCTCTTGGTCTCCTTTTGGTTCCAAACTTCTCCAAACACCTATATGTAACAATCCATGCTAGAATACACATACAAATACAACTCATGATCTCACAGGTTACAAATGATTTGTTCTTAATAATGGGAAAAATAATTTAGGTAAGCTTGACTCTAAAGTGGATGAAGGTATCTTCATTGGCTATTCTTTACATAGTAAGGTTTATTGGATATTCAAAAAATGATAAATGTTGGCTAAAGAATCCGTGCATGTTGCTTTTGATGTTTCTTGCTTAAGTGTGTAGGGTAACCAAGATGAAGAAGTAGGTCATTCCATCAAAGTTGAAAGCCTATTGGAAGATGATGATAAAAAAAACCAAGAAGAAGAAAAGGATGAAGATCCTCAAATGGATCAACAAGAAGATAAAATGAGAAGGAACCTCCATAGAGCATGAAGATATGCTTGTGAACATCCTTAAGAGCTCATTATTGGTAATCCAACAAAATGAGTTGCAACGAGGCCCTCACTAGGTGACATTTGCAATCATTTATCATTTCTATATCAAATGGAACCTAAGTCTCACTTGGTAGTGATGAATGAGATTTACATTATTGCAATGTAATATGATCTTAATTAATTTAAGAGAAATCAAGTTTGGGAGTTAGTCATGTTGCCTCCAAATAGACCCATCATTAGGATTAAACGAGTCTTTAGAATAAGCTAGATGAGGGTGGTGTTGTGGTTAGAAATAAATCCCAATTGGTTTTCAAAGGATACAACAAAAAGGAATGCATTGATTTTGAGGAAACTTTTTTCCTGTATCTAGACTTGAGGCTATACGTATGATTCTTGCATTTGTACCATCATTGTGCTTTACATTATATCAAATGAGTGTTGAAAGTTCTTTCTTGAATTTTTTTTATTGAAGAAAACGTGTATGTTAAGTAACCACCATGTTTTGAAAATGAATCAAAACCTTACCATGTTTATAAACTTAACAAGGAACTCTATGGTTTATAATAAACACCTATAACTTGGTATGAAAGGTTGGGTAAATTTTCCTTGGAAAAATAATTTGAAAAAGGAAAAATTGCTAAAACTCTCTTCCTAAAGAAAACCAAAAATGACTTATTTCCTATAAGAATATATGTTGATGACATAATATTCGACGCTACTAATGAGTTCATGTGACATGACTTTTCTACTTTGATGTGTAGTGAGTTTAAAATGAGCATGATGGGTAACTTGGCCTACTTCTTTGGAATTCAAATAAAGAAATCAAAGGGAGGAATTTGTTTCAACCAATAAAATTATACGAAGGAACTACTCAAGAGGTTTAGAATAAACGAAGTAAGGTTTGTAGTAGTCCTATAGCCACTACCACAAAACTTGACATGGATGAAAGAGATAAATAAGTTAATCAAAAGTGATATTGAGGTATGATTGGATCACTTCTTTAACTTAATGCATTTAAACCTAATATTATGTTAAGTGTATTCTTATGTGCTAGGTTTCAATGTAATTCCAAATAATCTCATATTATCACGGTTAAGAGAATTCTTAAGTATTTAATTAACACACATAACTAATATTATTTTACCCTAGTGATGCACTTCCATACTTTGTAGGCTATTATGAAGTTGAATATGTGGGATATAAAGTTGGTAGGAAAATCATGTTAGGTATGTGCGAATTTCTAGAAGAAACCCTAGTTAGTTGTCATAGTAAGAAACAATCTAGTGTTGCATTATCCACTGTTGGAGTATAATATATAGCTATCGGTGCTTGTTGTGCACAATTTATTTAGATAAAACATCAATAAAGTGATGATGGACTCAAACTTTAAAAAATTCCTATTAGGTGTGACAACACTAGTGCTATATGCCTCATTAAGAGCCCTATTGAATAGTCTAAGTCTAAACATATTGAAATAAGACATTACTTCATAAGAGACCATGTTGAAAAAGAGGTTGTTTTTGTGGAATTTGTAGATGCATTGCATCAATGGAGAGACATCTTCACCAAGATATTAATTGAAGAAATATTCCCAACCATTAGAAGAGAATCGAGAATGGCATTTCTATGATCTAAATTATCTCTCTCAAACTTGTTAAAATTTTAAAAAATGTGAGGATAAATCATGAATATTAATCTATATCATAATAACTTGGCCTAAGATTTCATGGGTTTAAATCTGAAAAATTTGCTTATATGATTTTTTATGAAAGTGCTAAACTTAAGAGAAATATGTAGTCATGATCCTTAATCTAAAATAATTTGAAGAGTTAAAAATATGACCTGGCTGACCAAATCATTCGATGGGTTCAAAGGACCAATCAACCAATTATGGTAAAACTACGGGATAAATCAAGAATGTTTGGTTTTTGACCTAGGCGATACCATTCAGCTTAACGAAAAAAAACTCCTCAACCGATTATATGAAAAATTAACTAAAAATCCCTACCAATCGGCTAGTTCCAAGAGTAGTCGATTGAAGTATTGAACTAGTCGACTTATTTGTCGAGCATATAAATACGCCCTCACATGTTCAACCAAACCATCAACCCCAATTTTCATAAACCATTCAACTTCTCTACTCTCACTCACTCAAATTGAAAATTTTTCTCTAAATCACACAAAATAAAACTTATTAGGATTGAATCAATGAACCATAATCGATTCCTTATAGTGATAAACATCAATTTCATCATTAATTATTTGAATATAAGGTAAGTTCACATAAAACCTAACTCTCACATTTGAACTAGCCCATTCCATTGACCCTATTTAAGGGTTAATTAGGGTTTGATTCATACTCCTATAGATAATTAATAGCTAAAGGTGCATTATTCTATCATTTTTCATCATCCTTGGTGAAAATATCTCAATAACCCTATTTTGTCCTCCAAAATCTTCTCTGATTTTGAACCTCGGTCTCTAATTCTTCTTTATATTGTCATGAATAAGCTAAAATCTACTACTGCGAGTACCCTATGAGGGGGCGCTGCTCCAACTCCTACCAAATGGGCCCGTACCCAACCAAGTTGTCTGCCTCATATGACTATTTAGATTGATAAGCCCTTTACTCATCCTATTCCTCTCTATTTAGGGCATCATATTCTTTTTCTCCTTCTTTAGAAAAGGATAAACACCCATTTGCTCCTCCCTCGAGAACTAATGCTGCTTCCTTATCCATAGGGGCACCCATTCACTCTTCCACTCTATTAGTGAGAACTCAAAAAGTCATCCCATCACTCTGTATAATTCTTTTATACCATGGATGATCACTAGTGCTAGATTAAATCCTTCAATGGGAAGAAATTACTCCTAGGGAAGTACATTGACATTGTGTCATGCAATAAGCATTTTTAATTTCCTTTTATCTAGTCTCTATATTCTCTCTTTTTTCACTCTTCGAAGTCTATTCTACTATGACATGGTTTGCCTTTTTTATGTGAATGTTATGAGTTGTGTTCTAAGATCCACCATCACCACACATATGTTTCGAGTCCCTATAGTGGTACATGAAGCCAGATTAGCTAGGATTCCAAGGATAGAACATAATATTGCCACAGGCATGACATATACCGAGTGGATACATACTTGAATTGCATAATCCATTATCTCTAACATGCATAGTAGTCATTTCGTATATGGACATAGTCGGCTCTTACTATCTACTTACCTTCAAGAGGATATGTCATTATATAGTAAGCTCCATTCTTTTCCCACAAGATAGCTCAAGTTCTAACATGACCTTAACGGGTTGGTATAGGGTTGTTCACATCCTATCATCTACCCACAATATGCTTTGATGTTGAAAACTTCCACCCCATGTCCCTTATAGTTGGCCATAATCAGGTTACTCTTGGTTATGAATCACTGATAACAAGGATCCTTTGAGATTTTGGAGTTAAGTTTGGCAAATTTTTATCCATCCCACTTTTCTTGCAGAATCGACTCAACATTTTGGGTGTTGTCACTTTTAGGAGGATGGAGTATCAGATGAGTGCTTCTAGACATACCCTTGAGCTTGTAACTAAAGCCCATACCTCACTCCTACACATCGATCACATCTCTACTTTATCTTGACCATAATCTTCTCTAACTTATGGAGATGACCTACTACAACCCTTTAATAATCCTTTGGCTCCAATTGACATTTTGTTCACATCCACCATAGTAGCCTCCACATCAATTGCAACATCATCCACCTCTATAGCACATCCCTTGACTACAACTTCAGGATGTGTGATATTTTCCAATGTCCATGATCTACTTATCAAAATATTTGCCATGATGACTAACATGGAGAGGCGTTGGGGCATCATGGAGACTCAGATGCGCATCATATGTTTAAAGTTTTAGCCTGACTTTGTAGTGCATCATCAGGATGATTTGGAGACACACCTAGGTGTTGAGGATGTCCATGAGGAATTTAGACCTACTCCCATGACTGTTTATCAAGGTGATACCATTCCTCCTCCAATTTATCCGATCATTAACGAGATCCTTGATGAAGCTACTTAGATTGGTTGATCTATCGTAGAGACATTTTTGACTCTAAGGACACTAAGATTGAGGAATTGGACATATTGACTACACCTTCCTTCACTACTCTAGTCGCACCATCTCACCCACTTACCACTGATCCACGCTGATATGTGGTCTGTATGTATCTATTTTTGTTTTAGGTTAGGTGTGGTCCATTACTTAGGGTTTTACTCTTATGTATTTGTATGTTTTATGAAATCTCTCCTCAATGTATAATTTGACTGTCAAATGCAATATTGAGTTCTTGTGTAGCACCTCTATTTACGTTTTATGATTTTTTTCCATTAATCTCTTCTTTTAAAGAATCAAATGTAGATTCCTTACTTGTGCTTTGCTTTAGGGGGAGTATTTTTCATATTTACCTAATATACGCCTCTCCATTTACCATACATGCATATATTTAGGGAGAGATTCCCTTTAGGGTTTTGTGATTGTGGTCTCCTTTGCTTACAAGTTTCAACATTGCCAACCCCTTCATCCTCACCTTTTGTTTATAAGAAAAGGAGGAGAGCATATGAAGTTCAAATTAAAATTTGCGAAATTGGTGAATGCAAAAATATATGGTATAATTCTCGCTTACTCTATATTCATTATTTTTTAATATTTTTACTTTCGTAATTTTTTTTGTCATCATAAAAATGGGCAAATTATTGATCGCATAGATCAAATAATGTCCTTGTCTTTTTTTGATAATAACAAATGGGTTTAAAGGACCGATGAGTTATCTTAAATGTGCATGAACTATGATTGAAAAAAAAGAGAGATCAAATCACACTTACTCAAATCATCTCTCAAGTGCAAACTGAAAAGAGTAATCAAGCTTCTAAAGCAAAAGAGAATATCATATGAAGATAACCAAGAATTAAGATTTAAGGATCATATTTCTAAAGACTTAGGTTTTCTCATAGAGAGTTAAGTTGAAAAATGTCATATTTTGATCAAAACTCTTTTTAATGTTTTTAAAATAATTGACTTGAAATCACTTTATATGAATTCATGATTAATCTCAATTTTTAAATATTTCCAAAGTGTTTTAAAACTTGTTTGGTTCCAATTTGAATTAGTCGACTACTAGTTTAGTTTAAACCAAGATCATTAAATAAGTTAAACTCATCCAGATCGACTGACATGAAAAACTGATTGAATAGTTTGGAAACCAATCAATTGGTTTGACCAACAAGTCCATCGGTTTTTCTTCTATAGAAACCCATTTGTCTAGGTTTAAACTCATCGATTGGTTTAACCAATCAGTCCATGGATTTCACTCATATAGAAACATATTTTTTTTATACTTAAAATCATCGATTGGTTTTGCTAAATTGATTGAATAGTTTAGAACCCATCAAATGGTTTGAAAGACACATCAAGTGGTTATTAAACCATGGTATTGTTCAAATATGTTCATAGGACCAACTGAGTACAATACTAAACCAATTGTCTATTTTGTGTAACAGTAACTTTCTCATCTAAGGTCTAAAAATATTCAGTTAACTGGTTTAAAACACTGATCAGTTGGTCATCAACTTATCAATTGATTTGCTTAAATAGGTCAACTGATGAGTATTAAATTCTTATTTTCTGCCCATTTAGTGATACAAATTTATAGAAATTTTGTATCCAACAACTACCTAACGAGAGTAATATATATAAAGAAGATCCCTCAACATTTATTAAATAACTTTTCAATTACATTTTACTGTGTAATTACTCTTCTACTCTCACAATTATTCAATTACCCATTAAAAATTTCTTAACTTTTAGCTTCTTAGTTTTTCATTGAAAGTGTTTATTGCTCACTTCTCTTAGTTAGAGTTGATCTATATTTTTAATATCTTTAATTATATAAATCTATATTACATCTCATCTAAAGTTATACAATTTTATATTTTGATTATTGGTGAGAATAAATTGTAATAACAACCACCTTACAAAATTCATCAAAGGGATTAGTGAGTGTTTGCTTATTATTCTTGATAGATTCTTGTTAAAATTCTAGAGAAGATAAATACGTTAAGTTGTAAATAATCTCTTAGAGGGTCATTGAGATTTTTAGACTCATAAACTAAAAGAAGAGTGATCATCAATAAAAACACATCACTATTTGAAACTCAAAAGGGATGACCTTTTTGTAGTGGATATTGAGAATAATTTTCTCTTAAATTACTCTTCATTATGTATAAAATTTTTATTTTTTATTTTCATTTTGTTAAACCTTTTTCACACCCCTTTAAGGATCTTACAACCACTTCTTAGATAAGAGACGAGAAGATGAGGCAATGTGGCTTTGTCGTCAAAGTCTGAGGCAACAATAGTGAGCCGAGGGAGAAACTAGGGATGGACTTATAAGAGTGGACCAAGGGACTCAAAGAAGGATAAATATTTCTTCCATTGTGAGAAACTAGGTAATTGAAAGAATGAATGTTAGAATTTGAAGAAGGGTGTGAAGCGGAAAGGAAATATAGATGAAAAGATGAAATCATCACCCATGATGAACTATTAGTTATGTCAAAGTGTTTGAATTCTTGCACAAGAACTTCATATGACGATGTTAACTAGGTAGTGTACATTGGTGCGTTCTACCACATTACCCCTTTCAAGAAGTTCTTCTCCTTTTACAGATTTGAAACCTTTGATGATTTGTGATTGGGTAATTATGGGGTATTAAAGATAGTCGGTATAGGGAGTATGCACTTAGAGACAAGCTTGAGTTGCACTTTACAAATCAAGGAAGCAATACTTGTTCTAGACTTGAGGATGAGCCTCGTCTCAGCTGGGAAGCTTGATGATAAGGGTTACATGAGTTAGTTTGGAAGAGGTAGTTTGAAGTTAAAACATGATTCCATGGTAGTGGCTAGAGGGAACAAGTGTTTCTTACTATATTAGACTCAAGTAAAGTTATGTTCTTTGGATGAGGTGAAATCTATGAAATACTCCTATGATGTATGGCATCATAGACTTAGCCATATAAGCAAAAATGGGGTAAAGCATCTCAGTTTCCAAGACTATCTTCCAGAGGTTTGAGGAGGTAAAGTTTCCTGATGCATTCATTATGTTATGGGCAAGAAAAATTGAACCCATTTCGTCAAAGGTGAAAAAAAACGACCGGCAAGGAAAATTGATCGCGTCTTCTCAGAAGTATGTGGTCCGATGAAGGTGAAGTAATTAGGTAGATCATCATACTTTTTGACATTCATCGATAGCTTTCTATAGAAATTTTTTGGTATATCCCATGAAGACTAAGGATTAAGTTTTTATCAACTTCAAGGTCTTTCATGCTTAAGTAGAGTTTGATATTGAGAAGGAGTTGAACTATATTTGAACGAAAATGGAGGAGAATAATTTGGCCTATTTGATGAATATAGTAAGGCTTATGGAATTGGACATAAGTAGACTATTTCCAAAACTGCTCAGTATAATGAGCCACTAGAACGGATGAACCACACACTAATAGAGAGGATAAGATGCATAATCACACATGCCAAGCTTCTAAGATCATTTTAGAGGGAAGCCATACAAAATACATATCACCTCATCAACTTATCTTCATCAATTCCTCTCAATTTCGATGTGGCCAACGAAGTGTGGTGTGACAATGATGTGAGATACAACCATATGATGATGTTTGGTTGTTGGGAATTCGTCCATATACTAAGGGATGAGATGACAAAGCTGGACGAAAAAGCTTGTCAGTGCTTGTTCATTGGATATGGGAAAGAGAATTTTGGCTACAATTTATATAACCTAGTAGCCAAGAAGGTCATTTGAAGCAGGGATGTTGGGATTTTTGAGGACCGAACATCAAATGCTTTGTGGAATGTTGGAGTTTCAAATCCTACATCGATGATCTTATGAAATCTAGTGATGATTCCGAGGTAGAAGACTCAACAAGAAAGGCTAACCCAAGAGGGATAATCAAGGCACATTTTGACTCAAAAGAAGAGGCATTAGGCCAAGGTAATTAAGAGCGAAGATTGTGAGCTTAAGCCAGTATAACCCCAAGAGTTTGATACAATTGAATCTCCATAGAATCTATGAAGATCCACAAGAATACCAAGACTAAATAGTAATCACCCTGCAATGGACTATGTGTCACTCTCAAACATTAGAAAGCCTCTATAATATGATGTTTCCTTTGACAATTCTTATAAGGAAAAGTGGTTGGTTCCAATGAAGGAAGATATGACCTTCCTTTAGAAGAAAAAGTGCAACACCTCCAATTTACAAACTAGAAAATTTTATTTTGAAGATTATGCATAAGAGTTTGAAAAGTAAAATCGGGGAAAGTTACCACCATATAAACCATGAGAGAGGTGTGATAATCACCTAGCCCATGCCTGATGCAAGGAAAAATAGAACAACGAATGAAAAGATGCATTCTCAATATTAATACAAAGGTAAACGATGATAAAATCAAGAATAATAATATAGATAGAAGGAGTATGAGAGTTTACAAATCCAAATATAGGAAATCAAGACCAAGAGTTTAATAACCAGAAGAATAAAAACTTTCCAACGTAGTGGGTAAAATACCTCTAGCTGATTAGTCTAACTCTTATAATAAACATAAATCTACAACCCCAAGCAATGGCCTGATACTTACCCATGTCATCACCCTCAGCATACTCTAATTGAGAGTCATACCCTTACAACTCCCTAGACTAGAATTTGGATCATCACAGGGACCACACAAGTGTAGTATTAGTGTGATGAAGTATTGATAAAACATACTACCTAAACACATGGTAAGGCTCATACGACATATTGATAGGTCACATAGTAGCATGGTGATAAGCATGCTAATATAAATTAACACTTAGCTTATGGTAATAAAACAACAAGGCATGCTTACACAAAATCATGGATGAATAGTTAACATAGGAAATGCAACACAATCCACATAATGTAAACCATATTATACTTCTTCCTTTAGTGATCACATAATTTTCAGTTATTAATATAGTTTGTTCAATCACATCCAGTTCTCCACTATAAACAAAATTCATAGAAGCAAATAAACATAATGGGATACCACACTAATCACACGGGGTCAAGATACATTGAAGGGAATTTTCTCTAGGGATACCACACCCACCACACATCGAGTGCACATGCCGCGAAGGCTAACACAAATCGGGATACCACACCCACCACACATGGTCGAAGTACATCAAGGGGGCTTGTACCTATATATCTCACTCACCACACCTTGAATGCCTTTGCTACGAGGGCTAAAATGTTGGGATACCACACCCGTTTAAGCAATGGACAATATGAAGTGCTAGGAGACTTATACATGGGATACCTCACCCACCTATACTAGACACCAATACCATGTCAGCCTACCATAATATAATCCTATACCTCAAAGATATGTGCACCCCCACCAACTGCAACCAGGTAGAAAAGAAAATAGGTACTAAGTGAAAGATATAAACCAAAGGGTGATCAGTCCACTAACTTCTGATCAGCTACCCTGAGAGTAAGAGAAAAAGTCTCAAACAACATCTTATTCCATTATTTTACATTTTCAAGTGATATCACAAATCACATATTAAATCCACAAAAATCCAATTGGGTGTTTCCAAGTGATAACACCCAACACATTACAAGGCATAAAAACCACCAATTGGGTGTTTCCAAGTGATAACACCAAACACAATTAAATTATATGATTAATCAAATTGGGTGTTTTCAATTGAGAAAACTAAACATGTCACAAGGCATAAAAGCCACCAACTAAGTGTTTAGAGATGACACCACTTAACCAATTCAATCCTAATTATCATCATTACGATTCTTATTAATTTTAAGGCAATCATGGTTGAAATCATAATTTAAATGCCATAATCACATGGAGGTATAAACACAAGAGGCCCAAAAGAGTATCAACAATTAAAAATTGAACCAAGCGATATACAGTAGGACTAGTAGATTGGTCCCTAGGACCAGTCAATTGGTCTGGCTGTACTAGACCTGGACCAAAATAACATCAGATGACAAGTTGACTAGTTAATCTCCCTGATTGATTTTTCATAGAAAACTAGTCGATGGGTTTAGTCCAATCGATCAATGGATCTAAGCAGAGACCGGACCACATTGGTTGTAGGGTCACCAGTTGATGGGTTCGGTGAACTGATTGACTATTCATAGAAACCAGCTGACTAGTTCTTCGAACTAATCGACTATTTCTTCGAACCAATTGATTGATATGACAACCCATCAATCATAATTTATAAATTGTGCAACTACTTACACAACAAGTTGATATATTCAACAAACATATTGACTAGTCAGGGTAAACATCACCCATACTTACAACACATACGCCCAAAATTTACCATATTAATCCTAACAAGTTTATATGTCATAAAACACACAAAAGACATATTTCACACATAAAAGCACATGAATATATAATAATGTGGGGATTTAAATGAATCATGCTCAAATTGCCAATTCATGCATAGAATCAGAGAAACCTAATGATGCCCAACTTTAGGGAAAAAAATATACCACATCCTCAAATTCTAGAATATAATTAGACCATGCTCACACAAAATACATGAAAAACATGGAACCTTAATAAACAACATAACCTCATTCATATTACAGATAAAAATGCCTTACCTTGAAGCAATTATTCTAGCACAAACTCCTACTTGATGGCTATCTACTAGGATCTCAATTCTTAAGAGAAGCAAAGTCAAAATTATTAAAAATACCTTTCAACACTCCATTAAAAATCAAGCAAGCATGAGAAGAAAAAAAAAAAAATAGAAACCCCACCTTATCTCAGAAATAGAATGCCAAGGAAAAAGAAACCAAAATATTTAACCTTTCTCAACCTTAATCATTCCTTGCTTAAGAGAAACATAATAGAATTAAAGCCAAGATTAGAAGAATAAAAGGGAGATAAATACTTAGCCAAATTAGGAAGGAAGCCAAAGGAAGCCTTTAATTTTTTTTCTCAATAGAGAGGAGAAAGGGAAAGAATGAAGGAATGCTCAACACGTAGGAAATTTTCCACCAAGAAAAGAGAGAAAAAAGCAAGAGCAACAGGTGAGAAATGAAAATGGATCAGGAATGGAGGGTATGGAGGTGAGGTTTAGTCAACATTCACATGAGAAGGAGAGATAAGACTGTGGTTGAGTAAGGATAACCAAGAAGTAAGGAGATACATGATGATACAGGAGCATCTCTATCTCATTCTTCTCAAGTTGAAATAACTTTTATTTGGGATAAATTAGCCTTTAAATCTATTTAATTTAATTATTTTATGGATTTTTGAGTATATAAAATTGGGTATAGTTATTTAATAAATTAAAATAAATATTTTGTTATTTTATCATAACCTTTTTATTTAAATAATTTTTCAAACCATTATTTTACTAAAATTATCCTTTTTTAAACCCTTATATTTTAATTATATTAAATTAAATTATTAAATACATTTATTATCCAAAATATTGTATTATATTATTTTATAAATTAAATTATTTTATTCCGTTTCCCTTTTCTTTTTCCTTTTCCTCTTTTCTTCTCCTTTTTCTCCTTTTTCTCTTTTCTTTCTTCTCCTTTTTCTCTTTTCTTTCTTCTCCTTTTTTTCTTTCCTTGGGCCGCCGGCTAGCCCGGCCTGCCCTTCTCCTCCTGCACACTAGGCCTCAGGCCCACTCTTCTTCCCCCCTCCTTCTTCCGCATCGTCAGCCCAAGCCGCCCTCCCTCCTTCCTTTTCTTTCCTTTCTCCCCCGACTGGGCTAGCCCACACTCTTTCCCCTGCGCCGGCCTACACGCACGCACCCAGCCTCCCCAACTCTTCTTTCTTCTTTCCCCAGCGAGAATCCCGACCATCCTCCGCCATCTCCGTCGCTCAACCTACTTCGCCCTATCCCCCCTCTCTCTCTCGCATCGTTTTCCTACACCATCCAGGCCCCACCATCTCTCCATTCCCCATTCCCTGCCATCGCCATTCCCCTCTCTCCTCCTCCCTCTCCCTACCACCGCCATTCCTCTACCACCCTACCGCCACCCCTCGAGCCACCCTATTCCCTCCTCTCTCTTCCTCTTCTTTTTCTTCTTCCTTCCCTGCCTCATTCTGCATTTTCCCGAGCCTCTCCATGCCTTCCCTGACCCTCTTTCTTTCCTTTCTTCTCCTCCCACCTCTCACCCTGTTTTTGCTTCACCGCCCAACTCTGCCGCTGCCGCTGCCTCAATAGCCACCTACACCACCCCCTTCCACCCTCTACCTCACCCCTAATCGATCACAACGCCCATTGAGCCACCCCACAACCTCCTTCTTCCTCCTCTCTTCTTTTTCTCTTCTTTCCATCCCTTCTTGGCAACCACCCTGTACGGCCCCAATCTGCCACTGTCCCGCCACTTCTACCACCTTCTGAGACACCACATTAATCCCTTCAACCTCATATACCACCCCAATCCTCATTTGGCTAAAAAACCCACCCAAAAGCCTTCATTTCCCCCTTTTCCTTTCTCATCAGCCCCCATTTCGACTCCCTCCTCGGCCGCCACCTTCGCAGCCTCGCTGCCACTGCCACCGTCAACCCATCCCCAACCACCACCTACACCCCTATCTACCTCTGCACCCTTCCCTTGCCCTAAATCCTCCCCCAACCACCTTCTTTCCTAGCCCCAAACCACCAACCCAAAAATAACCTATTCCTCCTCTTTTCACCACCTTCGGGCCCCCGACTCCTCATTTCTTTGCATGCAACTTATGCTGCATGAGCAGCATGAGTTTATGCATTTCTTGATTTAGTTTTTAAATAATTTTAAGGTATATAATATTTTAATTTAAGTATTTGATCAATTGAGTGTTATAAAGCCTTATACCTTGATTTTTATTATTTTGATATTATTTTTAGGTATTGGTTTTGATAATCAAAGCTTGAACCTTAAACTGGAATACCGGTAAGGTTCATTTTTACGGGAATCGAGGTTACCGTTAAATCCCACTTAAACGCATGGATTAACGTATGTTAGCACATTAGGATTTTAATATATTATTATTCTTGATATATGTTGTTTAATATGATATATGTGGTTTCTTGTGTTAATTGATAAAAAGAAAGCATGATAGTTTATATGCTATGTATGAAAATATTATTTAAGGTAGGAGTTGGTTATTAATGAAAGTGTTAAGTATTATACTATTGTGATCTTTAATGTATGGTTAATATTTTGTGAGCATTAGGGATATTTTAGTAATGTATCTTGTACAAGAATATGGCCTAATATATATGGGTGCTAATGATATTATATTAATTATAAGAGTTGTGGATGAAGTGTTAATATTAATGTTTTATGTAGTAATAATAATAATTTAATATAAGTGTTGTACTAAGGGGAAAAGTGGTAATTTTATAATTAAAGGGTAAAAGGGTAATTTTAGAATTTACGGATAAAATGGTAATTTTAGAGAAAAAGGGTATTATGGTAATTTTAGAGGCAAGGCAAAGTGGTAATTTTGTAATTAAAGCGTAAAAATGGGTAATTTTGGAATTAATGGATAAAATGGTAGTTTTGGAAGTAGAAAGGGTAAAGTGGTAAATTGTAAATGAAAAGGAGCAAATTGTTAATTTTGGAAGTAAGGGGTAAAATGGTAATTTCTTAATTAAAGGGGGCAAAATGGTAATTTTATGAATAAAGGGTAAAATAGTAATTGAAGGGAAAATGGTAATTTTGTAATAAAAGAGTAAAAGAGTAATTTTGGAATTAATGGATAAAATGGTAAATTTTAGAGGTAAGGGTAAATTGGTAAATTTGTAAGTAGAAGGATAAATTGGTAATTTCGGAAGTAAGAGGTAAAATGGTAATTTATAAGGAAAAGGTTAAGGTGGTAATTTGTAAATTAAAAAGGGGTAAAATGGTAATTTTGGAAGTAAAGGGGGCAAAATGGTAATTTGTGAATAAAGGGGTAAAATGGTCATTTTTGTGAATAAAGGGTAAAATGGTAATTTTGTAATTAAAGGGCAAAATGGTAATTTGTTAATAAAGGGGTAAAATGGTAATGTTTGTGAATAAAGGTAAAATGGTAATTTCATAATTAAAGGGCAAAATGGTAATTTCATAATTAAATGGCAAAATGGCAATTTCATAATTAAAGGGGCAAAATGGTAATTTAAGGAATAAAAGGGTGTTATGGTAAATCTTGGAAGTTAAGGGGTAGAATGGTAATTTTAAAAGTAAAATGGAAAAATGGTAATCTTGTAAATAAAAGGGGTAAAGTGGAAATTGGAAAGGAGTAACTTGGTAATTATGATAAGATAGAAGGGCAATTTGGTAATTTTGACAATGGATAAGGGTAGTTTTGTAGGTATGATCATATAAAAGGATAATTTGGTAATTTAACCAACCAGAGGGTAATTTGGTAATTTTGATAATGGAGAAGGATAGTTTGGTAATTATGATCACATAAAAAGGTAATTTGGTAATTTAACCAACCAGAGGGTAATTTGGTAAATTTGATGATGGAGAAGGGTAGTTTGGTAATTATGATAATAGATAATGGTAATTTGGTATTTAACCAAATAAAGGAATAATTTGGTAATTAGGATAATGAGGAAGGGTAATTTGGTAATTTGACCAACTCAAGGGCAATTTATTAATTATAATAAAGGAAAAAGGGCAAAGTGGTAATCTAACTAACCAAATGGAAAATATATTAAATATAACAATTATGAAGGGTGTTTAATTGTAACACCCCCAAATTTACTACTGAAAAATTTCATTTAAATCAAAAGGTTTAGCGGAAGCGAAAGAATTAAAACCGTAAACTTGGGGGTATTACCGCCACACTTAGTACCAGACCGGTTCATTCCTACCGTTCCGGTACTAAGTGCTAAGGCTAAATCCGATCATCAATAAGTACAAAGTATCATAAAACGCAAGACGACATTTAGCATAAATCATTAATAAGATATAAGTCAAACAGAAGTTTGAATACGATTTAGGATTACAACCCCATAATACTTTTTCCTTTAAAAACGGGAAACGTAATACAAAATATAGCTAACAAAACAATCCCCAAAAAGGATCAATATCCGGATCGCCTACTCACTCAAGTCAAGCCTTCCACCCCAAAATAGTAATCGATCAAACCTGCATAGGAGGTCTGCTCCCCACCATTGGTGGATCATCACAGGACCCATTCAATCAAGGTAGTATCAGTACGGGTCCAATACTGAGTAAGGGCGCAGGTGCGCTAAGGCCAAGCATACCATCATACAACATAACACACACAACACAATCACATAAGCAACATGTAATATTATGGATCACGTAGGTCGGTTATGGTCCAACCCAACTTCTTCTTTCCATAACTCTGATAATTATAGTCGATTCACATCATAATCGTTATGAATCCATGAGAATGCGGGAACTCCACTATTATAGCTGGTGGATCGGTCACTTATAGGGCAGAACGCACCTAACCACTATTTTATGCCGGTGGATCGGTCTTCAGGGCAGAACGCTCCTGGCCACTATTATGCCGGTGGATCGGTCTGGCCCCAACTCTCATGGTGTTTCAATGTGATTATAACGTATCTTTCCATGATTTATTTGTAAGTCATTTCACACCATAATCTTTGTTAATCCGTGCGAGTACGGGAACCTCACTATTATAGCCGGTGGATTGGTCACTTATAGCGCAGAACGCACCTAACCACTATTTTATGCTGGTGGATCGGTCTCTAGGGCACAACTCTTCTGGCCACTATTATGCCGGTGGATCGGTTTGGCCCCGACTCTCATGGTGTTCCACTGTAAATATATAGTATCTTTCCCATGATTTAATTACGACATACTGTTTGGTTTGTTGAGCTCGGGATCCCCCACTATTATAGCCGGTGGATCGGTCATGTATAGGGTATAACGCACCTAACCACTATTATATGCCGGTGGATCAGTCTCCAGGGCACCCCGACACCTGGCCACTATTATGCCGGTGGATCGGTCTGGGCCCGGCTCAACAATCTTACTCTTTAAGTAATTAGTATCTTATTTGTGTCTTATCAAAAAGCCTTCCACCCTTGATATGCATATCAACTACCCTTTACTTCCTTCCTCCCCAGGGGGCCCGTCCCATATCTTGAGACTCCTGCGCCCCTTATCACACCCCGACATCCATTCCCTTTACACTTACCTTTAGATGAAAGAGTCAACCCCTACGGGTGTGGGTTAGGCCCTACACTCATGACATCAACTCCACCTCCCATCACCCCCTAGGGTTTCCCCTTGAAAACCCTAATTGGGCCGATGTGGCCCAACCTTCTCCCACTTACGCTACCTTTACCTCATTTAACGCCCCACATCTTACCTCAATTAGATCCTCTCCCAAAACATATCACTTTACCTTTCGATTCAGCACATAACCATGAAAACCCTAGTTGACCACCTCAACCTTCGTACCTTTCTTCCCCCACAAGTAACCTCTCTCTTTTCATCCCAAAGTCTCTTCTTCCACATGTAAACCCATACTCACCTTTTATATAAATGAAATCTCGCTCTAACCCATACTCCATCTTTCCTTGATCATTTTTATCCTTGTACCCTTCAAATTGCTCATTTCCTCCCAAAAACCCTAATTGAGTCCCTTAGACACCCTTACATCGACCCACGTGAAATTTTGCACCCAAGTCTCCAATGGACCCGTAACTTTGACATTATCTTATTTACTTCTTAAATCAACTTTCCTCACGTAAGATTCATTCCCATGCATAATTTAAACACTCCATGCAGACTCTCCAACCCCCACTTACACCCAAAACCCTAATAAGGTCGCTTATACACCAACTCACATACTATTTTTCATACCAAGTTCCCAATCACTCCAAGACTCTCCCAAGCTCTTACTTACAACCCAAATCAACTTTTCACACGTAAGGATCATGCCCATGCAAGGTCTAGTCCCTCCCATGCAAACTTCCCAAACGTCCACTTCCCCGTTGTTCTTTTATTATCATTTCATGCTACCCAAAACCCTAGCATGCATGTCCTAGAGGGCCATAACAAGTCACATCATCAACATCAACATCAAACATGGAACATGTCATACACGTATAATATAAGGCACACACAACATACCTCATGATCCACGCTGCGGTACACAAAACAAGTTATTCATAACACATGCATAATACACATCAACATGGCATGCTCATCATTCACCCACACATAGCACAAGGCCATAGCTTCGTCCTTACCTAAGGCGACGCCGGACTTGGAGCACGCTCCTATAACTCCTCAGGGCTCGAATCGGGGTCACCTATGAAAAGGGGAAAATGCTAAGTATTAGTTTCTCTTATAAATACTATCAACCCTCATTCTAGTTTAGGATTAGGGTCCTTATCCTTAATAGGGGTGTTATACAAAACTAGGGTTTTTACTCTAAAGTTATTATGCTAAGTATCACTAGTCGATATATCTTTATTTTTAGTACTTATCGTTACACTTATATTATTAGACCCGTTAGTTCCATTCTTATAATACTAGTATTCGCTAGTCATAGTAAAATAGTGATAATAATAATAATAATAATAATAATAATAATAAGACTACTAATAGTGACACTTATGTTTCAATTAATAGAACCCTAGCGTTTTTAAGATTAAGTCTAGTAATGGTGTTAGTGTTAAAATACTAATACAATGGTTGTAATATCCATAAGTTAAAACACTCCTAGAGGTAGTAATGATAAAAGTCATACTTTGAATAAATAGTATAAGGGCTCCCATATTTTGTCACCCTAATAAAAATAGAATAATGGTACTAGTAATACTAGTAATGACAATAATGATAAAGGTGTTAGGTATAGTAAAACAATATTAATATAAGTACAATACCCACATAAGGTTGGATTAAGTAGTAATAACACTAATAGTGGTAATAACCATAATGATAGTAATAATAATAATAATACCAACACTAATGGTTAAGTATGATGAAAGCTAGGGTTTTGGAGGGATGATGGCCTTGTAAGAAAATAATACATTTATGATAGAGAAATTAATAATGACAATAATAGTAGTAATGACAATAATAATAATAATAATAACAAAAATAATAGTAATGTTAATAATAAAGATAATGACATTAACTCTAAGTTAAGTATAATAGGGGTTAGGGTTGGAAGGGGTGATGGTATGATAACATTAAGGATAATAAAGGATAATAATAGAAATGGTATTAATTAATAATGATAATGATAATAATAATAATAATAATAATAATAATAATAATAATAATAATGATACTAAGTATAATAATACTAATATTAGTTAAAAATTACTATAGGTGGCATAAAGAAAGGTTTTAGGGTTCAGATGAGTGGAAGACCACCTGAGGACGGTGGTGGTCCGGCGGCGGCGGTGGAGGAGGAGAAGAGGGGTAAAAATGGAGGTGGAGGTTAGATGGGAGGAGGAAAATAAAATTCTGAGGTGGGGGAAGAAACAGAAGATGAATGGGAGTGGAGTGAGGGTGGTGGCTTGGGAAGGGGTGGCGGCGCGCGGTGGTTGGCGCGGTGGCTGAGGGTGGTGGAGAGAGGTGGAAGATGGGGGAGGAAGGAGGAGAGGTAGGCAGGAGAAGATGGAGGTATGTGAAGGTAGAGGGAGGTCTGATGGGCATTTTGGAGGGTGGAGGAGGCTCTCGTGGCGGCTGGGTTGGCGGTGGAAGGCGGCGCAAGGGGCGGCGAGGGGCTGCTCGGGATGGCTATTTTGTACGGCTAGGGAGGCACGTGCAGGGAAAATTGAGGGCTGAGGAGGGCTTGGTTAGGTGGAGGGTGGTGCAAGGTGGGGTTCTGGGCGGTGCTAGACCGGCAGCGTTGGGGGACGGCGACGATCGACGCGTCTGATGGGGCAGCGGCGAGAGGGAGCAAACCCAGGGTTTCGGGGTTCCAAATCCTGAATCTAGGTGATCAATGGGGGTATTTATAGGCAGGGTGGTCGGGCAAGGCCAAGGGGAAGAAGACAAGGGGTGCAGGCGCCAGGCTGGCCGACAGGCGGCAGTTGCCATGGCAGGTTAGGTCGAGGATGGGGAGAGGAAAAGGGAAAAAGATGGGCACGCGGGAAGGGAAGAGAGGGACTTGGTCGGGGTTGAAAGAGGAAAGAAAATGACAGGGAAGGGCAGGGGAGGACGGTCGGCGTGCAGAGGTGGCCGGCGAGATTCGGGGGTTGCAAGGTCGAGTTGCAGGTCGGGGTGCAGGTCGGGGAGGAAGAAGGAAAGGGAAAGGAGGAGGACCGGCGGTCCAGAGGAGGAAAAGAAAAGGAAGGGGGAACCGGCCGGTTCGGCGGTGTTTATAAGGTTTTAAAATGAAACGCGATGTTTTAACGGTATGGGGGACAGAGCGCCGCGTCACGTTGCCCGTTTGGCAACGGCTACCTTCAGCGATTGGACGCAGCGTCTCAGCGGAAGGAGGGCCGTGGGAAGGGAAAATAAGGAAGGGACGGGGGGTTGGGCTGCCTGTACGCGAGACGGGGGAGAGGAGAAGGATCTGGGCCGGTGGGCTGGCCCAGCCGGGGGGGGGGGAGGAAAGAAAAAAAGAGGAGGGAGAAAAAGGAAGAAAAGGGAAAATAAGAAAATAAATATGATGGGAAAATAAATAAAATAACTTATGGGGAAATCGGGGTATTTTTGGGTTATTTAGAATATTAATATTTATAAAATATTAAATAAATTCCTTTTTTTTGCTTATTTTAGACTATTTTAGATAAATTTCCTTAACCTCCATGCTAATTAGGAAAAATACCCAAATTTTCTTCCAATTAAATTCTTTATTATTTTCCTCTTAATCTACCTTAATTAACCCTCTACATTTTAATAAATGAATTTATATAAATAAATTTTCCTAAAAATTCCTTATTTGGCCATAATTTCGGAAATTAGGATTTTGGGGTATTACATTAATTAATGCGAAAGATAGCTCGATAACCCAAACCGAGTAAGGGTGTAGCTAAGTACGAATGCGTGCTATATGTCTTACATGCGTTGGATGCCCTATATAATTTATATGTCGTGTTTTATATGCTATTATCTTAACTGTTTCATGTGTGGTGTGGCTTGGAACAGAGATGTGTTCATGTGTCCTCTTTTGGTATGTGCTAATATGGATATGTTGTAAGTTATGATGTGATGTGATGTGGCCCTTAGGATATGCATGTTAGGATAATTGACATGGTGATGTGAGATGAAGGCATGAAAAAGAAAAATGGGAAAATAGGATAACCAAGGGGAAGTAAGTTGGCTAATGAAGGAGTGGGAGAATTGAGGGTTTGCATGGGATGATTAGAGTCAGCATGGGGGCAAAATTTATGTATGGAAAGTTACCTCAGGACGTGAGGAAGGTAATAGAAGTGTCTTTGGGTGTCTAGGGACTTCAGGCAAAAAATAGTACGTGCGATAGTATAAGGGTGCGTAGGAGACCAAGCTAGTGTTTAGGAGGAAATCTTAATTTGAGAAGTTGGAAAAAGAGAAAGAAAATAATTAAAAATAAATGAGAATGAGTGGGGTATGAAGTGAGAGGTGAATATAAAGGTCGTGACACGTGTAGGGTATTGAAATAGTTTGGGATGTGTAAGGTGGAGAAGGATAGGCCATATAGGCCCAAATTTGGGTTTTTGGAGAAAACCTAAGGGTAAGGAGGTGAGTGGACTTTGAGGGTATAAGGTGGTGCGCCTTGACCCACACACTTAGGAGTCGGGCTCCCAGTGTGAGGAAGTGGATTAAGGGAAGGATGTCGGGGCGAGTTAGGAGGTGCAGAAGTCTCAAGATATGGGATGGGCCTTCTGGGAGGATAAGTGTGGATATAGTTAGCCATGCATGTCAAGGGTGAAATACTTTCGATTAAGATACGTTTAAGACACTAATCACTTAAAGAGGAAGATGTTGAGCCGGACCCAGACCGGTCCACCGATGAATAATAGTGGCCAGGGCCGGGGTACCCTACATGACTGGTCCACCGGCGAATAATAGTGGCCAGGAGCATTTTGCCCTGCATGACCATTCCACCGGCTATAATAGTGGGGGATTTTGTGCTTAAAAAACCAAATGTAAAAACGATAAGACACAGGAAAGACATTAATTACTTACAGTGGAACACCTTGTGAGTCGGGGCTAAACCGGTCCATCGGCGAATAATAGTGGCCAAGAGCATTTTGCCATGCATGACCGGTCCACCGACGAATAATAGTAGCCAGGAGCATTTTGCCCTGCATGACTATTCCACCGGCTATAATAGTGGGGTTCCCGCACTCACATGGACATGTATAATCTAAGGTGATTGATTAATGATGGACTAATGGCCTTAAGGCCCTAAAAGTATCGATTATTCATTATGGCCTATTAATATTTGGTTGACTTGTTAAGTATGCGAATGTATGAAAGTGAATGTTACGTATACACCATTGATATCAGATTGACTTGTTGAATATGTGAATGTATGGATCTGAATGTTATGTTTATACCTGTCGTATGTACAGATATAGTAGTATATCATGTGTTACATTGTGTGCCTACTTTTAATTGTGTTTTTAAAGGGTTACTTAGTATTTTAGTACTCAAGGATTCCATTCATGGAGCCTCTACCTATTCAATGGGCAGTGTCCCTTGTAGGTCATTTTAGGCGCTATTCAAGTGGGCCTCGGGAAAGAGTGTAAGGAACTATCCGGAACTGTTAGGGTTTTACTCTGTCTCCTTTAAATTTACAATTTCAATGTATTTGTTGTTTTGTAACCACCATCGATGAATTATACTCTTATAAAATGTTTACGTGTGCTACTCTGATTTAATTATTAGTTGAGTTTCTCTTAATTTGTATTTTTCTCCTTTAACCTTAGCACTTGGTACTGGAACGATATGAGTGAACTGGTCTGGTACTAAGTATGGCGGTAATATCTCCAAAATTTATGGTTTATTATTTTTCTTCCACTAATTTACTTATAATAAAATGAAAATTTTCAGTAGTGAATTTTGGCGGTGTTACATTAGCATATTTGGAGGCAGTACTAATTGTTTTGGAAAACCTTGAACACCTTCATAATCATGCTAATAATATTTCATTAAGTAATTCTTGTAGATATTACATATTTTTACAAGAAGAGGATTTCACCAATGATATCTAATATGCAGTACAATGACAATGCAAGAGTTATAAAGTTACATGGGAGACAAAGCTACAAGACATAAAGCTTGATTATTGATTATTTAATGTATTATCATAAGTATTTTTTATGTAGATTTGATATTTTATGTAAGATTTGTAATATCTTGTTATTGTAGTTGTAACTCACTATGTATACCATACGAACATGTCTTAGTTTAACTCTTGTATAATTAGGCTGGTTGATTTGAGCTTTATTAAGGAGAGTTGAACTCGGCCTACTATCATATGTGTATATATATATGCCTTGTACATTTGATTGAGAAGAGGAGAATAATGAAATTGAGCATTTGAAGATTAAAATAGCAAGAGTCAAAATTTAGCCTTTTGTTTTCCTATCTTTCTCTCAAATGAGAATTGAACTTTATATATAATTCTTTAGAGAAATTAGATATTTCTCCTTAGAAGTGATTTTTATATTGGAGTAGATCAAAACACAACCATTTGAATTAATATTGCAACGTACAACTTCAAACTCTTCTTTACTTAAGTTGACTTTGTTGAATTTCAACCCAAATTCAAAGATCCTACAATTGTGAAGATAATCATCAATATATTACACATCACATGATGGAGTAATGGAGGTTGAGTGTAGTCTAGAAGAGACATGGAAGTAAATTGGTGAGTTGGGGAATGGGTTCACAAAGTTAACCACACAACCTAGCTTCCAAAAGAGCGAGAGATAGGTGAGGCAGAAGAGAGAATGTGGGGTATGTCTCAAAAAGTATTTTTGAAAAAAATTAAGTAAATAAAATCATAAAATGATCCAAATAATGTGAAAACAATCCTAAAGCAACAAAATATGCTTATTAGCACAAATACACTCTAGTTATAAGTTCTCGTAAACATTAAAAAGGGATTCAAATCAAAATTAGAAATGGATATGAAATCAAAAAATAATTAGTCAATTGATTCGAAAAAACTAGTTGATTGGTTTGTCGAGAATAAAATTATCAATCTCTAAGCGTACCGGTTGATTGGTACGTCTGAAATTCACATTTTTATTAAAATTTTAAGCCCATTCCAATACCAAAGCTAATTTATTTTATATCAAAATAATTTTAAACACATTTTGAAGAGATTTAGGATGGGTATTACAAAAACACTTACATGCTTGTGGATAGGCCGAGGAGGAGAAAGGCATTGAAGAACATATGGGATTTCAAGATCAAGCACGAAGAAGGAAAAAATGAGATAAAGCATAAGGAAAATTTGGCGATTAAGGGATTTAGATAGCAATAAAGGGTTAACAATGGTGAGATTTTCTTTCTAATCGTGAAAATGACATCCATTTGTGTGGTTTTAGGATTATATGCTACTCTAGATTTAGAGGTGGAACAAATTGATGTCAAACATCTTTAGTATATGGAGACCTCAAGGAGTATGTATACATGGAACAATTATAGGGGTTTAAGGTCAAGGGCAAAGAGGTTGTGGTTGTCAAGCTAGTAAAGAGCTCATATGGACTAAAGCAAGAGCCGAGGTAGTGGTATATGAAGTTCAAGTTGTTCATGGCACAATAGGGGTATAAGAAGATGTTAATAAACCACTGTATGTTTATGCAATGGTTTGGGTCTGACAAATTTATCCTTCTACTTCTATACGTGGAAAATAGGTTGATAGTGGGTTAGTAATAGAAACAAATTTCAAAGTCTTTTAAAATAGAAGACTTAAGTCATGCCAAGCATATATTAGGCATACACATCATGTGCGACCGAGGTTAGGGAAAGCTACAGTTATCTCAATACTAGTATATAGAAAAGGTACTTAAGATATTCAATATTAACTAGTAAAGCTAGTCGATTATCTTTTTTCTTCCTAGTTTAAATTGATCAAGGTATTTTTCCCAATGGTTTAAGATGGAAGGAATAATATTAGCCACATTCATATGCATCATATATGGGAAGTCTAATGTAAGCAATGGTGTGTATAAGGTCTAACATTGTATTTTCTACTGGTGTGGTTAGTTTGTTCGTATCCGACCCCAACAAAGATCATTGGGAGTTGGTGAAGTTGATATTAAAGTATTTGCAATGGGTGTCTAGGATGAGGCTTTGTTTTTGTAGGTTTGTGCTAGTTTTAGGATTCATGTTTACCTTTTATGGGGGAGTTATCTCATGGCAGTCCTTTTTGTAGAATTGCGTAGCTCTACCTTTGACTAAGGCATAATACATAGCAATAATCGATGGGTGTAAGGATATGTTGTGGATTAATAGGTTATTTGGGGATATTAGCATAAATGAAGACAAGTTTGTAGTATTTAGTGATTCATAGAGTGTTATCCATGTTAGTTAGAATGCTCACTTCCACTCAAGATCTAAGCATATCCAAGCTAGGTATCACTAGATAAGAGATGTGCTCAAGGAGAGGCACCTCTATATGGAGAAAGTATATACCAATGATAATGGGTTACACATTCTTACAAGGCCCTTGTCCAAAAGCAAGCATAACCTATATTACACCAAAGAAGGGTTAAGCAAGGTGCATAACTCTTCTTGGTAGATGAGCAAAGGATCATTATCAAGTCTTGGAAGGGAGATAATTGTTGGGGTTCCTCGAAAAGAGGAAAATTGCCAAGAATGTGGGGTTTTAGCTAGGTAGCTTCTTCCAAGTGTGTCCACTTAGCTAAGGACATCAACCAATCAAAGGGCGACAACCAAATACCAACTGGTGGGAGTAGTTGGACAAGTCGGCCAATCTAAGACCAAGGGAGAAGATGCAAGCAAAATCAAGGAGTGGTTATAATAGTGTTATAACTAAATGAGATGAGTATAATCAAAATAAGATTAAATTTTCTATTATAATCTTAGGTTTTTCAATTTAATAATAATAATAATAATAATAATAATAATAATAATAATAATAATAATCTTACTATCTATAAAAAGGAATTCCTTGATAACTCCCATTTTACTGCCCAAAGCACATGAACAATAAAAAAGTGATAGGAAACAGACATTCACAATCCATATCATCAACATTTACTATTTATTTTAGCTGGTAAAAGTCACCGTATCTTTACGGTTCAATAATTTCATGTCATCAATCCTTCCTATTTTTATCTAATAGTTATTAGTGGCCAGCAAATCAACAAACCATTTTATGGATGACCATATTTCACACCCCTAAAATTTCATGTGTACACTTTCCGATGACATAAACAAATGAATAAATAAATAAATAAATAAAAATCTATAAATAGGGACATATGTTAAGTCATCCCACCACATACTCTTTCTCTTCACACATTCCACAAACATCTCCAGCTTTACAAAGTCGAATCAATATTCATTTATGATTTGTGGGTTAGTTTTCTTATTTAATAATTAACTAACATTATATTCTTATGCTTTTAGATATAAGCACATCAACATAAAAGCATGACTCTATTTTCTCTTCTATGTGAAATCAACCCTTCTTCAATAACATGGACATTTCAAATCATACAGATAAGAATGTATGAAAGGAAATCCTATGAAACATATCTCAAGCATACTTTATGGAGGATATAACGCATGACAAATAGGTAATTAGTTAAGACTAAACTTATATTTTAGAACAAAAAATTTACTTAATTTCAATACGCCTAAGTTTACTCATACATTGTAGGTAGTTAGAGTGCATGCATCAGTTAGAGTGCCCCTCATTCAATAGACCAAGCTCATTTTATCATAAGGAAACTTATGCTATATGAAAATTTTCATTGTCGCCGACAACAAAATGGGAATCAAAACAACCAGATTTCAATATATAATTTATTTCATGACAAACACTAAAATTTATTAAAGGATGGACATATTCCCAAAGCATCTATATCAATTTTTTCCATTTCAAGCTTTACCAATAGTTAATACTTCCATAATTATTGGTAAGGTTATTTATCAACTAGATATAATTTATTGAAAATATATTCATTTAATATTATTAAAACCGTGACATGTGTTATTACCTTATTAGCAAGGTGGTGACCATAAAAAATACTCAAAGAAAAGAAAATCTATGGACAAATGATAAATCAAATTGCCTTTGTCATTGAATACTCCAGGTATACACATGACATATTAGACAAATGTATACTCACATACACATCACTAAAGAAAGATAATAGTTTTCAGGCAAAACATGATTGATTGTAAATTATGGGGTGAACTTGCTATTGAGCTAAACATACATGTCACAAAGTCAAGACCAGAGGAAATTTACATGACATTATGGTTTGGCAAAGTTAGAATGTTTAGAGGTAAAAATAAGATTCATATTTTAATTACACTGATATGTACATGAATTATAAATAATATCTATCTTTCATTTATATAGATCAAGTAAGACTAGCTAACACTTGGAACATCACTAAAATCATCACAAACAGGGAAGATTAACAAATTCAAGACTTAGCAAATGATTATAGTATTCTACAACAACTAAAACAACATTTCAATATTAATTTTAGAACAATTAATAACACTAACCATATTCAAATGATATAGATTTCCAGCTCGCAGAAATACTATTACAACAATTAGTGACACATATGAATCTACTTTATATTCTTTTGATGGAGAGTTGGTAAATGGAAATGGATATTCAAGACTCTGAAGCAGCTAAAAAAATGAGTAGGTATGTTAAATAACACATACTCTGAGTATATTATGTGGAATAATTTTTCAATTATAGTAACCTAAAATTAAAATATACAAATGAAGAAAGAAAGTTATGGATCAAAGCATGGATAGTAGCATTAGAGATAGTGGGAGATTGATATTACATTCCATACAAACGATGCTTTAAGAAATTAAAAGCAAGTGGTGACAAGTTCAAGTGTGAGAAATGGAATAAATTTGAAATAAGTGCCAATCTAAAGTACAATATGCAAGTTAGAGTAGTTGATGACAAATAATTCCCTATTGCTAATATGGGATAGAGAATGCAAGGAACTAATAGGAAAACCAGCAATGGAACTAAAGGATAATAATGTAAAGGTAAATTATAAAATAAATAATCAATTTTATTACCTAAATGCAGTTGTTATTTTTTTAATAGAAGTTAACATTATTTTATTAGAATAGAAGTCAAATGAAGGTCTAATGAGGGAACTTGAAACCATGTTGGATAAGGTAGTACTATTTATCGTGCAAATTAAGAACAACAACAAAGAAGCATACACAATCATTAAACTCACAACCGACCATAGTTTAGTTACCAAGTATGATGGCGCAAGTATGTATGCCATCCATGTTAGTTCACTTTGGAATACTATGATCATGTAACATTTAATCATTGTCATATTTAAATACTTGATCATATTTTATTAAAATTTGAATTCAAGACTCTGACTTACTATTAATGGTAAGAAAAAGTGATGTGTAAGGGTAGGTTACCAAATCAAAAAGAAAAAGAAATAACATAAATGAATTATTCAATTCATTCTAAACCGCAATCTTAATAATAATATTCTTTTAAAGATTATTTCACAAACTAATGAGATCACAACACCAAAACAAGAAAGATGATGCCACACCAACTAAAATAATATATGTTAAAATAGAGAATAGAGGGAATAGAAACATGGAGGAGATCTCTAATCTAATATTCCTATGAAGAAAATAAGGGGGTCATTAGGAAAGAAAAACAATGAATTAGTTTAGATATTTATTTTCTATTTCAAATGTAGTTTCTTTATCCTATGAACAATCAAAGTCTCATGTGAAGACTAGGCTTTTAGTATTACATATGCTGTGAACAATCATCAAATCAACCATTTCATTTTTGTTGTGTAATTTTATCCTAAGTGGTATAATGTGATCAAGATAATGAGATATTTCACAAATATGGTATGCATGCAACTAACTTTGGTTACATAAAGATTTAAAATGGATATAAGATAATGTATATTACATAACAAGGGATAAAATATAAGAGAAAAAATATTAAATAAAAAACATAAACAACCACATTGTACAAACCATTATTATTGCTTAACAGGGGGCATCTTAAACAAGCAAACATCATTAATCACAAAGATCAATTTTTTCAATGATTTGGTTTTACCTTTGTTAAAAAATTATTGAGATATACATAAAAATGAAAAAAAAAATCACAATCGTAGGGAGAAGCAACATATTTATCAAAGTTGTTATTTATTTAAAAAAGTGATATTCCTATGAAAATCTAAAATATACCCCCACCACTTCTACATACTATCATATTTGGTTAATTACAACTATACCTTCACAAATTTATACTATTTTTATTTCCTATTCCTCTATTTTATCTATATAACCCAAAGTAAGCTTTATTTTTTTTATAAAAAAAGGCTCTCCATATATATCAACACATAGATATAGTATTTATATTTATATTTAGATGTTGACTTTGTGTGAAATAGAAAAATATATAATGAAGAAATTAACAAAGTCCGCAACATTATGTGGAGAAATGACATTAGGTTAAATTATCTATTATTATCAATTACAATTGTTCACACATAATTCCTCCTTACACGTAGATTTTACACATTATAATATGTTAAGCTTTGGATAAGAAGTTTTTTATTTATGTTTATGTTTATATGCAAATGCAAATAGAAGTACCTCTTATAAGTATGCATAAACACTAATATTCAAATTACAACATCAATATAGGAACTACCAAACCATAATGCATAACAAGTAACATCAATTATTACTCTATCTTTTTGTGTTATGTTCCATTTATTATTCCTTATCATCTTAGTACATGGGAAAATTAGAGAACACCAAACTATTAATTCAAAGCAAATTATAACATACATGTCAGATTAGTAACATATTTTCTTATTCGTAAACTAGCAACTACTAATAGCTACAATTATTAATAATCGATCCTTAATCATCTTGTTTTATTATTATATAAATTTATTATTCCATCTTATCTAAGTCTGTGTTATTTTATTATGTCATGTACAAGGATCAAGTACTAATAGGCAACATATACAATGTTTAGTCCTTATCTGTTAAGAAAGAATTATTTATTATTTCATACTATCTTAGTATATGGGAAAAAATAGACACATAACAAAAATTACATATTTCCATTAAAAGCATAAAACACATCAATATGATTATATGCATTGTATTATGGAACTTAAGTATAACATGTACCCAAAACCACAAGTAAAGAAGATACTAATAATTTAAAATAAACGACTCCATGCATAAAAAATGTTTTAGTTGTTTTATTTGCCCAATTAAGAATAAGAAATAATAGAATAACAAAAGAAATAAATTAAAAATAATTTTATGCTTCAAAATTAAATATATATTGACCCAATTTAAACTTAAAAAATAATTTATATACATAAATATATAAGATAATGAAAACTTAAATATTTTTTAAAATTTTGTAAGTAAAGAACAACAAAACTAGAAATTATTTTCAAAAATCAACTCTAACATCAAATTTCATATAATTAGGTATACTTATTGCTAAAACTTAAAATCTCTTAACTTTAGAAATTTTTTCTCGCATCTTCTTATCTCTTATTTAAGAAACCTACATGAAAAAATCAAACTCAATTAATTACCAAATTTGAATGGTAGAAAAATATGAAACATAATAAAATATTAAAAATGAAAGAGCACGGTACCTCAATATTTGGTCACAAAAGTACAACTTTCTATTAGTATACTATTTTTATGAAACAAAATTTGAGAAAAAAAAACCATAACTTTAAATGTTTACTTAGATTTTTAAAGTGTTGCGTCGCTCTAATCATTTTGCTTTACATGCAACATGGAAACATAAAAGCTTGGACAGTCAGATCAAGTAGAAAGAAAATAAGGTTCCTAAAGTAGAGTATATTTATATAACAAAATTTCAAAATATTACAAACATATCAAAAAATATAACTATATTAAAATTGTTGTTAAGATCGGGTAATATGCTTAAAAGTAAACTCGAAAGCTGAGCAAATTTAAAAACTAGTAAGAAAAAATGACACGACCTTCGATTAGTATATCACAATAGTAAACAAAATATTAAAGTTCCATAATATACTAATATGAGAAATTACTTTTTATTATCGGCTAAATAATATTTGTAACTCAAATATATTTTTAGGATATGTGTCTTGATATTGTAGATATTATAGTATGATTTCAAGGTAAGAGAAAGTAAAAAAGAAGTCGACTTTTATATTAGAAAACAAGGAAAATCCGTAATGCAAACAAAAATGTTAGAAGTATACATAGAAGAGAATATTGATTCTTAGAGCACCAAAAATTACTAGACCTGCACTTGAAACATGATCTTATATTATATTGAGATTTCAAACTCATATAATGTAAAAAAATCCATTAGTTATTTAAAATAGCAGTAAAAATGTTTTTGAGAGAAGTAACAAGATCTAAAAAATAATAATACCTGGATGAGTAGTAGGATGCCCAAATCTATGAATTTTGCTTCTCATAAAATGAACGGACAAGGAAGATAAAGAAATAGATTCAATGGTGGTTTGTTTGTAGTCAACATTTGTGAATATAAAAAATAATAATAAGAGATTTCCACAATTGTAGCAATTGATTCGAGTAGAAGAAGAGGAAGCTACAGCTGATATCAAATTTTCCTACTACTTAAATCAAATTGCGCTACTACTTTGATGATATAGAAGAGATTTGAAGTGACAATAGATGAGAGGTGGGTAGTATAACACCCCCATTTTTACTACTAAAATTTTTTGTTTTGCGAAAGCGTTAATTACAACATAATGGGGGTTACCGTCACACTTAGTATAAATCTGGCATCCACTACCATTCTTATACTAAGTGTTAAGGCTAAAACATTTCTTTACTTAAATAATATGATGACAAGAGTCAGAATACAGAGAATAACAGAAGAGTATGGTACTAGTTAAAAACAACATCAGCAGTCTACCAAAAATCAAGAGAGAAATTATAGGAGGACATAAAATTCCAAAACAATCAGAGACTAGATAACAGAAGAGACACAGGATATTCCTATGCTCTCAAATTGATTGATAGCTTTCAACTGTACTTGGAAACTAACCTGCAAGGTCCACTGCCCATTAAATAGGCAGGGGTCCACAAAAATGAACCCTTCAGTACTACGGTACTGAGCAACGCTTTATACCAAACTAATATGATAAAACAACATGGAACACATCCAAGGCATACAATTAATATCGTATAAGACATATACATACACATACGAGGATTGAGATACAATAATTATTTAGATAATCAAACTCCATCAGTGTCACGTACCACTTATATTCATTTATCTAATAATTGAACTTACCAAATGAACGACCCAAAGATACAATAACCATAAGGCATCATGACAATACATGACATAAAAATTAAGATATACATGAGATGATCCAGACACAATAATCAGAACAGATAAGCAATAGTCACTAAACTACCTACTGTTCATGCGCGCCTATTTAGAATATAATAACACTTATCAACTAAGCATCCCAAGATGCTCTCTAAAGCAATAATCAAAACCCACTCTACACCACAATTATAACCTTTACATCATAATTCATGTATCAACATTAACCCTAACTAATTACATAATATCACAGGTATGTTCACAGGTAAAATATGCTCAGATCCCTAACATTACAGGTATACTTACAGGTACAATATAATAAAATACCTAAATTCACAAGCATACTTACAAGTATAGTATAATAATCAATTACATAATGTCACAAGTATACTTAAAGATACAAGATAACAACATACATAACGTCACAAGTATACTTACAGATATAACATAATAACCAAATACATAACATCACAGATATATTAACAGGTACAATATAATAACATCCATAACCTCACAAGTATACTTACACGTATAGTATAATAAAATGCATAACACCATATGTTTACTTATAGGTACAATATGATAAAATTCATAACATCACATGTATGCTCACAAACATAGTACCAACTCAGGTAGGCACAAAGGCTGCTACTGAAACCATAGGTAGGCATAAAGGAAGCTACCCCAAAACCACAGGTAGGCACAACGGATACTACTAAAACCACAGGTAGGCATAAAGACTGCTACTCAAAACCACAAGTAGGCACAAAGGCTACTACCCAAAGCCATAGGTAGGCACAATGACTGTTACTAAACCAATCCAATATCTAATAATAATCATTTCAATCAAATCAAATCATTTTCATTTTTATTTACTCAAGGTGGGATACAATAATAACCTGGAGACATAACAGTACACCAGTCATATTGGCGCACAAGGCATCATGGTACCCTCTAACCATCCAACCCAAAGGCATAACAACACTTTGGTCATATTGATGCACAAGGCACACAATACCCTCCTCACCTTGGACACCTAATCTTTAAGTATCGATACCTCCTATAGGACCCGTAGGTCACCTACAGAGTAGACTAGGGGACACAACGGGCACACTAGAAAACCAAATAAATTGAGGACTCCTACATCGTCTCTAGGGTAGCTACCTCTAGAAAGAAATCATTCCCAAACTCGAGGTCTTTGAATTTAAGTATTAGTATTTTTATAAGGTGATCACAAATAACATGCATTACACATTTATTCTCATTTCCATACTTATTCATTTTTCCTTTATTTCCAATTATCCAAGTCACCCCTAAGGTCAAAAGTCCAAAATGAGGTCAAAGTCAATACTAAAGTCAACCTACCAAAAGTCTAAGGCCATCCTAAGTCCAATTATTCACATATTACACATTTATTCTCATTTCCATACTTATTCATTTTTCCTTTATTTCCAATTATCCAAGTCACCCCTAAGGTCAAAAGTCCAAAATGAGGTCAAAGTCACTACTAAGGTCAACCTACCAAAAGTCTAAGGCCATCCTAAGTCCAATTATTCATATTTGGATGCACTAGGCTAAAAATAACCAAAATGCCCCTAAGGCCAATAATTATCAGATTATCATTCATTTAAATACTAAATTTATTTTATTTATTAATTTATCGTGAAAAGCCTAAAATAAAATAATTTAATTATTTATTTATTATACAATTTAAATGATCATTCATGTCAAAAGACCATTTTGCCTTTACATAGGTTTCTATATACAAAACCCTATAATATACTTTTGAAACATACAAAACACATGATTGCATAATCAACAACAGATAATACATGTTAGACATGATTTTTAGAATAAATATGATAATATAAAAAAATAACTAAATTGCCCCTAGGGTACACATCCATAATAATTATTCCATGATTATATCTAAGCATGCTTAACCAATAATTTTATACATAATTATCATATAAAATATTTTCCCATTATTAGAATTATTTTTAAATCATACTTTCGTACCCTAAATATTTTACATCAGATAATATGCTCGTTTTATTTGTTTTCATAATAATAATAATTAACTGTAATACCCCGTTTTTAAAAATCTTATATATAAATTAATAATCATATGTTTAAATATAATTATTATAATTAAAGGGTTTAATTTTAAAAGTGTTATTATTTTTTATATTATTTTGATGGTTTAAATATAATTTTAATTAGGTTAAAATTTTGATAGAATTTGGATTATTTAATTTAATCCTAATTATACACGTAAATCTTATTTTAAATTATTTTATTAATAATATTTTAATTTGTAATCTAAAAACAATTTTCAAAAATTTAATTCTAATTATTTTACTTTTTTTTACCCTTTTTAAACCTATCCTAATTCAGATAATTTTTTCCAAACTATTTTTATATCTGATACTTTAATCTATCCAAATTAAATCTAAAACTAAGTAAATAAATTTCTATCCTATCCTATTATTTTACTCCCTATTCTACCCTCTACTGTATCCCAAATATCACTCCCGAATATTTTTCTGTACTGCATGCTACCATCACCTCTGCATTTTCATATACACGCTACCACCCATTCTGCAACTATGCACACATATACACGCTACACACACACGACACCCTTAATAAACATCCCCGAGCCAAACCTAACCTTAGCTCCCCTCTCCCTATTTCGTTCGGTTTTCCAACCAAACAAGCCCTCTCTCCCCTGTATTATACATATACACACGCACAACACCTCAAACTCCCTCACGACACAGCACCCCGAAGCACCGTATATCCCAACATCACAGCCATAGCCTCCCAACTCTCTTCCTTCCACACACCTACACCTAGCTCCCCCGACCATTTCACGAATCCGATCTCCCCACCCCATCGTCATTAACAACACCATCTCAACCTGCGCAGCCAACCCGTCGAGCCAGCCTTCGACCACCATCGCACCAATATCCACCCCGGCACCATCGACCATCCACCGTAGCCAACCATCTACACCAACCAGCCCACATTGACCATTCCCAACACACCCAAACATCCCCTTCTCTACATGCACACACACGCATACGTATACTCCCTGCTCCCCTCCATTTTCGTCCGCCTACCAGCAACACCCTTCCCTGTCCAGCACAACTACCCCGACCACAGTACCATCCACCTTTCCAGCTTCCTAGCTTTCCACCTGCCAACCACAACCACCACCCTCATAGTTCCAGCCTACCACCATTCTCCTCCTGCCTACCTCGAACCATAACCCATGTATACTCCCATCCTACAGCAACCATACCAGCACCGTCACCCATCCCAAGCCTACAACGCCACCCCAATCACCACCAGCTGCTACCCTCTCCATCTCCCTACCTCACCCTTGCAGCCCTCCACCACCTGCAGCCAACATCCCTTCTCTTCTCCCCTGCACTCCAACTGAGCCACCCGACCAACCCTTCCCCGGTTCAAGCACTGCTCACGCTGCGCGCATGCAGCGTGAGTGAGTGTGTTTGTTTTAATAATGTTTTAGGTATATATATATATATATATATTAAATGTAAGAGTATTTTGGTAATTTTTGAAAATTAAATATTTGTGTATTATAATTATTATTTAACCTGATAGATATTCATTCAGGATTATTTTTAGGTACGAAAGGTTGATGAGCGGGATTTGATAACTTTAGTAGGATACCGCTATTTTTATATTTTTACTGGAATTCAGGTAACCACTATATCTTACTAAAATTATAAATATTGCGTGATAACACATGAGGATTTTTGGTGTATGAAATATGTTAAGCATGATTTATTTCGATATAATATTGTGTTGATTATTATTATCATGAAAATAGATAAAACGAGTATGTTATCTTATGTAAATTATGTCGAGTACGAAAGTATGATTAAAATGATTCTAATGAATGAAACATAATCTGTATGATAAATATGTATAAAATAATAGATTAAGCATGCTTAGATATAATTATGGACATGTGCCTTAGGGGCGATTTGGTCATTTTTTTGTATTATGATATTTGTCTTGAAAATCATGTATAATATGTATTAGCTATTATTGAGTACTAGATTTGCACCCGTGCAATGCACGGAGGATTCGAGCGTATGAATATCCCAATTTTTAAATAACATTTGGTAAAGAAACATTTAGGATAAATAAGTATTATATAATTAGTTTATAAGAAGATATTAATTGTAAACATATTGAAATAAAATATAGATATTGAAGAATAACTAATCAAAGAAATTTCATAATTATATCTTTTCAAAAACTTCTTTAAATACAACATTTGTGGTTGAATTACTCTCTGCAACATCATTGTCACATATAAGGATTTTCAAACCTTTACGATTTGTGACTCGAGATATGGCAACATAAAGCTGACCATGACTAAATACAGGTTTCTTTAAAAAAAATACCAACATTATGAAGTGATTTACCTTGAATTTTGTTGATTGTCATTGCATATGATACAATCAGTGAAAATTGTCTTCGATTAAACTTGAAAGGCAACCTTGGATCAGATGGTGTTAATGAACTTCTTGGTAACAATACTTGCTCACCAAAATTATTTCCACATAAGATATTTGCTTCCAACACATGAGCTCCAAGCCTTGTGATTACCATCCTAGTACCGTTGCATAAGCCGATTGAATGATCAATATTCCTCAATAACATAACAGGTGTACTAATCTTCGAATGCAAGACATGATTTGGGACACCAGAACACTTAAGACTGTTTAGAAATTCCGGACTGTGTAGATCTTGCAATAAATCATTATATAAATTAGATCTACATGTTGTCTCTGAACTCAAATATGTTTTCTCTTCAGCTGAGTTAATTGACAACATGTATTCATTGACGGACTCTACAATATCAAGAGTTGGTGCTAGGATAGATCTTCCCTCAAAATAAGTATCATCAGTGATATTGCTTGTGAACTCTGGATAAGTGCTTTTCACCATAGCTACAATTGGATCATTTGAATATTTTATTAATAGATCACTTGGAAATTAGATTGTTGCATGACCATCATTAGGACCTCCAATTGTTCCATCTCCAATGCTTGCAATCCAGTCAGAAAATTGCTTCAACTTGGCACATTCATCGACTGAGGTAAGATTTCGTAACTTCATATTCTTTGTCAATTGTAACACCTTGCAATCTCGCCATAAGTATGAGGAGTTGATAGTTGCATGAACAATATCTTGTCGAGTACCCTTAGGAATGACAGGTAATATTTGTCTAAAATCACCTCCAAGAACAAATGTCTTACCTCCAAATGGCTTATCAATACTAAATTGATCGTTGATGCATAAAATATCTATCATAGTTTTATCCAAAGCTTCAAAGCAATATCTATGCATCATTGGAGCTTCATCCCATATTATGAGTTTACATCTTATAATCAAATCAACAAGTGGACTACCTTGTTTGATGTTACATGTTTAATCTTCAGTTGGATTTATAGGAATCTTGAATCGAGAATGAGCTGTTCTTCCTCCTAGTAATAAAAGAGAAGCTATTCCACTTGATGCCACATTTAACGTGATATTTCCTGTGCATCTAATAGCGGCTGATAAGGTCCTCCATATACACGTTTTTCCTATACCTCCATACCCATACACAAAAAACAATCCACCTGTATTTTACCTTGTTGCCTCCATTATCTCATCATACACATGTCTTTGTTCTGAGGTCATAACATATAGATTTTTATTGAGCTCTTGAGACAAATTTGATCGATCATAACACATTTCTTCAGGTATCAATGAGTTACCAACGGTAGAAAAAAAAAACTCAGATGGTGGGAATGGTATTGGCTCAAACTCTCTTAAGCTTCTTCCACAGTTTTGTAACAACTTTTCTACCTCTACCAAGCCATAATTTTTTATCTCATCATCTTCCAAATGAAGTTCTGAAAACAAAGTCAATAACTTTAGAAATAATATATAAGTAGTTTAACAATGTGAAAAAAAAATAATTAAGATAACTAAGGTAAGTTACCTTCATGTTGTAATAATAAGCATTGTTTGTATAAAATATCATCAGTCATATAAATCCAACAATGATTCCAAAAAACTTTAGGTTGAATGAGCGATTCAGATATCAATAATGTTGCAAATAATTTTCTCAAAGAAGATGCAGAAGCTCAATGACTTGCCTCAATAATACCATCAATGTTTTCCTTGTCATCATCTAACAAACCTAGGGCATAGCAGGCATCATGATATGATGAATTTTGCTCACCATTAATGCATCTTATGTATTCATAACTTGTAGGTCCATGCACAACATTAAAAAGACATCTTAAATAATAGAGTTCTCCACTGCCAGGAGGGACATAGAAAATCCATCCAATAGAGAACCTTTTTTGCCTTAGTCGCCATTCTCTATTATACTTATCCCAAATGTAATTATAGGGAATTGAGAATAAGTTAATTCCTTTGCCTCAATATATTCTTTATTTGCCTTCATCCAAGATAAGAACATACTTTGCTTAATAGATAATCGATCAACAACATCATCGATCAGATCATAATCAATAAAAATAACAATTTGTTGATTTGGAAGACGAAAACCTAACCTTTCAACCGGAGGATCTCTGAATTGAATATAATATTTGAATAACCTCCACGATGCTTCACATGATGATATATACCTACAATCATAGTACATCTAAACTTCATCTGCCTTTTTTGCTACTTCATCATCCGTCGTACTTCCATAAAAATATGCAGTAACACGGTTGTGTCCTTTGTTGACATATTTAAATAAATACTTGATAGAGCGAGATTGGTTACACCATTCAACATTCAAATGTGCACCATACTTCAGCAACAAATAATGATTGTGAGGAACAATAAACCTGTTATCAAGAGGAACTCCGTTCTTCTCCACTATTCGCCCGTTATCTCTTCTTCTATAGATAGGATATCCATCATCATCAATAATTGTTGATTCAACAAAATTTTTAGGAAAATGCTTTGTACAAAGGCCAGTAGACATGCAAGGGGAGCTCTTAGCAGCAACACCACATGGTCCATGTACCATAAACTCTTGAACTGTTGTATAATACGCAGGATCAATGTGTTTATCTGGAATTTTGGCTGAAATAATTTTGTCTATATCGCGTCCTATTGAGTCTTGTCTGTTGCTGCAAGAAATAACAATATGTGTGCCTGTGACAACCCACACTTCTGGAACTCAATAGTCGATATAACTGCAGTAAAATTAAAATAAAGGTTTATAACCAACTATAGTAAGAATATATGCTAAATATAATACACACACACACACACACATAGACAATGAAATAGTACTTGATTTAACCGTTCCAAAGATCTTGTTACTGCGAAGATCTTTAATGAAATAATCCAACTTCATTTTAAAAACACGACAAATAGTATCCGGACAATCGTCTTTGAGGCTTCTTTTTTCAACAAAACGAACTATTTTTGGCCATTTGAGATTGCAAGTAAATGTAATAAAAAGGTCTACATAACCAACCCATCTACAAATTGCCATGGCATCTTGATAGTTTTGAATCATATATCGAGCACCGCCTATGAATGATGACAGTAATATAACTGATTTTTCTTGCGTTGATGGATCGGTCTCACCCCTTAAAATTGCATCTGTTAGTCTGCTATATAATTCACAAAGCAAATGCTTTTGATGTAACTTAATGTAACTCAATCTTGAAGATTCAACCATAGTATATGCGTCAACAATAAATTGTTGAAGGAGTCTCATGGAAGACAATATAATTGATAACTCTTAATTCCTTTCATGCAAACGATATGAAAAATACTCTGTTAAACTTACATACTTCCGGCCACCCTGCTTCATTCCCTCATTCAACGTTAACGGAATGTCTTCTCTATAGCCATCTTCACCGTAAGGAAACAATATAGAATATTGTAATCCAAGATATGAAGCATGTAGTTGGTTAATGCGTTTCAGCATTCCCGTTTTGGTTTCGACCAAGATATCCCTATATCCTAATGATGCATCAAAGTCCCCAACAATTAATCCCGCAATTTCTGAAGCCGTAGGTAGATTATACCTTCTTCCATCCCCATTCCTCCTACCAATCAACTTCAACTTTACATCTAAACAACCATCCTTTTCAATTTTTTCTCTGACCATTCTGAATAATTTAACCAACATATTATTCTTGTCAAGCATCATCTTCAAATCATAAACAATAAATGTATGAAGGTTGTTCAAGGTTTCACTTTCCCTATAACCAATACAGCTGGAATAAGGAATTAGAAGAAACTACTTAAAAATGATAAAATAACTCAATAATTACCACAACTTCTTAAGTAACTCACCTAACAGAATGAACTCTATTTTCAACTCCATTATCAGTGTCGTAAATGTAGAGTTGTGCAAATTTAGGCACTGAACCTTTATTTGGCAATAAACGTCCCATAAGATGATAATTTTGACCATAAAGTCTAAATATTGGAGGATATCTTCCATTGTTCAAACTCCTATCGAATTTTCCTCCCATCGAAGTGAAAAAGAACATGTTATTGTATGACCGAATATTCTAGAGAAAGTGTTTGCTTTTATCATTACGTAAATATAACATATCATGTAATACTTTAGGAGGATTTCTCATTGGTGGGAGTTGAAATTTTCCTTCCATGCAACATAAAGAATATTTCGGGTTTCGAGATGATAGACTTTTACACATTCTTTCCTCATACCAAAAAAAAAAGAATTGCAAAATCCACATGTGTATATTGCATCTCCAATATCAAAATAATCTACACATATCATAAAATTAATATAATATATTTGAAAATATTTATTAAAAAAATTTATGTACAAATACATTTCTGGTTGTATACCGGATGGTGTTCCACTGTTTTGTTCTATTTCAGCATCTGTGAAGACGTAAAGTATCAGACATTGAAAAAAGTTATATCGTTCTCCTATTATGTTTAATATATTAAAATGAAATTAATATGAGACTTTTCAATAAATGTAATATTCCATATGCATATATAAAATATATTAATCAGTGTATACCAGATAATAGGGTTCCACTATTCTCTTCTATTTCAATATCTGTTGACACATAAATTATGATAGATATATAAATAACAATTACAACGTAAGGAAAATAGTTACAAACTTATAAAATAATATTAATAATAAATGTTTACACATATTGAAAAATGAGAATGCTAACCTTCATCTAATTCCGATTGCTGCCCTACGATAGAGGCACCATAATTCTTCTTATAACAGATAGAAAAGTTTTCCATTTTTGATGATTTTGATAATTTCACAATACCACTTTCATTTGATGCATGACATGTTGATAATATATTGGTTGTAGTATTTGAAGGCCCAATACTTGACAACCATTTCATTTGATCATCATCACAGTTTAGTTTATAAAAAGAGTTTGTAGGAGTGCAAGCTATAAGAAAGGAATAAATAAATAGTTAATATAATTGAATACTATAGACATGATTTGTAAACTGCCACATATAAATGTAAACAACTTATTACCATTTGTGATGTCACTAAGAGGAGATAACAATCCTTGAGATTCAAAAGGATTGAACACACATTTTGTATGTGTATTTTCATCTAGGATCAATTTTGTACCAATCATATTTAAATTACCTGCATATAAAAAAATAACAATTGTACCACTCATTTATCAATTCAAAAGAATAATGTTAATATATGTTTTTAAATTTTTTTAAAGAATATTATTTTATTGTCAATATGTTCTTAATTTATAATGTAAACAATAATAATAATTTAGTCATGTTAAAATAGATTAATATACTTTATAACCAATTAAATATTTCATACTAATATTACGCAACTATATTCAAATAGTTATAGTTTCATAAAAATAAGATTTTTCAATTTTAAGTAGGAAGTATATATTTCTTAAAATCATTATATAATTTTTTCGTTTCAAAAATTTAATGTAAATATATATTTTTGTTTAAATTTAAAGAAGATTATTTTATTGTTAATTATGTATGTATTAATTAATTATGATATCTCATAATATTTAATAGGAATTTTTATTGCTTCCCTAAGAACATTTTTTTAAGTCTCGTAGTAATCGATAAACAACAACATGTTCTTAATTTATAATGTAAAAAATAATAACAGTTTAGCCTTCTTAAAATAGATTAATATACTTTATAAAGAAATAAATATTTCATACTAATATTATGCAAATATATTCAAACAGTTATACTTTCATAAAAATAAAATTTTCAAATTTTAAGTAGGAAGTATATATTTGTTTAAATCATTATATAATTATTTTCATTTAAAAAAATTAATGTCAATATATATTTTTTAAAAAATTGAGTATATTAATTCATTATGATATCTCATAATATTTAATTAGATTTTTTAGTGTTTCCCTAAGAACATTTTTTTTGAAGTCTCATAGTAATTGATCAGCACCAATATGTTTTTAATTTATAATGTAAACAATAATGAAAATTTAGTCTTCTTAAAATAGATTAATATACTTGTTAAGGAATTAATTATTTCATACTAATATTAAGAAACTATATTCAAATAGTTATACATTTATAATAACAAAATTTTTCAATTTTAAGTAGGAAGTTTATATTTGTTGAAAACAATATATAAAAAAATAATGTGAATATATATTTTTGAATAAAATTTTAGAATATTATTTTATTGTCAATTATGTATGTATTAATTCATTATGATATCTCCTAATAATTAATAGTATTTTTAGTCTTTCCCTAAGAACAATTTTTAAAAACTCTCGTAGTAATTGATAAACAAAAATATGTTTATAATTTATAATGTAAACAATAATAACAATTTATTCTTCTTAAAATAGATTAATATACTTTATAACGAATTAAATATTTCATACTAATATTAAGCAACTATATTCAAATAGTTATGCTTTCATGAAAACAAAATTTTCCAATTTTAAGTAGGAATTTTATATTTGTTTAAAGTATTATATAATTTTTTCATTTCAAAAAAATATTATGAATATATATTTTTGAATAAAATTTTAGAATATTATTTTATTTTCAATTATGTATGTATTAATTCATTATGATATCTCCTAATAATTAATAGGATTTTTAGTCTTTTCCTAAGAATAATTTTTTTAAAGTCTCATAGTAATCAATAAACAACAATATGTTTATAATTTATAATGTAAACAATAATAACAATTTAGTCTTCTTAAACTAAATTAATGTAGTTTATAGTCAATTATATGTTTAATACTAATAATTTTTTTGTCAATTTAAATTTATTTAAAGAATTTTAGAATTTTATTTTATTGTCAATTATGTATGTATTAATTAATTATGATATCTCCTAATATTTAATAGGATTTTTTTAGTGTTTCCCTAGAAAGATTTTTTTTTTAATTCTCATAGTAATTGATCATGAACAATATGTTCTTAATTTATAATGTAAACAATAATAGCAATTTAGTCTTCTTAAAAAAGATTAACATACTTTATGACCAATTAAATAGTCCATACTAGTATTATGCAACTATATTCAAATAGTTATACTTTCATCAACACAATTTTCCAGTTTTAAGTAGGAATTTTATATTTGTTTAAATCATTATATAATTTTTTCATTTCAAAAAATTAATTTTAATACATAGCTTTAAATAAAATTACAGAATATTATTTTATTCTCAATTATGTATGTATTAATTAATTATGAAGTTATAAGCATTGAATATGCAAAATTTAAGCATCTCAAACATTTGTTTATAAGGATCAAAATAAATAAATAAATTATGTTAAAGATAATATAAGTCTATTTAATCTAACCGTGCATTTTTACTTGGTAAATCCTAATCGTTCGTTTTACTTATTTAATACCCACCCTCCCTTTCATTTCATTGCCTATTACCGTTGCATTTTCCCCAATGTCACGAGGGATAAATGAAACCCTACTTTCATAACCCAATCCTAACCATCTGTTTAATGCTATTGTAATCTGCACCGTTCGTTTCGTAACTTTCTTTCATCAAATACTAAAAGCAGGTAGGGTTTCTGGAGAATTCTCCAACCCACCCTTCAGTGTAGCTCTCTCCTCTCTTCAATCTGCACCCTTCGTTTTGTAACCCACCCTGCGGCGCAACTCTCTCCTCTCTCCTCTCAACTCTCTCCTCTCTCTTATCTTCAATCTGTCTGATATGTCTGTATCTTTCATGAAGAAAGAAAATTTCAAAACTTACACTCCAAATCTGTATTTCCTATGATTTCCCTACTAATATCGTACTTTAATTTAGTTTTATGATGTTTTGAAAAAAAATTTGTTTGTAAATATTAGATATGTGGTTTCTATGTATTATAGAAAAGCCGAATCAAAAGTGTGCAACTTTTGATTTTTCTGTCAGTTATACTATATACTCAGAATGATTTCTGTTCGATGTTGTGGGTTTACGCGTACAGATTTCAAAAATTTCTTATTTTTAGTTAGATCTGGTGGGTGCATATTACGTGGTTTAGTGCTCCTAAAATACCCATCTGGTTCTCTTCAGGTGTTGTATCTTTTGCTCTCGAAAGAGAACACTCAATATAGAGAAATTTGGGTATTTTAGGTAATTTTTTAATTTCCGCCAATTTTTTTGAATGTATATTGTTGTCTATTTGTTTATCTTTTATGTTGACTTAAATTTGGGTATATTTTTCAGATCTATTCCTTTTGGAAGAAAAAGACAGATGTAAGATAAAATATGGTAACATTGAAGATATTTTTTCATAATTCTTAAGTATAATTCCTTCTATTTCTTTCTACGAATGTATATGTCGCTTTCATAAGTTTTTGAAAGCCAACACAAACAAAGCTGACAAATCTGGGCATTCGAACTCATACTTGTATTTTTCAGACTTGTTCATTTCATTTTTTTTATTAAATAACTTGCATCTATTGTTTCATCTTTTGTATGTAAAACCAACAAAGATCCACGTTTTACGTTGAGGCACATCTGTTATCTATTTCAGATCTGTTACTTTCGCTAGCGAAAACACAGATCTAAGATAAAATAGGCTAAAATTGATATCATTTGTATTAGTAACATAGATCTGAAGATTTTTTTTGTAGAGGAATATTTTTTTGTAATTCTTAAGTATAATTCCTTCTGTTTCTCTCTCCAATTTTATTTGTCACTTTCGTAAGTTTTTGAAAGTCGACACAAATAAAGCCAACAAATATGGGTATTCGAACTCATATCTGTATTTTTCAGAGTATTTAAATTTTTTTTGTTAAATAAGTTGCATATATTATTTCATCTTTTGTATGTAAAGGAAACAAAGATACGTCGTTTTACATTGAGTCTCATCTGTTCTCTATTTCAGATTTGTTATTTTCGGAAGTGAACACACAGATCTAAGATAAAATAGGCTAAAGTTGATATCATTTATATTATTAACACGGATCTGAAGTTTTTTTTTTGTCGAGCAATATTTTTTCTTAATTTTTAAGTAAAAAACCTTATGATATTCTCTGCAATTTTTTTTGTTGCTTTTAAAAGAGATTGAAAGTGGACACACACGACGCCCAAAAATTGTGGTATTCAAACTTATCATCTGCTGCTCTCTTTACATATGATCTGTTGCTTTCAAAACTTATTGAAAGTCAACAGAGACAAATAACAAAAATATGGATTTTCAAACTCATTTTTTAGTCTTTTTTTTTCTTATGTTCAATCCCATCAGGTTTTGTTTCTAGTATTTGTTATCATCAGTTTGTCTGCCCCATTCGATATTAGGTGAATAATTTTTTTGGTTTAGTATTGTCGCTTATGCCTGACATATTTTCAGTTCTGTAATAATTTCAATAATAATCAAATTTTTACTTTTTATGTTTCAGATCCCATATGTTGGTTTAATATGGAAACAAACATATCTCAGAGATCATTGGGTGTTCGAATTTATTTGACCTTCTGATCATTAATTTATTTTTCCATGCTTTAATGACATACTTATGATATAATAGCAAATTATTTTTATTTCTACTTATTAATTATATGGTTTTGGAAAAAGAATGACTATGGAAAATTAATTATTCCTTTTTCTGCTATTTGCTATGTTATTTTCAATACGTATATATGTTCCTGTTATGATATTTATGATATGTATATATCATGTTTCTGCAGGTAAGTTGATACATAGTTTCTTATTTGGACTTCAACATTATTATAGTGAGTACTCACAATATTTATATTTTGTGTTTATTAATATATATTCTTGATTATCTTACTAACATATTGGATTTAATTTTAATGTAGGTATTGCAATTCTTCATAAATTGACAACGGTAAAAGTATACAGACATCTTTCTCACATATCACATTTATAATTTAATTTACTTAGTTTTTTGGTATGCTGTGTGTTTATCTCTAAAGTGCTATAAAGTGTTGTGATTGCCTCTATTATGTCACACCTAATGTTACTGGTAGTTGCAAATTGTAAATTAATTTACTTGCTATTTGGTATGATGCGTGTTTATTTCTAAAGTGTTATAAAGCGCTGTAATTGCCCTTGCTATGTGACACCTAATGTTATTGTTAGTTGCAAATTGTAAATTAATATACTTGCTATTTGCTATGTTGTGTGTTTATCTCTAAATTGGTATAAAGTGTTGTAATTCCCTCTGTTATATCACACCTAATGTTAGTGTTAGTTGCAAATTATAAATTAATTCACTTGCTATTTGGTATGCTATCTGTTTATCTATAAAGTGCTATAAAGTGATATAATTGCCTCAGTTATATCACACCTAATCTTACTGTTAGTTGCAAATTGTAACTTAATTCTATTTGGTATGCTATGTGTTTATCTCTAAAGTGCTAAAAAGTGCTATAATTGCCTATGTTCTGTCACATCTAATGTTTTTTTAGTGGCAAATGTGGATAATTACCTATAACCTTGCTATCACAATAGCTGAAATAAAGATGATAAACATAATTATTTACAACAGAATATTATTAATTCTTTACTGAAGTACCTGTTGATATATAATCTCTTGATCTTTTTACTGTTTATTGTAGTTGATGATGTTAATTTCCTCATATTTGGTTGTATGTGTAGGAACTTATCTCTTCTGCCCAATCTGAAAACATGTTAGATAAATAGTAAATTAAATAATTAGTATAATCATACTAAATAAATGTAATATAATTGAAAATATAGATTGAGCAATGACTTACTTCAAAAGAATGAAAGTCAAGTGAATGTGTTCATGTTTATATTGTGCTGCAGATTTTTGTTGTGCATGTGCCTAGAGTCATGTGTAGGTTGTATGTCTTTTTATAAGAAGTAAAAAATATTTGAACTGAAATTTAAGAGGGAAAAATTTTCATGCTGAGCTTCAGAAAGTAAAATTGGTATATTGTAGATACTAAATTTTCCACTGAATATACTAATTCTTTACTCTCTTTTTTTATAAAATATTCCAGGTTATTAAAAAGATCCCCATCTTCCATCAAACTTGACTATAATAAAGGGGCAATGATAAAAATTTGTGGTATATAATGTAACAATAGTCAGCAATTATAGACTTGTACTTTTTTTGTAATATTATGATACTCAATGATTTTAATGTTCCTAACAAGCCAAGTGTAAATTTCTGACTGTTGTTTTAACATGTATTGAGCCCTATATACAATATCACTAAGATTTATGAACAACAAAATAGTGGTGATTCATAGTAAATTTTCTTATGGTTTGTTTGTTTGTGATGTAGGGGATCTATTTATTAAGACTTAGAAATAATAATGAGGCAATGATGATCGTTGTGAAAAAATTTATATTGGATGATTTTTAACTGATTATTAAGCAAAAATGATAAAATATTCATTTTTCATCCCTTCCCAGTAAGAGTTGAGGCATATTTTTTGAAGGGAATAATCAGTTAAAATTCACCATTTATAAATTAATTGAATGTTAGGCAGTAACCTATGATCATTGGATGGTGAATAATTCGAATCCTGAGCCTCCAAAAATTATAAAAGAATCATTCAGCTCAATTATGTTGTGACCTTATTTAATATTATGATTCTTCATTATAACACCTTTGTCGTTGAGTTTCATAAAATTTAGGATACTATTCATAACAAATACTCGAAAAAACTTTTGAAATAACAATCAGATGTATAATTTTCTTATTAAACTATGATATAGAAGTAGTAAAAATTTTCCTTCGCAATTATGATTATGTTTATAATTTGCTGCAGATTTTTATTGTCTATGTGGCTAGTGTCATCTAATTTAGGATAATATTCATATTAATGACCAAATAAAACAATTGAAATAATAATAGCGCATTAATCATGATAAGTTTGTTATTCAAATATAATAGGTAAGATTAAAGATCATGCATAGATATGAAAATATCTATTATATGATGGATTTTTTATTAAAGTAATTAAAGGGATTGGGATAATATTTATAGTAAGCACAGAATAAAACATTTGTAATAATAATAAGGCATACATAATTGAAACAAAAGTAATACCAAATTGTCTTCTTCTACTACATACTGAAGGCAATAATAATCTAGGTTAAGTGAAGATAATGATTGCCTCTCTTCACAAACTGTGATTTGTGAAGATTCACATTCAGGTAATCTGTACAAAGGTAATTAAGTTTAGTTTCCATATTATATTGTTGTCAAAGTAATTAATGGGTATAAGTGTTGAAAGATATTTTCCTCTTCTCAAAGTCTTTAATATCATCCATTGTAGTATCAAGAATTAATTTTTTGACATTCCAAATGTTTGATATCTTGACTTGATCTACAAGTATTAAGTGTAGTTAATGTTAATCGAATAAGGTACAATTGCGAACAAAATAAATATATATTTTACCATTAAACTTGCTGATTCGACATAATTGGAGAATAATAATAAGCTGGTTTGGATTTGACTGTGAAACATATTCACTTAGTTCTGTAGCATAATCTCCCCAAAGTGTGCATTGTACTCTCTTTTGTCTGAAAATTTATGTGTAAGTAAATACTTGATAATGATGAATGTTTAAAAAGCATAACTATGTCTAAGTATTCATATACACTTATCTTACTTTTCATCCTCCAGCACAAAATCCATGTATTTTGTGACTTGGCCATAAACTTCCTTCTCTCTTAATGTGTGTATTATGAAAACTCTTCCAATAATGTCTGCTAGTAAATTACTTGTTAGTATGATAGTTAAAGCAAATTAGTAAGTAGTATATAAATTATAAAAAATCAAGATGGTACCTGTAAGACATGTTGGTGACCTTGTAGCTAATTCTTCAAATGCTACAAACTTGAATAGTACAGTTGGAAATACTTCTATATTTTTCAATAAATTACACTTTGTAAAATTGTTGAAGTAGATCACATATTTGAATACTATAGTTTTTATTTTCATTTGGTTGTCCCCCACTATGAAATTCTTGACATGGTATAGTTCCCCTTCAATGAGTTTTGCTTTATATTGTGGAATTTGAGATTTTCTAATTGAAGCATGAACTCTATTATCCTATTTTATTCAAGCAACATAATTTATCATATTTATTTATATATTTAAAAATAATAATGTAAATAAATAACATAAAATTTGCCTGCCAACTTACCTCACAATTGTGAAAGACACATTCTAAACTGTATGATTTGTTTTTGTTCCCATAAGAAGGCTTATCGTAAAGCCTAATCAGTCAAAGTTTTACACACCAGTTGTTTTTGGTAGGGTGTATTTCTCTTAGATTTGTGTAAATTGACATCTTTATCTGTATGTTACACAAATATATCAGTTAAAACTTATGTTTCCGAATAAGCTAAAAAATTATATCACTATAAATATGACATTTTTCAGAAAAAAAAATCTAAAAAAGGTTGAATTTTTTTTCCAGTAATGGTAAAATTGTGATGAAAAAAAATGATGCATACAAATAATTAAAAACTGGTCAAAATAAATGGCCTACCTACGGATACAAATAAGCCAAAATGGTTCTGCCAACTTACCTTGCAATTCTCATGACTATACCAGCACACTTTGTTTTTGTGATGCATATATAGGCCGAGTGAGCAGTGTTTGAAGTCAATTAAACAGATCTGACCATCTATTCTAAACTTATCCAATCAAGAGTTGCACAACAAATTAAATTTGGACACATGGCAAAATATACTGCTGTATTGGGCGGGAAGCACATATTAGCAAATAAATTTTGAAGTTACCCATGTCAGCAATGAAAGTGTATAAAAAATTGACACGCAACCTTCTATTGTCATTGAAAGTCAGATTGAATGTAATTTTGACACCAGGCAAATGAGCAGGAAAAAATGTTGCATGTATTCTTCTTTTATATATAGTAAGATATGAGTATGTGTTTTGGATGGATTAAATGTGGGAAAAAGAATTTTATGTGAAAAATTATGTACAAGGGTAAAATGGTCATTTGACATATCTGAGAATTTAAATCGCATAAGAATAATTTAGTTATGGTATTTTAGCCTTTTCATGACAAATGAATAAATAAAATGGAATTAGTATTTAAATAGATGATAATTTGGGAATTTTAGTTTTAGGGGTATTTTGGTCATTTTCAACCTAAAGTGCCCAGGTGTGAATAATTGAGCCTAAGATAGCTTTAGTATATTATAATGATGGCCCCGATATTGACCTTGATTTTGGTTGTCTCGAATGATTGGAAATAAATAAAAACAGTTAAGTATGTGAATTTGATTTATCTGTATTATATGCGATTTTGTGGCCACCTTAATAAATACTAATATTTAAAGTGAAATACCTCAAGATCGGGAATGGTAACTCCTAGGGGTCGCTATCCTAAGGACGTGGTTTAGCCCACGGTTGATTGGATTTTTGCTGGTGTACCTTAGTGCCCCAGTCAGACTCTACATCTTACTCTATTATTTTCTACTGACTAATAGGGTATTGTATTACCTTTGTGTACCAGTACGACCAAGGTACCTTTATGTCCTTAGGTTGATAGTTGGTAGGATACTGTGTTACCTTGTTGCACCGGTATGAGTGGAGTACCTTTGTGTCTTCAGGTTGATTGATCTCCCCTCGAGAAAGTAAATAAAAATGAAAATGGTATGGTTTGATGGAAATAATGATTATCATATTATTGGATTGATTGGTAGCAGCCTTCGTGCCTACTTGTGGTTTCGGTAGTAGCCTTTGTGTCGACCTGAGATTTTCTATAGTTTTGGTAGAAGCTTTTGTACCTACTTGTGGATTTGGTAGTAGCCTTTGTGCCTACCTGTGTTGTTATTATGTCTATGAGTATACCTATGATGTCGTGGAATTTTTATTATGTTGTACTTGTGAATGTACCTGTGATGTATGTAATTGGTTAGGATTTATGTTGAGACATAAATTATGATGAAGTTGGGTTTTAATTATTGCTTCAGAGAGTATCTCTGATATGTTTGTTAATGAGTTCAGTTATTTCAGATGAATGAATATGAGTAGTACGTGACCTTGATGGAATTTGATTATCTAAATGATTAGTGTATCTCAATCATCATATGTATATGTATATGTCTTATACCATGATTAGTTGTATGCCTTACATGTATTCCATGTTGTTTTATCATATTAGTTTGGTATAAAAGGTTGCTCATTACCATAGTACTGAAGGGTTCATTCTTGTAGGCCCCTACCTATTTAATGGGCAGTGGACTTTGTAGGTCAGCCTTCAAGTTCAGTCAATGCTGGCAGTTCGGATTTGAGAGTGTAGGGCTATCCGGTGTTTCTTTTACTATCTTATTTTCGGTTGTATTTGGACCCTCGTGTCCTCCTGTAATTTCTTTCTCGAGTTTTGTAAATTGCTAATGTTGTTTTTAATTAGTATGGTATTTATATAATGTTCTCTCTATTCTGATTTCTATAATCATGATATTAATTTAAGTAGAGTAATGATTTCAGCCTTAGCACTTGGTATGAGAATGATAGAGGAAACCGGACTTGTACCAAGTTTGGCGGTAACACCCTTTGTTTTTATTGTTTTAGCTTCCGCGCTTAATTCTGCAAACGAAATTTTTCAGTAGTAAATTTTGGGGTGTTACATTAACACATAATTATATCAAAATAAATTATGCTTAACATATTTCATACACCAAAAATCCTAATATGCTATCACACAATATTTATCATTTTAGTAGAGTATAATGGTTAATTGAATTCTAGCAAAAACGTAAAATTAGCGGTATCCACTAAAATTTATTAGGTTCTGCTATTAGATAAAATAATAATTATAATATAAAAATATTTATGTTTCTAAAATTACCAAAATGTCGTTACATTTAATATTGATACAAAAAATTATTAATACAACATATACAACTCACGCTGCACAACAGCGTGAGCCATGGATGTGCAGGAGGCTCGGCTGCAGGGTAAGAGGGTTGGCCGGGTGAGGTAGGGGGAAGTAGAGGGCAACAGTGGGAGGAGCTGGTGGCTGGCCGACGGTGGAGGGCGATTGGTTGATGGTGACGGGGTGGGCTGCGCTGGACAGCTTGGTGGGATGGTGGGATGGTGGGATGGTGGAATGGTGGAATGGTGGAGGCAACTGGAGCTGCAGAGAAAGGTGAGGAAAGAGAGGAGAAGATATGGGGTTGTGGTCGGTTGGTTTGGTGGTGGCGTTGGGTTTGGTGGCTGCGAAGGTGGTGAGGCTGTGGTCGGGGGTGCTGCGGTGGTTCAAAGGTTGGGGTGTTGCCGGACGATCGAACAAAATAGGGAGAAGGGCTGGTTGCGCTGAATGGGAGGGAGACGCAGAGGGGAGGAGGTGTTGTGGTGGTGTTAGGGGGGCTGTGGTGGTGCTACATGGTGATGCTTCAGTTGCGGTGGGTTGGCTGCACGGGAAGATGGGGGCTGGGGAGCTGTGGCTGGACGAGGAAGGCAGGGAATGACACGACACAGGGAGGAGGAGAATGGGAGCTGCGGGAGTTGGGGGTTGTGCGCTTAGGGTGGCTACATGGGGGGCTGATTGGGGAGTGGTGGTGCAGAGGCTGGGGAATCAACCAAAAACATGGAGAGGGAAGGGGCATAGGGGGACTACATGAGGTCGGGGGTGCAGGGGAATGGTGGTGGCATTGGTGCGAGCTGCATGTGTGCATGAATATCATGCAGGGGCTTGTTTGGTGAGGGAGAGCCGAAAGGAATAGAAGGGGGCTATTTGGGGTGGAGTGGGGGAGTGTCGTGTATATGTAGTAGGCGGGGCTTGTTTGGTCAACAGGGAAGGGTGTGCCGAAAACTATTTGGGTGTATGCCGAAAACTATTTGGGTGTATGAGAGTGTGTAGCGTGTATATGTACGTGCAAAGCGGAGATGAGGCGATGGTTGGGTAAAGTAAGAAAATGAGGGATATAGGGAGAGTATTTAGGGGGAAGGGACTGCAATTGGTAGAGGGAGAGAGAGAAGGAAATATATATATATATATATATATATATATATATATATATATATATATATATATATATATATATATGTATATATATAATTTAAATTTAGTTCAGAAAGATTAGGGTACTGAATCAAAAGATAATTTGGAAAAAACAATTGGGATTGGAATGAGTTTAATAAAACGGAAAAAGATAAAATAATAGGGAATAATTTGTAGGGATTTATTTTCGGTTACGGGTTAACGATTATTAATAAAATAATTAGAATAATATTTACGGATATAAACTAGGATTAAAATTAATAGTTCGATTTCTATCAACTCTTTAACTTGATTATTTTTATATCTAAACAGTCGTAATAGTAGTAATAATAATAATACATTTAATACTAAACCTCCTAAAATAATAATTAGAACTAATCACACATAATTATTAGTTTTAATTAGGGTTCCTAAAAATGGGGTATTATAGGTAGGAACAATAATTGAGGGACATATGATTCTGGAATGTGAACAAGAGAAGAGGGTTGGACATGAGAAGGAGATTTTTGAAATACAAGATGTTGGTATCAGATGGAAAGAGGAAAAGAAGATCGGGGATTTCAAGAATCATGAGGCCCAATTAAAGTCAAAAGATCCAGATTCATCTACTAGTGATCAATCCGATATCTTGATTTGATGCTACTCGAACAAATGAGACATTATAATGAACCTTCAAAAATAAAGAATGGTTAAGATTGAACGAGCTTGTGTTAGTTTTGGCAATCCAGACCAAAACACAAGAGTGGTCTGCATTTAATTCCATTGAAATCAATGATAGAGATGGCCCCTATATGTGTTTCTTTTTACTTGATCTAAGTGACTATAATTACACAGCTCAAAATACCCTCACTGAAATTGAATGGCTTATATGAGGGCGATATCTATATGTTTGGTTGAACCAAATGGGAACACAAAATAAGGAGGTAATGTCCACATGATTAACCTAATAATGTCTACATATTAATGTTAATGTATACAAAAATATACTTCACTATTTATAAGTAATGTCTACATATTAAATAATTGTTTATAAAATTGTATAAATCTTATAAGTCAAAAATTTTTGTTGGATTTAAGTTATACTTACTTTCCATAATTAAAATAATTTTTATTTTGATACTATTTTTATATAGATAAATTATAAGAACTTTTTGAATAATTATAAAAATTATTAATATCTACAAAATAAAAATTGTATATATCGTATAAATTATGTATTATTACAGTACATTAAATATAAAATTAATAAATAAAGAATTTCACATCTAATTTATTTTCTAAACCTTAAATTATAAACAAACTAACAATAAGTTATTGTAAAGTTGTTAAATTATAGAAAAGTAACAAATTTTGTAATGTGTCTTAAATATACTTTTTCCATAATTTATACAAAGTAATTGCATCAATTTATTTTGACAAAGTGGTAAAAATGAGATCTTTAGATTCGAAGAGATAGTATTAATACAAATATTGCATGCTGAAAAAAACTACTACTATTAAAAATATTAAATGTTTAAAACTAATCCTATATGAAATAAGTGTGATTTTTATTTAATTATTTTGCATGAAAAATAGTAAAATCTCTAAGTAACCGAGTAAATATTATAGTATTATAAATTGAATTAGAAAATTTATAAAATAATAGATATTCAATTTAAATGATGGGAAATAATAAAAAATAAAGTAAAATAGTAATGATAATGATGAAAACATAAAATTAAAAAAAAAACATATTATAAAAAATAAAATTTAAAAAATATATTGGAATTTAAAAAAACCTTCATTATTTTAAGAAAAATAAATGAAAATTTTAATATTCCTAAATTGATACATACTAAATAATTATTTAGAATTTTGTAAAAATATTATAATTTGAACTTTAAATTTGATTTAAATTATATTTACCTATGAAAACTAAAATAATGATGATACTATTATTATATTATTAAATTATAAATAATTAAAGAGTTATTATAAAAATTGGCAGTGTCTATAAAATTAAATTTGTATTTTTTTTGTTACTTATTGATTTATCATTCTTACTTTTTTTTCTTGTACTGATATTCACCCTTCATGAAAAAAAATATTAATACGGTGTCAAAACGATGCTTAATTGAAAAAAACAATACACATCAAGAACATGTGTTCTATCCATTTTAATCTACAAGGATGTGATACCCATTTAGTGATATTACCGATGGTAATTAGAATTTCCTTCTCTTATATAAAACCTAATATAAATTTTATCATTCCTCTTAAAATATATTGACTTATTTCTTATTTTATGAAAATAATTTCCACTCCTTAAAGTTCTATCTAAGAAATCAAGAACAATAAAAATCTATTTAACTTTTTGTCGAGTTTTAGAAACTCAAACACTTGCACAGATTAGTCACCGCCCTACCCAATGAAAATGATTCATCAAACTTTTCAAGGGTATCGATATGAACACTAGAGAGATTTTCCACATCTTTGTAACAAAAGAACATTTTGATTCCAATCAAGGTTAGTCTCTTTCTACATTATATATATATTAATTATTATTTTAGAATAAATTGGCAAAAATAAGTTGTCATTTAGTATTTAATTTTTCATGATTTCAAATGTGGTAATTAATTTGGAACAAGTTTTTTGTGATAAAACTGTATTACTTAATACATCTTAATTGATAATTATTAAATGAAATTTACAACTTATCGATCCTAATTTAGGACATTTTGTTTGCCATGTGGAAATAGAAGATAACAATGAAAATGTATCTTTTGGTATGCTCTAACAAAATTACACATATATGTTTATATATATCCATATATTTAATTATTTTTAAATTTATATTTAACATGTGTTTTTCTTCTTACATTTTGTCCTTAATTTTTTTATCGTATTTTAATACATTTTCATTTATTTGTATATATAGAACACTGGGATATTGGTAATCCTATATACACTGGGATCTTTGCACCAACGAAAAGTTTTAGTAGTGGTAAATTTCCTCCAATGCTTAGACTACATGGTCAAAATTATCATCTTATGATAAGTTTATTACCAACGAAAGGTTTGGTCCAAAAATTGCACAACTATACATTTACAACACAGAAAATAAAGTTGAAAATAGATTCCTTTATGCTAGGTAAGTTATATTATGATTATTCTTTATTATTGATTTATTCATCATAAATAAGTTATAGTGAATGGTTCTAATTAATTGTTATAGCATGTTTTGTAATAGGAATAATGAAATTTTAAACAACCATAATAAATCTATTATTTCTTATTTGAAGTATATGCTTGATACAAATAATGTGTTAGTCAAATAATTGAGAACGTTGAAGGAAAAAAATGAACATGGAGGTTTGTTTCAATGTCAAGCTAAAGTATATTGGTAGGGATATCCTACTAATAGCTTTATATGTTGCTAGATCAATCGTTGGCAACATTGATGTATATCTTGGTGATAGGGATATCCTAGTCGAAAGAAAATTAGGATTGCTACAGTGGAGTGAATTGCATGCTTCATGCCTAGGGTTACAATATCCTTTATTGTTTCACTATGGTGAAGATAGGTATATAGAAGACATTCCATTGACTTCTAATGAAGGAATTAAAAAACATGTTTGAAAATATATAAGTAAAAAATATTATTTTTCTTACCAACTACATGAAAGACATTCAAAGTACAACAATTTATTGTTGATAAATATACATTGATCGAGTTTGCAATATTGACATACATCCGACTACATCAAAAACAATTACGCTTTAATCTATACATTGGGTTGACAAATGCTATTTTAAGAGGTAATATAGATCTATCTATGTAAAGGAAAAAATTTATACTACCATCTTCATTCACTAGTGATGCTTGATATATGGTTCAAAATTATCAAGATTCCATGGTCATCTATAGATGGATTGTTTATCACCTTTTTATCACATTTACTTACAATCTAAAATGGTCAAAGATTGTTCGCTTTGTTCAAAGTAGAGGTTTTAAGGCCAATTATTGTCCAAATATAATTTTTTGTGCTTTTAAAATGAAGTTGGATTGTCTTATAAAAGATCTTTGGAATAATAAGATATTCAAGAATATCAAATCCGGTAATATTCTACACCTCCCTGATGCTTATATTTAACGATTATTAAAATTTTAATTTATTATAAATTTATTTTTTATTATTATACTATAGATTTACATAAGTGTAGCTTTCCACACACCCATATATTACTTTTTCTTGCAAAAGAAGATAAGTATCCAATCAGAAGCGATATTGATAGAATAATTTAAACTAAAATTTAATATAACAATACAGATCCTACATATGACACATCCATTCAAGATTACAAAATACAAAAATCGTGTGGAACTTTGGAAAATAACTCTTCTTGCATGTCCAATGATAACTATATGAAGCATTTTCCAAAAAAATTTGTTGAACCTATAATTTTCAATGATGATGGATATTTAAGGTATAAAAGACGTGATAATGGAAAATTATTAGAGAAGAATGGAGTGCCTCTTGATAATATTTTTTTCATGTCTCACAATTGTTATTTGTTGCTTAAGTACGGTGTCCAAGTGAATGTTGAGTGGTGCAATCAGTCTTACTCTATCAATTATTTATTTAAATATGTGAATAAAGGACATGATCATGATACTGTATCTTTTTATGGAATCACGATTGATGATGAGGCATTAAAAAGGATAATGAATTTTAAATGTATTATGATTGTAGATATATTTCATCATATCAGGCAACATGGAGATTATTTAAAAATGAAATTCAATACACGAATCCACCACTTGAGAGATTAGTCGTTCATCTTCTGAACAAACAAAGTGTCGTTTTTCTGATGAAGATTTGACCATGATATTTTTTACCATTTATCAATTAAGGAAATTATGTTTCTAGCTTGGATGAAGGAAAATCATAAATATGAAGATGTAAGGAACTTGACTTATGTAGATTTCCCTATGAAATTTGTTTGGGATTCACATAAATGAGAATGGTGTCTAAGGTAGCAATAGATAACTATTAGACACATTTTTTATGTCCCTCCTGTTAGTGTCGAACTCTACTATTTGAGATGACTTATTAATGTCGTTCTAGGCTTAAAAACTATGATGATATAAAAATGTATGAACAAGGTTGCTTGTTATGATTTGGGATTGTTAGATGACTAAAGAATACATTGATAGAATTATTGAGGCAAGTCATTGGATATCTACATCTTCATTCAGAAAGTTATTTACGACATTATTGCCATGAGATTCGCTTAATACACCTAAATTTGTTTGGGATGAGTCTTGAGTTTACCTAACTAATGATATATTACACATACATTGTACAATCTTACATCACAAAGGTAACTTCTGTACCTCTTTAATATTTATTTTTCATTTATATATATTAGAGTTTCTTATATGATTATCCTTTATACTTACAATGGATTTAGTTTCATAACTTCACTATGACAATGAGGTCAAAAATTATGGTTTCGTAGAGGTTGGAAAATTTTTATGAAACTGAGCTCCAAATGAGCAAATGTTGTCAATAACGCATAACAAAAGTCATATTTGAGTTCATATGTGACATGCATATCATATTTAAATAATGATTTCTTTCAAGATCTACACATTCCAAAATTCTTAAATTCAATTAAGTGTTCTCGTGTGCTTAATCATGTGTTGAACTTGAATATCGATACACCTATCACGTTATTGATGAATATAGATCATTCCTTTGATCTATATAATGGAACTAGGTTGGTTCTTACAAAGATAGGATCTTATGTCTTAGAAGCAAAAATCTTAGGTGGAAGCAATGCTGGCCATAGAGTTTTGTTACCAAGAATGTCACTAACACTGTTCGATCCAAGACTGCCTTTCAAATTTAATCAAAGACAATTCCCATTTATTTTTTTATATTCAATGACAATCACCAAAAGTCAATGTCAATCACTTATTAGGATTGGCCTATTTTTGAAAATTTTAGTATTTAACCATGGTCAAATATATGTCGTGTTTCGAGAGTCACAAATCGTCAAGCTTTGAAAATTATCATAAAACATGATGATAATGATCAAATTGATTAAAAAAAGTTGTGTTTAAATAAATCTTTCAAAAAAAAGTAATCATGTGTTGAACTTGAAAATTAACACCTATCAGGTTATTGAAGAATATATATCATTCTCTTGGTCTATGTAATAGAACTAGAATGGTTATTACAAAGATAGGATCTCATGTCTTAGAAGCAAAAATCTTAGTTGGAAGCATTACTGGCCATAGAGTTTTATTAACAAGAATGTCACTGACACTGTCCTATCCAAGACTGTCTTTCGAATTCAATCAAAGACAATTTCTGTTTATTATTTTGTATGCAACGACAATCAACAAAAGCTAAGGTCGGTCTCTTACTAATGTTGGCCTATTTTTGAAAAATTCAGTATTTAACCATGGTCAATTATATGTTATGTTTGTGGTCACAAATCATGAAGGTTTAAAAATTATCATATATAATGACAATAATGGTCAAAGTGATTCAATAATAAATGTTGTGTTTAAAGAAGTATTTTAAAATAATTAATCATGAAATCGTATCAATAAATATCTACATATTATTTTAGCCGATATACATTAAATTAATCTATATTGAAATTCTATACATACTTAAATGCTTAGATTACAATAGTAAATTATAGTTATATATTAATGTCTTTGTGGCTTCGTGCATCGCACGAGTGAAAATCTAGTAGTAGTAGTAGTAGTAGTAGCAATAATAATAGAGTTTGTGCTTAACTGAGTCAAACCAATAACTTGTAAACTTGTTGAGACAACACACTTCGACTTATTTTAATTTATGGAGTCAGCCTATGAGCCATATCAATTGTTAAATGAATTGAATTTAAACATAAATATCCGAGTTATTTAGTAAACATATTAGCTTGGCTTGTTAATAATGAGTTTACCTTGTCAATGAATGGCTTGCCTAAACTCATTTAGAAGCTCTACTTGGCTCTTAAGCAAAAAAGATTCAAAGGGAGATGTGAGGGATGAGGGTTCAAGGAAATATGGAGGCAGTCACCGCAGTGGAACGACTTTGCAAATGAGCACCCTAAAAGGTTAGTGGAAATTTAGACATGAGCAGTAGAGGCCAAGGTAACAATAGAAAATTGACAGTTTTATGTTCCGATTACTTAAGATTATAATTTGATGTTGCCACAGTTAAAAAAAAAAACCAAAATATTATTAAAATATAATAATAATAATAATAATAATAATAATAATAATAATAAACAACTTTGAACCAGCATACACTTTCTTACATTTCGATACAAAACTCTCAATTAAACTACTATGAAAAACGTATAACATTTCTAAAAATAGTTATAATACTTAAGTCTTGACACACCATAGATATATAAAAATATATGTATACAACTCCTTGTGAAATGGAGGAGAATGCAGATTATTCTCGTGATCCAGTAGTTATAAAATATTTCACCCATATTAAAAATACTGTCATTATATATTTTAAGAATTAATTTTAATTATTAATACATTTTACTATATATTAATAAAAATTAATATTTTTTTCATACAAATATTATTATTATATTTTTATAACATAATATATCATAATTTAAAAGAAATTTATAATCAAATTTTATCCTCAAAATATAAGAAAATAGTTCTTTTAATACTGAGGTACTATTTGTGTTACACTAGTTTCGAAAATGAAGATGAACCAGGCAGATTGGGCACAAATATTGCCTTCATTATTAGCAAAAACCAGAACATATAGATACAAATACCAACAAATAGATAGACGTGAAGAAGGAAAGACAAATAGAATGAAGCATCTATCAAAACCACCGTACTGCAACAGATGACTTCCTCTCTTGTTTTACCCCCATTCTATCAAAACGTGCCGTCAGCCCTTCCAACAAGTGAGAGATAATATTCTCTAGTGGGCATCGATTGAACCTAAGACGGACCGTCCTTGCAATGATAAGAAGCTTCTGCAAGAAAATGATCGCTTTTTGGAGAAGCAAAATGCATTTTTCAGGGTAATTGTACTAATACTTGAGGAGAACAAAGGATATGACCTATTCTGCTTCAGGCGGTATCACTGTCCACATTGCTGCTTATATCTGATGAACCCTGTCATGTTAACATTTCATGACAAGCCTAAGAAGGAAGTCTTTAACAAAGATAGGCAGAAAGTACATGATTGCCATTATGGAGGACCAATGCCCATATGAGAACCAAGCAGGTGGATTTTTTTTCATAACAGCAGTAACCGTTCTTTTTGCAAACTCTTCAACTGGGGTTGCTTTGGGGCCTTGTGACAAGGTGGCTCTTTGTCGTATGGCGGCATCAAATCGCTTGTACAATTTCCACTCTGGCATCCGGCTGTAGCTGGCGGTGGCAGAGTTTCCGATGTTCGACTTAATAGCTCCAGGTACAACATTAATGACGTTGATCCCCAAGGGACTTAGCTCCAACCTGCATTAAGAGGTATACAATCAATATAAGAGTGATGGTTTAATTTCATCAAAAGGTCTCTTGACATCCCTATAATATCCAACCTCACTGACAATTATGGGCAGATAAACATATACTAGGCCAGGAAAGTAATAAAATTCACAAGGAAGACCATACATAAAAAAGAAAAATAAATCGACCCTCTCTCCTTGTGCAGCTAAGCAATTATATCTTGCTAGTACGAGGGATGGGAAATATTATGGGAAAAGAACAATTAAACCCTGTTATAACATACAAAGCTAAATGCAAGTCGGGCTCTCGCAGCCCAAATAATATCACAAATTAGTCTCTTTATACCATTATACCAACAATTTTAGCCAAACAAATAACAGAAATAAAACAGCAAAAGGAAAAAGAAAGATATGCTGATAAACATTAAAGCCAGAAAAGCCAACTTTCGTTCAGCAAAGGTGGAGAGCATTTTAACAGGTCCTGTACCATAGATACAAATAAATAAAAGATCAATTCATCAATTCGTCTCATCCTACAAAGGCCATTTATTATGAAATTTCCATATTTTATTATAAAGAGGAGGCAACACAATTTTATAACATCCATACATGTCACAACACCATATCCAACTCATACAGATTTAAAATGCAAATAAATGAATCTGAACATGCGACTAAGTTCTAACTTAGGTCCTCTACATCAGTTCTTATGTTTCTATTTCCCCTTCTAATTGTTAATACATGCTCTCAGCTACTCAAATCATCACATTTTGATTTGAAAATCACATTTGTTTTGAGTTAGAGATAGTCTCTTGGCTCTTGGCCCTTCAGTATACATCAGTACATATTGTGATTTCAAAATCAGCTAATTTTCTACTGCATTAACTATGCAATTTTGATTACCTGAACTCAATAATCAACCATAGATACAAGGTAGGACCATTGGGTACGCAGGCTCAATCTATCAGCTAGGGTTTTAGGAACTTGCCTCAACATGTAGGATACAGAATAACAAATTAAATGAAGGACGCTGAACATCAATTTAGAATATGCACATCAGTAATTTCACTTCTTGGTGATTAAATTTTTTCTTCCTCCTGGCACACAGAAATTGGCACTCGAGGCTGGCAAAAAATAATTTATGGTGAATTTTATTTTGAAATATAGAATGCATCAAAAAGGAGTGGGAGATTATCAATGCATTGATCAGTTTTACTAGAACTATGACAAGAAAAAATTATTGCTTAAGAAACAAGACAATAGTTCAATATTAGCAAGTTATGAAACAAGAAAAGAAACTAAGAGTGCGTTAACTAGCAGAAAACAAGAAACAAGAATGTGTTCAGTTATTCAACTTTCCAACAGGAGATTAGAAAGCATACTTTCCTTGTTTTCTAATATTATATAGGAAACCAAAAACACCATTAGGGATGTTTTCTGCGTTTTCTTAAAAAATGGCAGACCATAATTTATCCCTCCATAAACTTTAAAAAGGAAGAAAAAAAAAAGAAGAAGAATTCTCAACACCACATAAGACACTCCAGTTCTAAACCTTATTCTCCTCAACTACCCTCCTTACTTCACCTCTCTCAGTCCCTCACTCATCTCTATTGATTCCTCCTTGTTTCTTCCCTGAGTTTGCTCATTAATCCATGTGTAATTGACAGTGAAGATATGTGACTCTGTTGCTTTCTCTCTTTCTCTGATTTTACTACTTGCACTTGCAATCGATGTTTTATTTAATTAGTTTTATTTGTTGTATACAGCTGGTGTAATTAACATTATAATCTGTGATTGGTGGTTTATGGAAAAGAATCCTAGAGCTAAGAGAATAGAATGAGTATTCTGGCTTGTATATCTTGTATGCCTGGAATTTGTCATGTAAGATACGGTGTTTTTCCATCTTTTACTTCATGCTTTCTGTAGATGCTTTTTAGAACTTTCAGTTTGAGCTAACTTTTGAACGTAAAAATGTTTTCTTGCATATAGGAATACCTTGATATACGTCAGTGTGTGAAAAGGTCTGAGGCACACCGAGGCAATAGGGGTCCTGAAGCCTAGGTGCTAGGCGAAGTGAGGCGCCAAAATTACTCAAAAATGCTGTCTCTGGGTTCTCTCTTTATCTCCGTCTCTGACTGTTTCTGGTGAACTTTGCTCCTTTTTTTTTCCCTTGATAGTCTGCCATTGAGTAAACCTAATGCCTCCTTTATATTCTTTTCCTTGGTGAAGACTTTTGATTTTCCAAAAACTATAGCTCTCCCCAATCCCCATATTGATCACAGAATATTTTCAACGCAATCAAAACTATAAATAAGCTTACCCCTTTTCCAAAAAATGTCTACTGCTCTCCCCTTTTTGATTGCATGGTATACAAATAGTTTAGCCTGATTTTCTGAAAGGCACAGGCCTATGGGCCTTGTGTGTCTCAGCCGCCTTACCTGTGCCTCACTGTCCTCGCCTTGCCTAGCACCAGAAAAGCTCTCCACCCCACATTGCCTTACACCTCAGGTGCACCTTTTCAAACACTGATATACGTGTAAAGAAAATCATGTAGTTGTAGTTTATGGCATTATAGTTGATCAATTTAGATTATAAATTTTGCATTCAAAATGTTATTTAGACTTTTACTGAAGAGTACTCTACCCTAGGGCAGTATTCCACTTAGAATTCCACAGCCCTATTTGAGTCAACCTTATCCATCAGGACAAACCATGCTTGACCTTCACATTTTTATTTGTTTGGCATTGTCATTATGTGGCTACTGTGTATTATACTAACATGCCTTGGTATTTGATAGGCCTTTGATCAAACATACATACGTAAGGAAGGATGAGACTGGGACTGCTGGTGAAGGAGTGCACAGGGGATTGAAACTACTGGCAGGATGATTCAGTTATGAGGGCAGCAGTATTCATTGCATTGTTATTTCTCTCTTGTTATTTCTTTACTGTTTAGCTGTGATTTAGAGTCTGTTATAGCACCAGCTGATTCAACAAGTCTGTTAGGCCAAGGGAAGTGTATCACCCGCTTATATGAGCAGGGGACAAGAGGAAACAACTAAAGACAGAATCACTTGGGAAAGGAAGTGCCAGGATCTCGAGTTTGGTTGTATTAGCTATCTTCTTCATCTATCAAAAATGAACCCTCTCTTCCCTGGAATTTCTGGACTATTTGATTGTTTTCATATCCCTCTGTGAAATTTGCTTTCAAGGATGGATGGACACCATCACATTTTGTGTGAAGACATGACAGACAGAAGAAGTTAGTCATCTGGTCCCTCTGTTTCACAATATAGGTCCCTTTTTCTTCAAAAATTTGTTTCAAACTATAAGTCATATTACAGAAACTCATATAAATTAAAAACAATATTTTCTACTATACCCTCTATTCTCTCTTCATTAATTAATGATCAAGTTGTCAAAAACATATTTATCTGAGATATATTAGTCATCTTAAGTATTTTAATTCCCCAAATTTACTATTTCTTAATTAGTGTGCCCAAGCTAACAATGGCCTATATTGTGAAACCAAGTGAGTATTAATAAAAGGAGCTGATAAAGCACTAAAAGCAAGGTCTGTCTCAAATAAACATCTTTCTTTCTATAATGTTGCTGCTTGTGATGTTTACTGATTATGAATTCTCCTTGAATGGCTAAATAGCATTCTATACTTCCTGCAATAATTGTCTGCTATTATTTGAGGTTGTTGTTTCAGAAAGATTTTAATATGATGCTATGATGTAGTGTGAGATATTCTGCACTTGTTGCACCATTACACTGATAGCGTCTCTTCAATCAGTTTCTGATTTTATTTTCTTTGGGATGATTGAACAAGGATATTTTGACATCAAAATATTATAATGTTGCCAAAAATCATTAGGTTCAGACCTTGGTCATTTTACTTGCCTTTCTCATTTTTAAGCTTCTCTTCTTGTAAGGTGTTTATGAAATCAAAGGAGTTTGATGCCTTTGTACATGTTCTAGCTTTGTGTTATATTCTGAGAGGCCAGGTGATCGTATTAAATACACTTCAAATCTAGGTGTTCCACACACTATAAAGTAGGTCATTGCAATATGAAGAATATTGTCATGAGTAATCAAATTTCTTTTCAGCATCTATGATATGGTTTCATTGTCATGACCTTTTGGTTTCCTCCAGGACAGCTTAACTCTGCTTGGATTGTACTTTATCTGAGTACATACCGGAACTTGATCAAGCTATTGAAACAGTTGCCCAAGCTGCATAAATAATTTTCTTCATGTAATCATATCCACGAATTCAATCTCATAATAATATCCACCACTTCAATCTCTTGATGTCACTGTAAGACAGTTGCAAGGGAAAAGTAATATTTTTCAATCTCTTGATATCACTGTAAGATGTGTTGAAAGGAAAAGGTAGTATTTACTGCTTCATTGTTGAGAAGTTTGCACTGTTTGCGATCCAAAATTTTTGCAGGGACATATCTATTGACTCTCTACAATTAAAAGGAGATTGGCTAGGGGACAAAGGTTTCTTTATCCTATTTTGGCGTTTAATAGACATTTCATAGCAGCTAATGAGCGAAAGTATTTATTGTGTATTGAAGATAAGAACAGTTTTAGTTACCCACAGGCTCCTCAGGCTACTCCTCAGTCAACTTCTATTTTAAACACAAATATTCATCAAATAATGAAAATAATATCTTTTAATCAAAGAGATCTTTAGAATAATGTATATGAATATATTTTCCAGTTTTCCAATTTCCAACATAAAAGAAAATGGACTTAACGTAAGCACGTTTTTCAAATTTCTACCAGACAATTAGGTTCATAATGTGTAAATAAACACAATTTCTCAATTTTCCACAGAAAACAATGTTCCTGAAAAACTGAAGATGAAAGAAAATTGTTTTCCTGAAGCTAAAAGCTCACACTCTGACATATCTATTATAAATTTAAATGTGAATGCATGCAGTAGCTCTTATTGTGCTGTCTAAAGCTGAACAAGCTGTCACATAGGACTCGGCGACGAAAAATATAGCCACATCAGACATATGGTAAGACGAATGCATTGTGCTACCAAAATGAAATCACAATGACTAAAATTAGACAGCATGGAAACAAAAAGATGCTAAAAGAACATAAGAATCAGAATGCGTATTCACAGAGAATGTATAAACCTTAAAGTGTCAGTGACAGCATGAAGAGCAGCTTTTGATGCTGTATATCCACCTGCCCATGGCCCAGGGGCTAAAACAGTAACACTTCCAACGTTTACAATCTTGCCCTGTCTCCTACATGCCATGTGAGGCACCACAGCTTGAATCATCCTCAAGGTCCCTGAGAATGAATATATCAATATATCACATTTCGTTGACAAAGAGTTGAGGTTCATTCTTTAAAACAAAAGTGTTATCATTTGAAGCAAAAAAGCTATGATTAAGACCACCACCCACAAAGAAGCAAAAAGACTCCATAGGATGCCATCATCATAGCCAAGGATCCCATCTCAGACTCTCCACAGACGCATACAGGATACTGATCAAACTTTAGCCTCAAGCAGCAGAGCCAAAGAATTCTGGTTAGCCTATTCTCTTTCAAGCAGCTTCTATACTTCATTTATGGAGACAGAAACTAGCACTCAAATATCTAGCTCACAGCTTTCCCATCCCACCCTCCTTATGAAACCTCATTCGCCTTTGTGCCCCTCAATGGAGGGTACAACACAGCAAATTGAAAAGAAGCAAAAAACAGAAGCAAGGATCATGTCAATCCATTTGGAGTAACTCTACATAAATGATTCTAGCTTTATTGTTTAAGAAAAATTATGTATGATTTCTTAAAAGAAATTTGCATAATTAAGTGGGAAATCACTTTATACAGGAATCAGACTAAGAAATATATTCCTTTAGGCTTTAATGAACTCTGCTAAGCTGAGAGTTGTTTCTTTACGACTTCCAAAGCCACGACGAAGTGGAGGTTGCATTGGGTAGTCAGAACATAAGAATTCATTGAATCCACATGACATGGGTTCATTAAGACATTTGCATTAAGGCTATCTAGCACTTGTAATACATTATTCCTAGCCTTGATTTAGTACAGTGGATAAGAGGCAAATGTTGCTGTGTGCTTGCGCGAGAATAATCATAAATAAACAAGGGCTAATGCAAGTAGAAAAATCAGTGAGGCAAGAGAAGCAAGTCCAATGCCGGATCAAAGATTTTGGACTTAAAAATTGTATTAATGCTGTTGAAAATAGTAAAGTGGTGGATACATACAATGAAATATTGGTACCGCAATTGTGTATCGGCCGCAATTTTACAGTTTTTGGGTCAACCGCGACGCAAAATTCAACAAATGTGGCCGTTTCAGAAAACCACATATTTATCGCCGCGATATCGGCAAAATTTCGGATATTGACCGATATTTTACCAATATTTACTGATATTTGTTGTGTAAAAGAATTAAAAAATCACACTGCGACAACCATGACATATAAAATAACATTTGCGATGCCCGATACTACGACACTACGACTGTAACCAAGGTTTTACTGTATGGGTGGGTACCACGATACAGAGATCCATAAGCATCATGCTGTCATGCACTTCAAGGGACTAAATGCATAGGAGAGGGGAAAGGAAATTGATACCTTTGGAAATGAATTGTGGTATCCTAGTAAGGAGGGAACATGAAATGCAGTTTGCACCATTGTAGAAAAGGACATTTAAGGATGATGATGGCGTGGTTACAAGATGTGAGAATAGGATTATATAAATCCGGATGGTACTTCGTAAAGAAGCTATTGGCGTTTTAGCATCCATACAGAACTACAAGGGAGGATTGTCACAGGGAAGATCAAAATAGGGGCATAGGATAGTTTATGGTGGCCATTGTTTTGAAGATGGAGATAAGGAAGGTAAAAATATTTGGATTTTCTATATGGCCGGTGCTTGACTAATCATCAAAAAAAAAAGTCTTCATAGACATAGATGTAAACCTTACAGCTCATAAGGGTAGACTATCAAACGCCCAAATAAACTTTTCTTATGATAAAGGACAAGTGAGAAAGGCAGCTAAATGAGTAACTAGCAAGGAGGTGATTCTTTGGTTGCTGGAGTGTGCTTGCTTGAGTTTGTTGCTTGGGTTATAAAATCAAAGTTATAGGAACTTGTGTTGATACCAGTGTGCCACTAGAGAATCTACTCTCCTAGTCTAACTCTTATACTTGATGTTCTTAACTTGCATTGTCTTCCAAGATATTTTTAATTTCCAATCTTAATTCTTCTAGGGTATTGATGATCATACAAGTAGTTTTGCACACTTCAATATATACAACAAACAAACAAAAAATTGCTAGGATATAATTTTAGCGGGCGCAAATTTTATCCTAATGAGTAGTGTTATAAATGAGTAAAGATAGCTTTAATACTCACTTATAGAACAAGCAAAGTTTAAGTCAAAGTAGGTTTGACTTGTTTATAGGCTTGTTTAGAATCTCTCTTAAGGCTCATTATACAATTGTAAATGCTCATTTATAGGCATCAAATTATATATATGTAGTTTTTATGCATTCATCTACATGAATTTGCTTCAACTAAGCACCATTATATATAAACCAGTCTAATACACTCAATGAAAAAGTCCTTCCTTCACAATAGTATGTCAAAACTAAAAAAATTAAAATATAAAAAGGTCGAGCCAATAATCAAAGTCATGATCAAACAAAGTGTGAAGGCTCAACTTCTATTAATTACTTGAGCTGGTTTTTGATCTGGCTTGGCTCATCAATATTATGATTGTTTAGTGGCTCATTTACAACCCTACTAACAAGAACTTTACAACACACGAGTAGTAATATTTTTCAACAAAGCAATGAATCATTATTTTACTAAAATAATCAAGTTTAAGAACTCCACAAAAAAAGGGAAACCAATATAATACGGACTCCGTCTAGCGATCGCTACTCATCATACCAATGGATCCTTGTTGGGAGATCTATACGCCAAACAAGGCTCACTTGATGTTTTGTACTTGTCGCACCAAGTGTGTCTCACCAAAAATCCTGAGGCGTAGTTGCTTGAGACCAATCGATATGGACCCTTGAGGCATACTCGCTTAGAAAATATTCTAACTTTACCAAAAAGCTAGCTCAAGAGTAAAAGGCTGACTCTTCAAATAAACCGTCCATAAATCCCCTCAGAAACCGATGTGGGACAGATGGCAATACTTGCACTGATTTTATCATAATGTGGAAACCAGTGGTTGGAACTCCTTGATGCAGGCTGTAGAGGTGGAGCTCGCAAGTTCTTACTGGTATTAAAGGTTGACGATTTGATCATATGTTCACCTCATTCCATATCATTATAGTTGCCTGTTTGTCTTTCCAGTTCATTTGCCAGCATTTGTTTGTTAGATAGTTCGCCAGGCCACTAAAAAGCTAAGAAGTTTGGCTCTCCGCCTTCTTTTCCACCTCATTCATCACTTTAATTACTGTTCAATGGAAGCTTCATTTCTGATACTAATGGTGGACGGAACCAGATTAAATGAACTCGTAAACCCATTGGGTAAAGAATAGAATAATGAACGAAAATCAAGTGTTCATCAAGCTGATAGGGGAACGGGAGCTGCGTAGGATGATTAACGCTGATTGAGCATTGACTACGAATGCTGAGATAGAAGCTGAATTGCTGGAATATTTTAGTCGTTAGAAATATTGCTTTGGTGGCTTGGTTGTTAGGGTTTGTTTTAGTTCAATGTTTTGGTTGTTATTGAGTCCGTGAGCTATATAAGCTTGTAATGATTGGAGAGTGTTTATGATGAGTGAATACAAGCTGATTCCCTATCTAATTCTCTCTATCCTCACAAGTCTCTCGTTTGTCCTTACTGTTCTTCCTCTCCCCTTTCACCTCTGACTCCCCTGTTCTTGTACTGGTCCATTGCGGACCCAACTCTATCCCAAGCCAAGTATCGCCAACCCCCACTAAAAAGGACAGAAATGCGAGGAAGGAACCTTTCCCTCATGTGATTGCAAAGTAGTGATCGGATCGTACACGAAATACTGGTCCATGGACAATAAGAATAAGAATCAGATAGTGGAGAGAGACATCACATCAATAAGAAGAAATATCGTACAACCGAAGAAATACACATTACCATAAAAATTGGTGTTGAAAGTCTGCTCGACGGCAGATAGAGGAATCTCGGCCAGCGGACCAACACACTGGACGCCGGCATTGTTGATCAAGATATCAATGCGGCCAAATCTCTCAAGAACACTCGAGAGCACGTGATTCACACTCTCATCCGACAGCACATCCAGCTCTTGCACGAAGAAACGATGGTCGTGATCAAGGTCGGACATCGTTGTCCGGGACCGGCTCGTAGCCACCACCAGGCAGTTCTCCGCGGCGAAGGCTCGAGCTAGCGCGTGCCCTATCCCTCCTTCCGAGCATCCAGTGATTAGGACCACTTGTCGGTCGTGCGCCTCCTCCATGGCTTCTTGGTTTATCAGAATTGGATGTATTTCGATGAGTACAAATTGCACTTAGATGATTTCCATTTACTATGATGATTGGGATGGAGTTATTGTTGGTGATCGATTGAAATGAAATCGGGATTCTAGTAGTAAACACAAGAAACCGACGACCGCTCATGCACTTAATTCGGTTTGATCCATTGTATCCGTCCAAAAAAGTTTTTCCTTTCTTTAATATATATTAAAACATATAAATCCATTTATTTTAAGAAAATAAAGTTATTTTCAGAAAAATATTTTTTTTTATTATTTAAAAAGTAAAACATAAGTTTTCCGAATAAACTAAAAAACAACCTATTTTATATTTTCTAAAATTTTCAGATAAACATAAGTAATTTTTTACTCTATATTTTTTAACTAAAAAAATATTATTATCACTATCATCATCATCATTTTCTTATTATTATAATTATTATTTTTTATAATAATAAAATATTACTATTATTCATCACATTGATAATAATATTTTTATAATTAATAATATTTTATGAATTTTATTAATACAGATAAAAAGTGATAATACTAATGATATCATCATTATTATTATTAAAATTATTATTATTGTTCTTATTATTAAAATTAATGTTAATAATAGTATTATTATTTAATTAATAAAAAATGACATTAATAATAAAATTAATATTCATATTATTTATTTTATTGTTATTATTAATAATAAAATCATAAAATATTAATTATTATAGTAATAATAAAAATATTATTGTTATTCTTTTATTTATAATATTATCGTTATTAAAATTATAATAAAATTGATAATATCATTAATAAAAAATGTTAATATTTATACTATTTAAAAATAATCATATTATTATTTAAAAATAACAATATTCTTTACATTAATGAGTTTATTATTATTATTATTATTATTTGAATTAATAATAATAATTTTATTAATATTTATAGAATGAATAATAGTATTATTTTAATCAATAATAGTATTAAGGATAACAACACCAACAACAAACGTAGTAGTAGTAATAATAATAATAGTATCATTACAATTATTATTGAAATTAATATTATTGCAATTATTTTGATTAAAATAATAATCATTCTAAATATTACCATTGAAATTGATAACATTTTTATTTAAGTTATTGTTATTATTATTATTATTATTATTATTATTATTATTAATTGTAATAATATGATTATTATTCCTATATTTATCATCATCATTGTCATCATCGTCATTATTATAACTATTATCAGTGTTGATAATATAATTTATATAGTTATCATTTTTACTATTTTTCAATTTAGAAAAAGATAAGCAAGTTTTTAAATTTATAAATTTAAAATTCAGTTTTATAATATAAATACATTTTTCTTAATTTTTAAGAAGAGAATTGTTTTTTTATAGAAATAATTTTTTTCCCAAAGAGTAAATGCATCCTATATTTTTTTTTTTTCATTTTTATCCATGTTCATTTCTTATCCTCATATACTTGGCTGAGCCTTTAGTTACAGGGTGTTTGTTCTACCGTCTTATTTTCAGAAGATAAGGGCAATTCGTCCAATTTATTTTTATCATATGCTTTTGGTGTTTTCACTTATACGAAACCATACTTACTAATGTAAAATTTTAATGTTCTAATGTGTCCAAAGATTGTATAGTTATGTTTGAAATTACTTACTATAAATAGTTATTTAAAAATTATTTACTTTACTTAACTACATAAAAATATTAAAATAAAATAAAATAACCTTATTTTACTTAAGCCGTGTTACGAGCCCTCCGCATTGACGTTGGATGAAGTTCATGATCACGTTTCCTTTTTTTTCCCCGTCTTTGTGGATGTTTCATGGGCAGGCTCCAGTTCTTTCCTAATTGCTTGCTTCATATGTCCAAACATGTTGGTCTGCATTTGAAATTATTTGCCGCAAGGATTTTAGAATAATTGCGGCTTGGGAAAATTGTCTGTCTCCGCTATACGTCATGCTACTTTAGCTTAGCTTACAAGGCGCAAGTGCCTAAAAAATGGTTGGGGCGACGAATCATGAGGTTACGGCATGCAAGGAGTGCACTCAGATGTGTTTGCGGATTCACCCGAAGCATGACCCCTCTTGACCCAATGGTCTCGTCCTTTCTCAGAATCATGTATGCCAACTCGCGCGAGATATTCTGAAGCAGTGAGGGGTAAGACTCCTAGTTGCTGTATTATTGCAGTTTCCCTTTTACGTATATGCCCCTGTCGATGTTGGAAAGGACGAAGGTGGTGAGAGATTCTCAAAACCTTATGTCTGTCCTCGTAATGAATAATACAGTTGCTAAGGGCGAAGCACTTATGGTTCTTGCACACTTGCCTGGTACGAATGAGTCGTCATAAAAATTTATGGCCAAGTATTAGCCAGAATCTGAGCTTAGCTTTTTGAGTTTTAGTATATTTATTTATTATTTATTTATACTAGGACCATTCTCGGTGCTCGCTAGATTTTGAGCTCATTTTATCGTTTTTCATCCTTTTGTTATCTGCATAACTAAATTCTCCTGCCATTTAAGGGCTTCCTCAGCCAACTTATGCGACCTGCCTTTTCTTGAAATTATTGGCTTTAATTTTTGATAATTGAACATGTTTAAGGGGGGAAAAAATAGAGGCGCCAATAGAGTTGGTTATGGGTCTAGTCCGGTTATTTTTAATTATTTTATTGTTGGGATAGTGTTTACATACTTGAATTGTATTTAGTTGATTTGTCAGATTGAGTTTGGACTGATCTAACTCATATTCAGATAATTTTATATTTAAATTAATTTAACGGGTTATGTTTGAGTTATTTCTGATTTTGATGGGTCAAGTTAGGTTTGGACTGAACTAATTCTAAACCATATCACTTCTGGTTTTGGTCAAACATAACATTGACCGTCAAAATTAATTTAACTTATTAACTTTGGAAATAATCATTCGATTTGACTTCATGTAAGTATGTAATTAAAAATGTATTGGTAACTACTGCTTATTTATTATTATGACATTTTAATGTTGTAATTTTATGCGAAACGATGAAACTAAGATATCATTGGTGTATAATGATGCTCGCGATAAAAGTAAGAAAAATAAATAATATTTATAAAATAATATATTTTTAAAAATTTTAAATAAATAATAAAATATATGTAATTATTATTATTATTATTATTATTATTATTATTATTATAACTGGTTAATATCAAATTTAATCTTATTATGTCGGATTGATGCCACATTTCAGGTTAACTCATATCATGGATTGTGTTTAGATCGGGTCAAATTACTTATCTTTAAGTCAACATCGGATTGGATTAATTTTAGATTGATTTTGAGTTGGATGGGATTAATGAATTTTTTAGATTTTATCATATCTGATTACTTTTGACAACTCTAGTAAAGAATCAAACGCATATATAAGGCCATAATGTTGAAAATAGTATAGCTAGTGAAGAGATTGAAAGTGGGGATGTTGTTAGATCTCTAAGAAGAGTACACGCATGTCAAATTTTGTGGACCATTTGCATTTTTTGGTGGTGTGTTCACTAGCTACAATATGCTATGTGCTACCTTGCTAGATGCTTTTGGAAAATGTAAAGAGACCTGCCACTTAAAGTTAATGGGACTGAGTATTCTCAAAATGAGTATTAGGACACACAAGTAGTCTAAAAAATGAATAAATCATGTTATCACTCACGAGGAAAAAAGGACAAAAAAAGATTCACGGAGTAGCGTATAACATCACCATCTCCCTATGGACTTCATTGTTACGACATTTAAGACGATGGAGAAAGGATTGGTTTTAGTTGTCTATAACCTTATTTTCTTTAGCTCTATGTAGCTCATTGGTCTTTCCATCCCTCCCCCCTTTCCCTTCAAAGAATAGGAATGGCAACTTGGACATTGATATAACACCCTTTATGCCATGTTGCATCGCTTAGCTACAGTTTCTAAGCATGTTACCTTAGTCTATGTTTCTACCTCCTATATTTGATATAAAAAAAACGTTGCATCATTGGTTGATAAGGATTGAGGAGCTGGAAAGTTATATTATCCAAGTTTGATGGTAGTTTTGCTTATCGAGAACGACGAGAAGAGTGGCATGCTTTCATATGATCATATCATAACATTAAGCACAAGGATCTTATATTAATGTTCTATTGCATCAAGGGATCACAATTTGTGGATCAATAATGTGGAAATGCACCTAAAGTGTTAAAAGAGTAAAGGAACAAGGTTAATAGTACTAAACTACATAGAAATTCCATTGCAGGAGATGGTGTTGTGTTAGACATAGTTTATGGCATGAATTATAATCTTCAACTAATGCTTACAATTCATGCCCAAATTAGCAATTTAAGTGCGAAGCCCTAACACACTATACACACATTTAATATGCGGAAGTTAACTTTTGTAATGCTTGTTGAAGATCGTTAAGATGTATCTCTACATATTGACGGAATTAATTTTATTGGAAACACAATTTGTGATCATCGAAATTAAATTTGTACTATTCTACTCCCTCTTTTCTCAAATCCGATGGTACTTACTTCTTACGAGGAACAAGAATAGGGAAATTCTTTGGATTTCATCTTCCTCTTTGATTTCACATAAAGAAATTACAAAAAACAATTGAAGAAGAAATCTCTCCCTTAATGCTCTCTCTCTTTATATATGAATATGTGTGTATGCTCTAAAAAATGAAACTTTACCTTTTATGAAAAGTTGCATGGCACTTTTGTAGTGTTCTATATGTTTTTTCAACGTGCAAAGATAGAAGAAGGTTGGTTATTATAACCAACTTCACTTTCCCTCTAAATTTCAAAAGCATAAATTTTGAGATATAAATTAATCAAATAATTAAATCATTACCTCCCTTATTTTTCTTATCATATGACACACACATGCTAGCATCCATACTTTTTTAATTCTAATTATACCATAAAAAATTAGATAGAGAGATTATGGTTAGGGTTAATTACTAATATATTACCATGTAATATAAGTTTATGACCAATTCAGTATGGACCACATCAAAGGTTAATATGTACATAAAATATAAAATTCTTTATTTATAAGATAATAACAATAAATTTATAAAACTAAAATATAATACATGTCGGACATTTGACAAAGAATAAGAGACTAGAGAGTGGCCTAATACTATTGTGGCGTCAGAGCTAGATATAAACATTATTTTATTGACCATAATGTAATTGATGTCCGTAGATCTCCAAGATTGGGAGATACAAACAACTCAAATTGTGGCCTACGAGGAAAAATCATACTAATTTATGATTGATAGATAGATAGATACACTGGTTTCACCGAAGATGATAATAGAAATGATAAGTCGCCATAGAGTCAAAACATTGTGAAACTAACTAGGCTCTGATCAATGGTGTTCATGTTGGGAGAAGAATTATAAATTTTGAATAAATCAACTTAATATTTGATTTAGTCTAATGGCACCTACTTAAACATATCAACTAATTCCATTAAGAGAAACTTTAATGGGACAATTATTTTTTGGGATTTTTACATCTAAAATCTCCTCTACTAAAAATAGTTTTGTAGCTGCAAGTGAGAGAAATGAGTTGCAGTAACTTGATGTGTTCCATGGGACCTTCTAATCACCGATAGTAATCTATTTTATTAATAAAAAATGGAAAGGAAGAGAGAGGAATGATAAATTTTGGTGTATTTAATTGTCGATGGGATTCTATTGTCATATAAAATTCTGACATCTAAAATTTCCTATTGTAGCATAAGGAACTTTCGCTATATTAAATTGAAGGAAAATGAGAGATGCAATCTATTAAGCATAGAAAAATCCCATACATCAAAAATACTACCTCTAAAGTTGCACTAAATAGGCTTACACAAGAATGAAGTAATATCTACAATTAATCAACTACTTAGGGAGAGTGAAAGAACATACCCCATTACACCCACTATTGCATAACCTCCTACTATACAAATATGTAGTTGACCAAATAATTATGAAATACTCCGAAAATTATAATTTTATTGTCTATTATTAAATAAGATATTATTATGAAAATTAATTAAATAATTTAATTTTTTATTAAAATAAAGGAAATTAATTAGGGCAAATTAATAAGAAATTCTATAAATATTTTAATTAGAGGAAATTTGGGTATTTTAACTAATTAAAGATTTTAATTTGGAAATTAATTAAATAAATTATTTTATTTAAATTCAGAAAGACAAAATAGTTTCAAATTAATATTAATTTTATAAATAATTTAATTGGAGGAAATTAGGTTGTTTTGCTAATTAAAAAGGAATTTATGGAAAATCTTTTAAAAATCCTAATTTAGACTAAAAAGGGATTTAAATATTATTATTTTTAAATATTCCAAATATTTTAATTAATTTAAATACCCAATCTAATTATTTTCCCTTTTCCCTTTTCCTTTTTCTTTTTCCTTCTTCCTTTTTCCTTCTTTTACTTTCTTTGTCTTCTTCTTTTCTTTTTCTTTTTCCCCTCCCCAGATTTGGGTCTGGCGTGGCCCAATGTCCTTCTTTCTTTTTCTTCCCCTGCCGCGGCCCACTCCCGTTGTTTCTTTTCTTCCTCCTTCGGCAACCAGCGAGCTGCGTTTCTTCGCTTTTCTACCCAAAATGCGTTGTTTTATTTAATGTACCTTTAGCCTCGCGCCCGACCGGTTTTCCTCCTCTTTTCTTCTTTCTTTTCTGCCCCAAATCACCCGGTCCTCTTTCTTCTTCTTCCCCTATCCTTCGCACCTGCCATTCCCGCTGCCAACTTGCAACTCCGCTACCTCCTCCAAAAATTTCGCCGCCGGTTACGCCCGTTTTGACCGGCGGTTTTCCTTCCTCTCTCTTCCTCCTGACTCGTTAACCATTTTGAACCAATCCACTCCCCCATTCCTCGCACGATCTTCTCTCTCTCCCTACGCAACTATTCCCGCCACCTTCAAATTTTCGCCTGCAACCATTATCGGCCAGTTCCCACTTCTTTCTACCACTCCCCCACTTTCCCTTTGACCCTAACTTCCCCTTAAGCCTATAAATACACCCCATAGCAGCGCTGAGTAAAGTTTTTGGCTCGAGTTCAGAAAACGCCCTCCTTCATGCCACCTCCCCTTTAGACTCCCCGTCCTCTGCCTCCGGCCAACTTCGCTGCCATATCTGGCCACCAAACTCTTCCTTACTCTTCCCTCTAGCTAACCAAATCATTCATCCCTCTCGATTTCTCCTGCACAAGCCACCCTGGCTTTGCGAATTAGTCTTCCCGATCAGCCCTATTTTCTACCTTCGCCACCCTTTACACCACCCTTATCCACCTCCTCCACCGCTACAGCCGCTTCTTTCACCTTCCAAAATGTTCTACAGACCCTCCTCTATCTCCCTATACATTTCTTTTCCTCTCCATACCCCTCCTCCTCTCTTTCTCTTCTTCTTCCTCCTTCAGCCACCACCGCCACCGCCGTGCGCCGCCACCTCCATTCTTCTCCTCTCCCTCTAGGCATTCTTAAATAGCTCAACTCCCACCTTAATTCTCCCTATCTTTTTCCCAACATGCAACTTTTACCCTTTTCTTCCCTTTTTCCGGCCGCCGCCGCCGCCGTGCACCACCGCCGGTGCTGCCTATCCCCACCAACCTAAGGTTGAACCCTAGACCCTCTCAGCCTTTTTCCCTATTTTTATAACCCTTAAATTATTTTATTTCAATTATTTGCATATAAATACTATTATTATTATTTATATTTTTGATATGTATTATTATTAGTATTAATGTTTTTATTATTATTTATGTTGAGGGATGAAGCCCTATTGTATTTTAATTCGATTTTATTATTATTCCCCTTATTATTTCTATTATTACTATTATTATTATTAATATGTTATAAGTATAATTATTATTATTATTCCCTATTTCGAATTTCTATTATTCTTATTCCATTATTATTAATACAAATATATTACCATTAGTTTTGTTAATAATGTTATTATTGTTATTGTTGTTGTTGTTGTTGTTGTTGTTGTTGTTATTATTATTATTATTATTATTATTATATATGTATTATTATTATTATTATTATCATCATCATTATTATTATTATTATTATTATTTTCAAGTGTTAGTATTATTATTTTATATAGGGGCTGAAGCCATTAGTTCACTATGTTTTTGAGTAATGTCATCTTTTTTATTATCATTATTATTATTATTATTATTATTATTATTATTATTATTATTATTATTATTATTATCATCATCATCATCATCGTCGATATTATTTTTTAGTATCCTTGCTATTATTATTTTAGTATCATTATTATTATTATTAGGGTAAAGTTTTTAACCTTATATTATCAACTTTTATAATATTTCTATTATTTCTATATCTTTAGCAAGGTTAGTAATTAGTTAATGTTATTTCATAAATATAGTATTATTTCATTAAAAACCTAGTCCTTATAATAAGTTAGTAATTAATAGTATTTTTGATAGGAGGGAGTCTAATTTTAGCTTTTCCCTCATAATAGGTAAAACCAGTCAAAGCCCTAAGGAGGTGTGGGAGCGTGCGCCAAGATCGGTGTCGTTTTAGGTAAGAGTGTTACTAAGGCCTTTTGTGTGTTTATATGCATTGTGTGCTTCATATGTTATGTATCATATGTCTATCATTATTATTTATATCGTATATGGTATGATGTGGAGTGGAAGTATGTTTTTGTGTATTTGCATGGTATGTGTATTATGTATATGTGGTGATTTGTTTGTGACCTTGTAAGACATGCATGTGAGGATGTTGATGTAGTTTGTGTGGGAGAAAGGATGAAAAAGGAGGATGGGGAAAGAGGTTGACCAAGGGATGTGAGTTGACCTAATTATTTTAATGATTCATAAGTGGAAGAATAACATGGAGAATTTTAGGGTTTCGTGTGGAGGAATCTAATTTAGGGTTTCGTGAAAAAAAATCTAAATTATGATTTTATGGGGGAGAATCTAATTTCTGGTTGTGCATGTTTTTGTGCGAAAGAAGTTAATTTACGGTGTTATATGGGAGAATCTAATCTATGGTGTAACATAAGAGAATTTAATCTATGGTATTATATGGGGGAATCTAAATTACGGTTTGTATGGGAGAAGTTAAATTATGATGTTATGGGAGAATCTAATATATGTGTTATGTTATGAATTAATGTGGGAGCGGTCTAAGTATTATATGATTGCATGGTGGTATTAATGCTTGCGTGGTGGTATTTATGGTGGTATGGTGGTATTAGGGTTTTCCTGGAGGTATTAGGGTTTGTATGGTGGTATTAGGGTTGCATGGTGGTATTAATGGTTGCATGGTGGTATTAGGGTTTGCATGGTGATATTAATGGTTGTATAGTGGTATTAGGGCTTACATGGTGGCATTATGGTTTTGCATGGGAGTTAATGATTGCATGGGATTTAGGGTTTGCATGAAAAGTTCGAATGGTCGCATGGGATGTGTAAAGTTTGCATGGGAGTAAAATTTACGTATGAAAAGTTGATTTGGGATATAAGGAAGGTAATGCAAGTGTTATTTGGGTGTTTGAACTATTTTGGACAGAAAATAGTATATGGAGCATTATAAGGGTATGGAGGAGACTAAATTAGGGTTTGGAGTGATTAACTCTAGGTTGTTGTGATTAAATAGGGTTGGAGTGGTTAATTGTGATTTGTTGTGGTTAATTAAGGTTTGGAATGGCTAATTATAGTTGTTATGGTTAAATAGGGTTTGGAGTGGTTAACTATGATTTGTTGTGGTTTATTAGGGTTTGTTGTGGCTGCTTAGAGTTTTTGTGTTATCATGTGTATTTGGTGATTAAAGTGTAATTATGGTTGTGGAATTTTATGATTTGTGATGTGTGAAGTATAAAGAGAATGATTCATGCATGTCTAGGGTGAAAGCTTTTAAATAAGACACTTAAAACATTAATTACGTAAAGTGGAAGATGTTGAGATGGGCCCAAACCGATCCACTGGCATAATAGTGGCCAGGTACTGCAGTAGCTTGGAGACCGATTCACCGGCTTAATAGTGGTAGGGTATGTTACCCTAGTGACTGATCCACCGGCTAAAATAGTGGGGGATCCTGAGCTCAACAAACCAAACCATATATGTTTTTAAGATGTGGAAAGACACTAATTACTTACAGTGGAACATCGTGCGAGAAGGGGCCAGACCGATCCACCGGCATATAATAGTGGTAGGGCATGTACCCTAAGTGACCAATCCACCAGCTATAATAGTGGCCAGGAGCCAAAGTGCCCTAGAGACCGATCCACCGGCAAAAATAGTGGGGTTCCCATACTTGTATGGACTTGATAAAGAGCATGGTGTGAAAATATTTTGATAAAGGATTAATGAATTAATTAAATCTAAATTATATTGGATCTTGACATTTTCACCTAATCGTTCATTTGCCTTTATGTTATTGTGTTAGTGATTATGCCCTGTTTTTATTCTGCATGGATTATGTGCTTATGTGTTGGCCTTAGTGCTCGATTACCTTACTCAATACGTAGCGTACTGATCACCCTTTTCATGGGTGTTGCTCATTCCCATGAGCATAATGCCCTTTCTGAATTTGTGCAGGTGGGCGAGACATCAGTCGGGGGCAGAGTATTGAGCATGTTTTGGCTCAAAGTTCGAGAGTGTCGTAGCCGTATTTTCTCTTCATGTGATTTCATTAGTTATGTTATTCTTCTAATTCGCATTTATTCTTTTTGATTTATTACCTTATGTTAAGTGTTTCAATTAAACATTTTATAAATTGTAAGATTATTTCCTTTGAGGAATTTTGACTTCACACTCTGATTTCTAAGTTATTATCTCATTAATTCATTTTATGAAATCTTGGTTTAAGTCTTGTATTAATCTTTAGCCTTAGCACTTGGTATTGAAATGGTCGGAGAGAACCGGTTTGGTATTAAGTGTGGCGGTAACATCCCCAGAATTCACGGGTTTTAAATTAAGTATTTTAGTTACTTCCGCTTTAAAAAAAGTAGTGAATTTTGGGGTGTTACAAATTAGGAAACCAATAACTCATTAAATCATAAAATTAGTAACTAATAAAAAATTCATAAAGTTTTAAAGCACTACTAACACAACCCTTTGCACTAATATTAGAAACTAAAATTGCTCGTGTTGGATCACCTCTCTCCAATACATCGAAACACTTCTCTTCCATATTAATGCTATCTGTAAGTGCACAAAATAAGAGTAGTACTCAAGGTATTGTACCATAGGGAAGAGAGAGTAAACACTATAATGGTAATAAAAAATTTCTTTGTTTAGACTACTGAAGTGACTAAGAAGTTAAGATATCTTATAAAAGCAACAAAAATAAAATAACCAATAAAGAGAGCAACTAAAGCAATTACAAAAAACTTGTACAAAATAATAGAAGATGGCTAAGGTTCTGATCAATTAGCTAGATATACAATGTAATTGAACACTCTACCCAACCCCGATTCGATATTCACAATAAATCACGGCAACAAAGATGAAAAGTGTTGCACTTTCTTAAGTTGCAACTGCTATATTGTACATTTATGGCCCTAACTATATCTAACTTAGGGTCTAATATTTCACAATACATTAACACTCACAAATCTCCTCCTTTATTGTTTTAGACATCTAATCGATTGTATCTCAGCCTAAAATATGACCCCTAGTTTTGTTATCAGGTATAATATCATATTATCTCTCAATGACATCAGTATTTCCCAAATTGAATGCTAGAATCTGGCCAAAATCCCATCATACATCCAATCAATAATAACACAACACATAAATTATAAAATCAAACTAGAGAGGCAAAAATCTTCAACAAGTTTTGAATCGGGAAAATCTCCCTTCACCTTAGCATAAAAAATTAAAAAAAATAAAAATAAAAACTAGAACTTAATAAACATAAATAACAACACAATAGATTCAAAGGAATTATGTTCAAAAAATTTACAATGGCTAATTGATTACACTTTTAAACTATGAATTTCAAAACAAGATTTGGTAGAAGGTCTAGATCTTTAAATTACAAGAACAATGGATAAAGGGAGCAATGGAGTGGATGATAGAAGAAAGAGGGAAGAGGGAATATTGGTTGTTGAGTGTGGAAAAAATTTGGAATGAATGGTTTTCTCTCACAACTCTAGGTCTCCCTCTTAAGAAGGTAAAAACACGTGTATTTTCACTTCAATATTGTAGATTGACATGACCATGTTGGTTACCATAGTGAGGTTGTGTCGAGCCTTAGTTTGGTAACATCCTGATAGCTTTGATAGTTTTTGGCTTTTTTAGCCATAAGTTCTTCATTATAACTCCGATTGAGTTGAGTTAGATGTGTTGGAAAGATAACAGAAAGATTTACAACTTTAATTTGAAAAATTTTCCAAATTCATATTTAATTATGGTATAAATTCCACTTCTTTCATGCTCATACACATTGAATACACATTTTTGCTATCATTTTGTTAAGAATATGCATTTTAGTTCTAAACATCTTCCCAATTCATTCCTTTCGCTTCATTTTTCTCCATTTATCATGATCTAATCTTTAGCTTTTGTTTTTGTTTTTTCTCCAAATTTTTGCACCATAAAGACAAAATGCAATAAATAAGAACGAATTGACTAAACTTATGCATAAATAAGCAAATAATCTTCATCAAGTCAATCATAAAAAAAACTATGATTCATACTAGAAAACCACACCTATCAACACACACTTCTCAAAACTATCAGTAAATATTTTTTATGGACTTCATCATCAATGCTCAATTATTTGATCACTTCTCACCAACTACTCTAAAAAAGGTTTTTATTCTTTTTCTACTTGTGTTATGCTCTACTGATCTTCATTTTGAAACTTGTAATTCTTTTGTAAATGCCCAAATCTTTTGCACCTATGACATTGATATTTTCCTTTTTGCAAACAATCATCCTCCTTATGAAAAAAATTATTACCATGGTTTCATTGGGGAAATTTATCTTCCTCTATAAAGATGAACTCTTGGCTAAATAAATTCCTTCAACTCTATCCTCATTTCTTAAAGTTCTTCTTTGATCGATGGTTTGAAGAGAATTTAATAACTATGCAAAAGTAATTTTTGATATATTTTTTCAATCTTCAAGTGAAGATATTTTTAAGGCATGCCTTTTAGATAGACTCTCTAGAAGTTTGTTCACATCTCTTTGACTAAGAAAATATTTAACGAGTAATTTGATTTGATCGATAATGGACATAAGCTTGTTTCCATAATCCTTGGCACTTTTGGATTTATTCATCTTTAGCACATCAAACTCCTTTTTGATATTCAAAATTTATGTCAATTTTGTTTAATTGTTGCCTTCAAATTATTGTTAAGTTTTTCCCATGCTTCCTTCAATGATTTACATGCCATTATACTTGTGAAAATTCCCTCCAACATTGTTTAATGTATGCAAGAGAAAACCTTTGATTTTCTTGCAATTTCTTATTCATTTTTTCTAATTTGTGCTACTTTTGGATTTCGTCGAATAGGGGTAGGATTAATATCACTCTCAATGACTTTCCACAAACTTAAAGCTTTCAAATATGACTTCATTTTAATAGCTCGCGATAGATACCTTTCCCACTAAAACTACGAAAAGGAAGAGGGAAATTAATTAGTGTCATTGGAAAAAATATGGAACTCTTAAATACATTTTGTTTGCTCTAATCACACAAGCCCGTAAGACCCTTGAGGATATGATGCTAAATTTTTTGTGGGAATGATCAAAAATTTTGAAATAAAACAAGTTAAGTTTTCATTTACTCCAATGACACGCTCTTAAACATATCGACCAATACCTTTAAATAAGCTTACACTATAATGAAATACTAACTACAATTAATAAACTACTTGGGAAAAGTGGAATAAAATGTCCTATTACAACCATTAATACATTATTAGTTGAAAAAATAACTTGAAAACCAATAACTCACTAAATCATAAAATTAGTAACTAATAAAAATCCTAAAATTTTAAAGCACTACTAAGAGTTCATGTGAATAGAGAAAATGACACATCTAATTGATGAGTATTTGATGGTAGAATTATGGGAAAAAGACATATCAAATAGAACTAAAAATATTCCTTGTTTAAGGGTGGTGGGGTTTTTTTATCCATAAGGGCTATTAGACCTAACATAATCAAACTGGATTATATAAGAAAATTATATTGTATCCACATGTAAAGGCACATGCAGGTTATTACCTTCTACTTACTTTCCTATGAAATTATTCTTTAGTATTATACTCTTGCATATAATTTTTGGTAGTGTGTATGGAAATAATGGTTTAATGGTGAAGAATGAGCATGATCCTACCACCATCCATAGACAAAACATCAACTAGATGCTCAGATTTTAGCAAGTATGTCTTCTAATTAGTATGTAGGACATGATATGTGGAATTACTATTTAATTTGAAATTACTATATAGAATGATTGGTACTGTGTAGGAAAAGAAGGAATTTCAAAGGCGATCAATAATGAGCATGATCCTCTATTCCTATAACCATTGGTAGCAAAAACATCCACCACAACCTCTCTAAGATATCAGACTTAAGTAAATTCTTCATTCCCATTGGTGTTCATGCATGCAATGGAGTACTCTCTATGATTGGCTAGAACCTGTGCACCAATAGGAACTTAACTCAAATCATGATATTATCTCGGTCTATTATTTAGCAATTATAAATCCTAAATCATAGATCATAGCCGATTACTTTTCATGTTCAGAATATTTTAAAGAGTAAATTTAATCTCACTCCTAAAATTTTTCAATTTGTTATTTTATGTAAACTTTATATATGTAAATCATATAACTATTATAAAATCACTAACTCAAGACATGCCTCTTCACACTTTTCCTTCGGGGTATCAGAGCAAATCTTGCTTTAACCAACCTCTTTGTTTTCTAGCCAACCATTTTTTTTCTATTTCCTTTTCATTTTAGATCTTCTCCATCACTACCCTTTCCTCAACTACATTTGTTCCTTTCAATTCAAAATATTAAACCAAATAACTTATTTATATTTATACCTCCAACATAGTTATTAAGATGAACTCTGGTATATGTAATTTGGATAAAGGAAATGAATCCTTTATTGATAAAATATTATCTTGTTGGCTATATTAAAGGGTATAATCATTTTCCCTCACTAACTATTAAGCAATATGGAGAAGACGTTTCCAATCCTCTCCAAAATTTTTGGATCTATTAATATCAATTTTTTTTACTTATTCCTATCTTGAAATATTATGATATTGATGCTTGTGTTTTCATTTATCAAGCCAAATCCCACAAATCTACATAGGATCAAATTAAGGTGCCTCTTCCAATAGTTCTCGGCCTCATATCATGTCCCTTAAGACTAAGTGTCCAACCTCACCAAGACACTTCTTCATTGTGACTATCTTCCCACTTTCATAAATATTTTTGATGAATGTATTACCATATGTCATTCTCTTAATGCTATTGATCTAGTTATCAATGACATTAGTGAACTTGACTCTTATTTTGAAGAAATTGTTGACACAATCCAAGTTGATGAGCCACCTATCCCTTTTGATAAATTGTATGAAACTTTCTCTAATTAGGAGTCTTACTTGAAGGAGGTGGCTGAGACACTTAATACTCCATATTTGGTTTATCATTTTAAAAATAATTCTTCTCAACCTCCCTCATGAACACATTGATTTCCTCCGACACAGTTGATCACTAACTCCTCTCTATCATTTGATAGTGTGTGGAAGTTTCAATCCCTTTTATTATGCTAATATTACAATAGTAAGAGTCATATTATCAAATTCTACTTCAAGATACAACTCAATGTTGCTAATGACTTCTCTATTTCCATTATTCATACTGGTTCACTTTTTTCCCTCTTCCTTGCATTTGAGAACTATTTTCCTTACTCCCAATGTCAATACCAATTTTTATTTTTATCTCTCAATTATGTTCACATAATAATATTTCTGTGGAATTATTTCCCTCTTTTTTTTAGGTGAAGGATTTGAGAGTGGGACAAATACAGTTGTAGGGCTTGAATGATAATCATGTGTATCACCTCCTTGTTTCTACTCTTCCCTTCAGTACTGCTAGTTTAGTCACTCCATCTTCCCAATGTTGGCACCAACGTCTTAACCACCTTACAAATCCTATACCTTGTTGCATCCTACACCAACATGCTTTCCCTATTCTAGTATTTAGTATCCTCTTTTGTTCATTGTCTAGAAAATAAGACCCACAAGCATCTTTTAGGTAATTTTATCTAAATAGCTCTCGTGCTTTAGAACTATTATATTATGATGTATAGGACCTTATATTATTCAATCAAATTATAGTTTTCATTTTTATGTTATCTTCAATGATCATTTTTCCAAATATGTATGGATCTATACTATAAAACAAAATTTTGATGTCATAATAATTTTTCTAGTCTTTCAAGGACTAGTTTAAAAATCTTTCAATAATACCATTACAACTCTATACATTGATAATGATGGTGAGTTTATTATTTTACATTATTATATTACTTTACGTGGTATTTCAAATCTAATCTCTCCCCCATGCATAGCATAACATAATGGGATTTCTAAATAGAAGTGTTGCAATCTTATTTAGAATATTTGATGTGGCGGTCAAGTTATTAATGCAGGACCTACTCCAATATTATCATCAAGTTTTCTAAGTTAAAAATCAATTATTAATTCTCTTCCGCTGTCACCTTCTCATCAAAATACTCATTCGGTGCATATAATTGCTAAAAATAATATCTTCAAACCTAAACAAATATATACCATCACCAAATATCTTGTCCCTCCTTACTTAGAACCCTCATGTCTTTCTCAAGATATTAAGTTTCCTCATCGGAAAAAAGCAATGTATAAGGGATTTAATGCTCTCCTCACAAATGGAACATGGAAATCGCACTTTAATGTTGTTGGTGACAAGTTGGTTTTTTGGGTCAAACACCATTCTAATGGCACCATTGCTTGATATAAGGATTGACTCTGGGCTAAGGGGTTTCATCAAAATATTGGTGTGGAATATTTAGATATTTTTAGCCCAGTTATCAAGCTTTAAATAATCAAAATTATACTCACCCTTGCCTTTTCCTTTGGTTGGCCCCTACATCGACTTAATGTTGATAATGAATTTTTGCAAGAGGTTCTTATGAGGACATCTATATGTCATAACCTCCATGTTTTGTGCATCCTTAGTTTCCTAACCATAATTGCAAATGGAATAAAGGCACTACACAACTTGAACCAAGCACCTTGTGTCTGGGATCATACCTTACATATATTCATAGTGTCTTATGACTTCACTAAATCCTACTAGAATCCATCCCTATATATATATATATATAAGAAAGGATCTATCATTATAATACCCCCTAATTAAGTGAAGTATTATAAGGATTAATACAGCTACTTATATCAACATGGTATATTGTTCTTTTGGTGATTTAGTTCTTAAAAATTCACAATTAAGCATGTTTTCCATTGATTAATTTTTAAGATAGGTGACCCTCCTGAGAAGTTTTGAAAAGCTTCAGAAAATTTCTTGGAAAGAGGGTGAATGAGGGTAAAGAGAACTTAAATGACTCGTGTTAATTTGTGTGTCTATTCAATCAATCTAAAAGTGTTTTAGGGTATCACCTACAAACCTCATAGGTGTTATCAAGTGGATACTAAGTAGCCCTGGTATCAAAGCAAAACTATGACCATGACCTGAACTTGGTTGATCCAGCCAGTCACTTAGCAGGACAATTCTTGGGATAAATTATAATGAGATAATTAGTGGTTAAGAAATAGTAATGATGTATTCTCTGAGTGGGGGTGAATGTAATACCCTCTTACTGAGTAGAGTATTATAAGGATTGATACAACTACTTATATACATAGTATACCATCCTTTTGGTGATTTTGTCCTAAGAACTCTATAATTAATCATTTTTACTGTGGAACAATTTTTATGATGGGTGACCCTCCTAGGAAGTTTTAAAAAATTTTCAACTATTTATCAAGAAGGGTGTGAATGGGGATGTTGATTTGTGGGGTTAGCCGATCAATCTGAAAGCACTCTAAGGTAGTTCTTACAACCTTTATGGGCCCTAAGTGCTATCAGGTAGCTGTCATGTGTCACCCTTACATGATCATATTGACTCGGGGTGTTACAATCACAACCTATTCTCTTAACTCTATCAATGACCTCTTACTCATAGGAAATAACTCTCAATTTCTCACTAAATTTCTACATGATCTTACATACACTTTTCCCTCAAGGATCTTAGTAATCCTAGCTACTTTCTTAGATTGAACACCTTCCTACGTCAATTAGTTTAGTCCTCAAAGAATATAAATATGTTAGAGATCTTCTACTAATGTCATTATACATCATTGTTTGGTTGGTTCCCTACAATATTTTTCCCTTACATGTCTTAATGATTCTTATGTTGTGAATAGACTTATTCAACACATGTATTCACCAAAGAGATATTTTTCAAGCTTTGAAGTGCATGTTAGAGTATCTTAAAATCACTCTTACATATGGTATTCATCTAATCTGTAATGCTTGTCTCTCTCTCAACATATTGTTACGTGGATTGGGTTGGAGACCCTTTGAATAGGTTATCGACAAGTTCCTACATAGCTTACTTTGGTCCGAATTCTGTCTCATGGTGCTCGAGAAAGAAAATATATATTGCTATATCATCTACCAAAGTGGAATATCACATTATTCCCTCTAATACTATACAATTGTTATAGTTGCAACACATTCTCACTAAACTAGGATTTGAACTTCCTTCATCTCAAACAATTTACTCTGATAACATTGGTACAACTTATCTATGTTTGAATCAAGTTTTCTATTCTTGCATGAAGAATATTTCCATTAACTACCATTTTGTTCATAAGCTTGTTATAGCCAAGGATTTAAAGGTTACTTATGTTGATTTTAAATATCAATCAACTGATCTTCTCACTAAACTTCTATTTTTGGCCCACGATTTTAAGTCTTACGAAGTAAGATTGATTTCCTTAATTTATAATACCTTAAATTTTCATAACCTTAATTTAGAGTGTTTATTATTTTATCTAAAAAAATAACCTTTAAATATTAATTTAATTATTTTTGTTAACCATTGACCTTTAATTCTAGATAAATTATTTAATAAATTATTATAATTATTTTATCATACCCTTTTTATTTTAATCAACCCTAAATCAATAATTTTACCTTATTTTTTTCTTAATTTCATACCCTAAATTTGTATAAATGAATATTATTCTAAAAATATAAATTTAATCTAATTTTAATTCTACCCCTAAATCTATCTTCTTTTTCCTTTTATTTCTTTTGTCTTTTCTTTTTTTTTTCTCCTTTATTTTTCTCTTCTTCCTTGAGCCATCCCATTTCTCCCCCTTTATTTTCTTTCTTCCTACATCCGACCCAACACTACTTTCTTTTTTTCTTCTTTTTCTTCCTTGGGTCAACCCCCTCCCCTCCCCTTCTTTTCTTTATTATGTAGAGTCTTAATATTATACATAGTGACTAACTTTTTTTTTTATCTGTTTACTTTAAAAAATATTTTTCCTCTTATCCCCATTATATTTATTCCTTAACTCTAAACCTTAACCCTTTTATCTTGTACATATTATATATTAAACACCAACCAATGAGAAGGAAACATGAATGATACATTAGCAAAGTCAATTATTGGTTATAAAAATACTTATGAAAATTTCAAACTCTAAATTCAAAGTAAAACAAATATAGTAAATTTGTGATGTTATTTATTTACTAATTTATATTTATTTTATATATCCTTTTTATTTTATTTTATGGTGTTGTTAGCTTTGTTGTATGCATAGCCCATATAACAATAATTTTTGTATGCATGTAATCGACAACTTGCGCTACTTATTACTTGCTATGCTATGACTTAATTAGTGATCAAATAAGAACTTAAAAATTATCTTTTTAGTATTTTTCTACCTTAATTATGAGATTGTGTTGCATATAGGTATATCTAGGTCATATTTTTGTGGTATTTATAGGACCTTATGATTTTATGATATGATTTTATAGTTCAATTCTAATGACCTCTATCAATTCTTGGTAGAGTCTTAATTCTAACAAAAAAAACCTTGATATTAACCCTACCTGAAATTCACCGAACTTGATATTAGCCTAACTTGAAATCAACATGGCTCGAATATGATCCCTTAATTCAAAATAAACAATCAACCCAATCTGTCTCAAGTTAACATGAAATATAATGTGAACCAGAAGTAGCTCAATCTGAATCGGTAAATTGACAAAAATAAATTACCGGAACCTGAAGTAGCCCAAATTCAACCCATATGATAAGTTGAGTTGAATCAAATACCAAAATGACCAAAATTTTAAGTTAAGCGGCCTGAAGTAATCTGACTTGAGTCGCTAAATTGATATAAGATAACCTAAACCAGAAAGGACTCGAAGTTGACCCAAGTGTTAAAATAATTAATAGTAACTCAAATTTAAAATGATTTGATTAATCTCAAGCCCAATTATTAAAGTAAAGTAATTTAAAATCAGCTCAACTAAAAATTGTTCTTACTAACAAACCTCACTTCACATCAGTGATGTACGGGTACGGCAGTTGGGCGCCGTCCCCCGTCCTCGAAACGTCCCACTGTTTTTAAAATTTTTTTTGGTATAGGAATTTATATTAAAATTATTTAATTAATTTTTTTATTAAAAAATTATTAATGATTAAAATTAACTAATATAGGTAATAATTTTTTATTTTTCTCTCTTAATTTTAGTATATTTGATATAATTTTTAATATATATAATATGTATATTTATATAACTTTTTTTATGTTTTCTGCTATCCCCGTTTCCTAAATTTTTTAAGAAATGATGTTTCCCTATTTTTTCCGTCCCTGTCCTCGTTTTCGTTCCCATGCAACGCTGCTTTATATCAACCATCCCACTCAATTGTTACCACTACTTTTAGTTCACCTCTTCCAACTTCCAACGCTGTTTTGATTTGAAAATAAAAATGTAACCTAATACTTGAACATACAATGCAAATTTAAAATATTTGAGATAAAGTATTTATACATAACTGATAAAATTACATTATCAAATCTTTTCGAACACTTCCTTAAATACAACATTTTTTGTTGTATTACTTTGATGAAAATCATCATCACATATCAAAATTTTTAAACATCTATGATTTGTGACTCGAGAAACCACAACATATAATTGACCATGACAGAATACTGGTGTTTTTATAAAAAAAACCAACATTACGAAGAAATTGACCTTGATTTTTGTTGATTGTCATGGCATATGATACAATTAGGGGAAATTATCTTCAATTAAACTTAAAAGGAAATCTCGAGTTAGATGCCATTAAAGACATTTTTGGTAATAATACTCGATGACCAGCATTATTTCCACCTAAAGTCCTTACTTCCAAGACATGTGATCCAAGCTGTATGATGATCATCCTAGTACAGTTGCATAAACCAATTGAATGATCAATATTCCGTAACAACATAACTGGTGTACCTACCTTCAAATTCAACACATGGTTTGGTACACTTGAACACTTAATTCAATTTAGAAATTCTAGAGTGTGTAGATCTTGCAATAAATCATGATTTGCATCTGATTTGCATGTTGTGTCAGAACTGAAATAGGTTTTTTCTTCACTATAGTTAATTGACAACATGTATTCATTGATGGACTCAACAATATCAAGAGTTGGTGCTAGTATAGATCTTCCTTCAAAATAAGCATCATCAGTGATATTTCCATTATAGTATGAATAAGTGCTCTCCATAATAACTACAATTGGGTCTTCAAAATTTTTTATTAAAAGATTATCTGGAATTTCTAATGTTGTATGACCGTCATTATTCCCTCCAATTGTTCCATCTCCTATGCTTGCAATCCATTCTGAAAATTGCTTCAACTCAGAACATTCATCAACCGAGCTTAGTTTTTGTAACCTCATGTTCTTTGTTAAAAATAATACCTTACAAAATCTCTATAAGTACGAAGAGTTCATAGTTGTATGAATAATGACTTGTCTACAACCTTTAGGAATGACTGGTAGTATTTGTCTAAAATCACCACCTAGAACAACTATCTTACCTCCGAATGGCTTCTCCAGGCTGAAGTCATTGGTGAACCGTAAAATATATATCATGGTTTTATCCAAGGCTTCAAAGCAATACATGTGCATCATTGGTGCTTCATCCCAAATAATAAGTTTATACCTTATAATCAACTCAACCAATGGAATACCTTGTTTAATGTTACATGTTGAATCTTCATTTGGATTTATAGGTATTTTGAAGCGAGAATGAGTTGTCCGTCCGCCAGGTAATAAAAGAGAAGCAATTCTACTTGATGCTAAATTTAACACAATATCTCCTTCAGATCTTATAGTTGCTGATAAATTCCTCCATATAAATGTCTTTCCTGTACCTTTGTATCCATAAACAAAGAACAATCCACCTGCGTGAGACTTGGTTGCCTTCATTAAAGTGTCATACATGTGTCTTTGTTCCGAGGTCATATCAAATAGAAGTATGTTGAGTTCTTCTTTCAGTTTTGATCGATCATAACACATTTTGTCACGCATCAATGTATTTCCTACTATTTCAAAAAACTCGTTCGGTGGGAATGGCATTGATTCAAAATCTCGTAAGCTTTTACCACTTTTTTGCAACATAATTTCAATGTCTACCAACCCATAATTTTTGATGTCATCAATTTCCGAATGAAGTTCTATAAAATAATATAAGAATATTATAAAGACATAGGATTTATGTTGTAAAATTATAATTCAAAATTATAGATAATAAGAGTTTGATGAATAAATGAAGTTACCTTTGTGATGTAACTACGAACGTTGTTTGTATAAAATGTCATCTGTCAAGTAAATCCAACAATTATCCCACATAACTTCTGGCCTTATAAGTGACTCTGATGCCAATAACGTGGCAAATAATTTTCTTAAAGAATATGTAGAAGCCCAATGATTTTCCTCAATTATACCATCAATGTATTCTTTATCATCATCTAACAAACCCAAGGTATAGCAAGCATCACGGTATGATGAATGTTGTTCACCATTAATGCATCTTATTTCATCATAACTTCGCAGTCCACGAACAACATTAAGAAGACATCTTAAATAGTACAACTCACTAGTACCGGGAAGTACATAGAAAATGCGTCCAATTGAGAACCTCTTTTGCCTCAGTCTCCACTCTCTATTATACTTATCCCAAATGAATTTTGTTGTAAATTCTGCATAAGTTAATTCCCTTACTTGTGGATATTGTTCATTTGCCTTCATCCAAGCCATAAACATGCTTTGTTTAACTGATAACCGATTCACAACATCAACGATTCGATCAGAGTCAGAGAAAAAAACACTTTGTTGACTTGGAAGATGAAAGCCTAACCTTTCCACTGGTGGATCCCTAAATTGAATATCATATTTGAATATCCTCCATGATGCCTCACACGATGATATATATCTAAATTCATAATAAATCTAAACTTCGTCTGCATTTTTGGCTACTTCATCTATCATTGTACTTTCATAGAAGGAGGCAGTAACACGATCATGGCCTTTGTTGACATATTTAAATAAATACTTGATTGAGCGCGACTGATTACACCACTCGACAGTAAGACGAGCACTATACTTTAGCAAAAAATAATGATTGTGAGGAACAATAAATCTATTATCAAGGGGAACTCCATTCTTCTCCATTGTTACCCCCATTATCTTGTTGCCTGTACACAGGATACCCATCATCATCAATAGTTGTTGTTTCAACAAATTTCTTGGGAAAATGCATAGTACAACGACCATCTGACATGCAAGGCAAGTTCCTTCTAGTAGAACCACATGATCCATCTACCATATATTCTTGAATTGCTTTGTAATATGTCAGATTGATATTATTATTTGAAATTTCTACTAAAATGATCTTGTCAATATCCTTGGCCGGTGGATACTTGTCTTGCAACGCAAGAAATAATAATATATGAGCATGTGGCAAGCCACGCTTCTGGAATTCAATAGTATATATAATTGTAATTCGAAAAACAAATATAAGTATGTCAACAAAGCCAAACACAATGTGAAATAAAAGTGAAAAATCAAAACCAAAATCTTACTTGATTTAATTGTTCCAAATATATTGTTCTTTTGAAGATCTTTAATAAAACATTGCAACTTCAATTTAAAAATATGGCCAATAATGTCTAGGCGATCATCAGCCTTCAGACCTCTTTTATCAACATAACGAACTATTTTCGGCCATTTCGGATTGCAGGTAAATGTGATGAAAAGGTCAGGATAACCAACCCATCTACAAATCTCCATGGCATCTTGATAGTTCTGGATCATATATCTAGCTCCACCGGTAAATCATGATGGTAAAATAACTCATTTTCCTTGTGTGGATTGTAATCCCCTGAATTTTTAAAAGCCTACATTTTAATAAATAAATTTTATTTTGGATAAATTAGCCTTTAAATCCTTTAATGTAATTATTTTATGGATTTTTGCGTTTATAAAATTTATTAAAAATATTTAATAAATGAAAATAAATATTTTGTTATTTTATTATACTCTTATTATTTAAATAAATTTGTAAACCCTTATTTTACTAAAATTATCCTTTTTAACCCTTATATTTTAATTATCTTAAATTAAATTATTAAATCAATTTATTACCCAAAATTATTCTATTTATTATTTTATCAATTAAATTATTTATTCCATTTCCCTTCTTTTTCCTTTTTCCCCTTTTTCCTTTTTTCTCTTTTCTTTCTTTTTCTTTTTCTTCTTTGGGTCATTAGCCTGCTTTGGCCTGCCCTTTTCCCCTCCTGCGCTAGGCCGCTGGCCCATTCTTCCTCCTCCCCCTGCCTTTCCCGCGTCGCCCGGCCGCCCTTCTTTCTTGATTGGGCCAACCCATTTCTTTCCCCTTCGGTCGGTCTGCTCGCTCATACACACCATCCCCCTCCCCGACTCTTTCTTCTTCTTCTTTCTTTCTTCTTCCACCATCACCGGCGAGAATCCCGATCCTCGCCATCCCCGCCTGCAACTCCCTCTTCCCCCGTTGACCTTCCCTATCTCCCTCCCTCTCCTTCTCGTCGTTTTTCTGCCATCCCAGTCCCACCATCCCTGTCTCCCTCTCCCTGCCACCGCCATCCTCTACCACCCTACAGCCACCCCTCAAGCCCCTATCCCTTCCCTTCTCTTCCTCTTCTATTTCTTCCTCCTTCCCTGCCCGTTTAGCATTTTTCTCGAGCCTCCCCATGCTCCCTAACCCTCTCTTTTCTTTCCTTTCTTCTCCTCCCCTCTCTCCCCCTGTTTTTGGTTTCGCCACCTATCTCCACTATTGCCGCCGCCTTAAACGCCACATGCACCACCGCCTGCCACCCTCTACCTCACCCTTGAGCCATCACAGCCCCCATCAAGCCACCCTGTAGCCCCCATTCTTCCTCCTCTCTTCTTTTTCTCTTCTTTCCCTCCCTTCTCGGCAACCACCCTGCACCGCCATATTCCGCCGCCTTCCCGCTGCTTATTCTGCCACCACCTAAGCCACCGAATTACTCCCTACAACCCCCTCTACCACCCCAATCATATCTTGCCCGAAAACATCACCCAAAGGCCTTCATTTTCCCTCCCCATTTTCCTTCCTCACCATCTTCCATTTCGACCCCAATTCGGTCGCCAACTTCGCGCCTCACTGCCACCGCCTCCACCACCTTCAACCTATCCCCGACCACCACCTACACCCCCTCTACACTTCTGAACCATTCCCTTGCCCCCAAATCCTTCCCCACCATGTCCTTTTCTTAGCCCCAAACCAATAACCCGAAAATGCCCATTTTCCCCTATTTCCACCACCTTCAAGCCCCTCCTTTTTCTTTCTTTGCATGCAGCTCATGCTACATGAGCAGCATGAGCTACTACCTTCTTGGATTCATTTGAATAATAATTTTTAAGGCATAATAATATTTTAGTTTAATTAAGCATTATAAAGTTTTATGCTTTGTTTTTATTATTTATAATGTAATAAGTCTTGAATTATTTTTAGGTATTGGTTTTGATAATCAAAGCTTGAACCTCTTACTGGAATACCGGTAAGGTTCATTTTTCGGGAATCGAGGTAATCGTTAAATCCCACTTAAACGCATAGATTAACATATGTTAGCACATTAGGCATTTTTAATGTGTATTATGCTTGATATATGTTGTTTAATATATTATATATGGTTTCTTGTGTTGATTGATGAAAAAGAAGTATGATAGATTATGTGCTATGTTTGGAGATATTGTTTAATGTAGGAGTTGGTTATTAATGGAAATGTTGAGTATTATCCATGTTGTATTATGCTATTGTGATCTTAAGCATGATTAACGTTTTGTGGGCCTTAAGGGTATTTTAGTAATGTATTTTGTATAAGAATATGGCCTAATATATATATATATGGGTGCTAATAATTATAAGAGTTGTGAATGAGGTATTAAAGTTAATATTTTATGTAGTAATAATAATAATTTACTATAAGTGGAGTAATAAGGGGTAAGATGGTAAAATTGTAAGTAGAAGGATAAATTTGGTAATTTTGTTATAAAAGGGTAAATTGGTAATTTTGTAATAAAAGGGTAAATTGGTAATTTTATAATAAAATGGCAACTTGGTAAATTTATAATAAAAGGGCGATTTGGTAATTTTGTAATAAAAGGGCAAATTGGTAATTTTGTAATAAAAGGGCAATTTGGTAATTTCATAATAACAGGGCAATTTTGTAATTTTGTGATAAAAGGGTGATTTGGTAATTTTGTAATAAAATGGCAAAATTGGTAATTTTGTAACAAAAGGGTAAATCAGCAAGTCTGTAATAAAAGGGTAATTTGGTAATTTTATAATAAAAGGGCAATTTGGTAATTTTGAAATAAAAGGGTAATTTGGTAATTTTATAACCAAAGGGCAAAATGGTAATTTTGTAAATAAGAGGGTTAAAAGTGGAAATTTGAAAGGAGTAACTTGGTAATTATAATAATTGAGAAGGGTAAAACAATAATTTAATAAAAGAGAAGGATAAAATAATAATTTGATAATGGAGAAGGATAAAATGGTAAATATGATAAATGTGAGGGGCAATTTGGTAATTTAACCAACTAAAGATGTGATTTGGTAATTAGGACAATGAACGGGGGTAATTTGGTAATTTGACCAACTAAAGGGCACTTTATTAATTATAATAAAGGAAATGGGCAAATTGGTAATCTAACCAACCAAATGGGAATTATATTAAGTGTAATAATTACGAAGGGTGTTTAGTGGCCTAAAAAGTGTGGGAAATAGCTCGGTAACCTAAACCGAGTAAGGATGTAGCTAAGATCGAATGTGTGCTATATGTCCTACATGCCTTGGATGCCCTATATAATTTTTATGTCGAGTTCTACATACTATTATTTTAATTGTTTCATGTGTGGCGTGGCTTGGAACCGAGATGTGTTCATGTGTCCTCTTTTGGTATGTGATAATTCGGATATGTAGTAAGTTATGACGTAATGTCATGTGGCCCTCTATAACATGCATGTTAAGGGTAAAATACTTTCGAATAAGATGTTGAGCTAGACCCAGACCGGTCCACTAGCGAATAATAGTGGTAGGGTATGTTATCCTCGCGACCGGTCCACCGGCTATAATAGTGGCAGGGCATGTACCCTCGTGACCGTTCCACCAACTATAATAGTGGGGGATTCCGTGCTCAACAAACCAAACGTAAAATCGATAAGACATGGGGAAGATACTAATTACTTACAGCGGAACACCTTGTGAGGCGGGGCCAGACCGGTCCATCGGCAAATAATAGTGGTAGGGTATGTTACCCTCGTGACCGTTCCACCGGCTAAAATAGTGGCAGGGCATGTACCCTCGCGATCGTTCCACCGGCTATAATAGTGGGGTTCCCGCACTCACACGGACATGTATAATCCGAGATGATTGATTAATGCTAGATTAATGGCCTTAAGGCCCTAAAAGTATCGATTATTAATGATGGCCTATTAACGTTTGTTTAACTTGTTAAGTATGCGAATGGACGGAAGTGGATGTTACGTATACACCATTGATATCTGATTGATTTGTTGAATATGTGAATGAATGGACCTGAATGTTATGTTATAGTAGTGTATCATGTGTGACATTGTGGACCTGTTTTTAAGTGTGTATTTAAAGGGTTACTCAGTACCGTAGTACTGAAGGGTTCCATTCATGGGGCCCCTGCCTATTCAATGGACAGAACCCCTTGCAGGTCGTGTTTGGTGCTTTCAAGTGGGCCTCGGAAAAGAGCATAAGGAACTATCCGGAATTGTTAGGATTTTAGTATGTCTCTTTAAAATTCATAAATTCAATGTATTTATTGTTTTGTAACCACCGCTGGTGGATTTTACTCTGGTAAATCGTTTACCGCGCTACTCTGATTTATATATGCTTGAGTTTCTCGTAAATTGTGTTATACTCTGTTAGCCTTAGCACTTGGTACTGGAACGGTAGGAGTAAACCAGTCTGGTACTAAGTGTGGCGGTAATATCCCCAAAGTTCACGGTTTATTAATTTGCTTCTCCTAATTTCCTTTTAAATAACGAAATTTTTTAGTAGTGAATTTTGGGGGTGTTACATGGATGAATTTGTCTCACCCCTCAATATTGCATCTGATAGTCCACTATATAATTCACAATACAATTGTTTCTAATGTAACTTAATGTATATCAATCTAGAAGTCTCAACCATAGTATATGCATCAACAATAAATTGTTACAGAAGCCTCGTAGAAGACAGTATAACAGATAACTCGAACTCTCTTTCATGAAGATGATAACAAAAATACTCTGTTGGGCTTATATTGATTCAATCACTCTTCTTACTTCCTTGATGACAGATTAATGGGATATCTTCTCTATAACCATCTTCACCATATGGAAAGAATAGAGGATATTGTAGCCCAAGATATGAAGCATGAAGTTGGTCAATGAACTTTAGCAAACTGGTTTTAGTTTCAACTAAAATATCTCTATCACCTAAAGATGCATCAAAGTCACCAATAGTTAATCCAGCCACTTCAGAAGCAGTAGGTAGATTATATCTTCTTCCATCACCAGTCCTTCTTCCAATCAACTTCAACTTCACATCTAAACAACCCTCTTTTTCAATTTTTTCTCTAACTATTCTAAATGATTTAACCAACACATTATTCTCATCAAGCATCTTCTTTAGGTCATAAACTATTGCTTTATGAAGGTTGTACAAGATTTCATTTCCCCTATACCAAATATCAAAAGAATGAATTACAAAAATTACATGTATATATCAGATCTCCAATATCCAAATAATCTACAAATTTAATAAACATAATGTCAAATACTAATGATTTGCATTTGTATATCAATTCATATTTAATTAATATTTGAAGATAAAATAATTGAATAAATATCATAATACGTACCAGATGATGGTGCTCCATTGTTGTCTTCTAATTCATTATCTATAAACAATTAGAATATGAGCCGTTAAGTAATGTATCATTATCTTATCTTTTTTCTACGTTATAAATAATGTGAATACTATAACTAAGAAATGCTTATTAAATATTTTAAATGCTAACCTTCATTTAATTGCAATTGTTCACCTATGACGGGGGTATCAAAATCGTTCGTAGAATGTACTCCAACATTGTTGGATTTTAATAAATTGTTAATACCACTATCATTTGATCCATGAGATGTGTGTATCGTATTGTTGTATGTGATTGAACTTTCCAAACTTGAACAATAGTTCATTCCAACGCTAGTGAACTCTAGTTTATAAATACAACTTTTAGAGTTGCACGCTTTATTAAACATTGAATAAATTAGTCAAACGAATATAATAGTTTAAGCATTATATGAAAAATAGTTTCAATAACAAAGATAAAGAAATTACCATTTGTAATGTCACTAAGTGAAGATAACAATATCTGAGATTGAAAGGGATTGAATATATAACTTGTCACTGTGTTTTTTTGCATATGTTGTCTTCTTTATAGTTGTATTCAAATTTCCTACATAGATGAATACATGTAATATATACATATATAATAATGACTAAATTAAATGGTAATAAAAGAAAGAAGAACAATTAGTTTTTATAACACACTCTACTAACGAATGATTATATTTGTTAGTATAGACGAAACCTACTAAACTTTCTAAATATTGTTCCTATATGAATGTAATAATGAAACAATTTTTTAAAACCACACACCATAGTTATATTATATTTTCTACAATATATCATATGTATAGTATATTTTAATCATTGATTGCAACATGAAAAAAGATTCAAAATGAATGTAGTTAAGTAAAATTAATATGTTAATAATATATGCTAAACTTTATACCCAAAATACACGTTCTTAACTTAGATACATAATTATAAAGTACATGTACATATGTTAGATTTAATAATGTCAACAATAATGTGATTAAGTTTAATAATTAACATCAATAAATATAAAACAAATATTTCATATTACTTTAATTTGCATATTTGAATAATGAATAAAAAGCTAAATTAATTATTAAATTAAAAATTAATTTCCAAATTTTATAAGACACTTGGTATTCTTTTTTGATTTTATTATATTTCTCAACATGGAAAAAAATTCAAAATACATATACTTAAGTTAGATAAATAATTATAAATTAATTTTGTTATATTAAGATTCCGTAATATCATAATCAATATGAGTTAATCTAATGGTCAACATCATTGATATTAAATTTTTATTAACATCAACAATATTAATTTTAATTATTAAAATCAATAAAGTCATTAAATTAAATGTTATGTAACAAATTTTTAATAGTATTTACATTTATATATTTTAGATTTCAATAATAATGTGAAATAATTAATAAATTAATATTAAATTTTTATTTTTTATAACAAACTTAATAGTCAATTTTAATTTCATTACATTTACCAAGATGAAACAAAATTCATAATACATGTACTTAAGTTAGATAAATAATTGTAAATTAATTTTTTTATAATAAGATTCCATAAAATCATAATAAATATGAATAAATTTTATTATTAACATCATAAATATTAGATTTAATTATTAACACCAGTAATATTACATTTAATTTTTAACATAAAAAATGTGATTATATTGAATGTCATGTAAATTTTTTTTAATAGTATTTACATTTGCATATTTTAGATTTCAATATTAAGGTGAAATAATTAATAACTGAAAAATAAATTTTTGATTTTTTATAACACACTTAATAGTCAATTTTGATTTTATTACATTTACCAAGATGAAATGAAATTCATAATATATGTACTTAAGTTAGATAAATAATTGTAAATTAACTATGTTATGCTAAGATTCCATAATATCATAACTAATATGAATAAATTTAATTATTAATGTCATTAATATTAAATTTAATTATTAACACCAGTAATATTGTATTTAATTTTTAACATAAAAAATGTGATTAAATTGAATGTCATATAAAAAAAATTTAATAGTATTTACATTTACATAGTTTAAATTTCAATAATAAGGTGAAATAATTAATAACTTAAAAATAAATTTTTACTTTTTTATAACACACTTAATGCTCAATTTTAATTTTATTACATTTACCAAGATGAAAATAAATTCATAATACTTGTACTTAAGTTAGGTAAATAATTATAAATTAATTTCCTTATAATAAGATTCCATAATGTCATAATAAATATGAATAAATTTAATTATTAACATCATTAATATTAAATTTAATTATTAACACCTGTCATATTACATTTAATTTTTAACATAAAAAATGTGTTTAAATTGCATGTCATATAAATTTTTTTAATAGTATTTACATTTACATAGTTTAGATTTCAATAATAAGGTGAAATGATTAATAACTTAAAAACAAGTTTTTACTTTTTTATAACACGCTTAATAGTCAAATTTTATTTTATTACATTTAACAAGATGAAAATAAATTCATAATACATGTACTTAAGTTAGGTAAATAATTTTCAATTAATTTTGTTATAATAAGATTCCATAACATCATAAAACATATGAAAAATTTTAATTATTAACATCGGTAATATTAAATTTAATTATTAACATAAACAATGTAATTAAATTGAATGTCATAAAACAAAATTTTCATAGTATTTGCATTTACATAGTTTAGATTTCAATAATAAGGTGAAATAACTAATAACTTAAAAATAAATTTTTACTTTTTTATAACACACTAAATAGTCAATTTTGATTTTATTGCATTTACCAAGATGAAAATAAATTCATAATACATGTACTTAAGTTAGGTAAATAATTGTAAATTAATTTCGTTATAATAATATTCCATAATATCATAATAAATATGAATAAATTTAATTATTAACATCATTAATATTAAATTTAATTATTAACAAAAAAATGTAATTAAATTGAATGTCGTATAACAAAATTTTAATAGTATTTACATTTACATATTTTAGATTTCAATAATAAGGTGAAATAACTAATAACTTAAAAATAAATTTTCACTTTTTTATAACACACTTAATACTCAATTTTGATTTTATTACATTTACCAAGATAAAAATAAATTCATAATACATGTACTTAAGTTAGGTAAATAATTTTAAATTAATTTTTTTATAATAAGATTCCATAATACCATAATAAATATGAATAAATTTAATTATTAACATCATTAATATTAAATTTAATTATTAACACTAGTAATATTACATTTAATTTTTAACATAAAAAAATGTGATTAAATTGCATGCCATATAAAAAACATTTAATAGTATTTACATTTACATAGTTTAGATTTCAATAATAAGGTGAAATAATTAATAAGTTAAAAATAAATTTTACTTTTTTATAACTCTTTTAATAGTCAATTTTAATTTTATTACATTTACCAAGATGAAAATAAATTCATAATACATGTACTTAAGTTAGGTAAATCATTGTAAATTAATTTTGTTATAATAAGATTCCATAATATCATAAAACAATATGAAAAATTTTAACTATTAACATAAGTAATATTAAATTTAATTATTAATATAAAAAATGTAATTAAATTGAATGTCATATAACAAAAATTTAATATTATTTACATTTACATATTTTAGATTTCAATAATAAGGTGAAATAACTAATAACTTAAAAATAAATTCTTAATTTTTTATAACACACTTAATACTCAATTTTGAATTTATTACATTTACCAAGATAAAAATAAATTCATAATACATGTACTTAAGTTAGGTAAATAATTGTATATTAATTTTGTTATAATAAGATTCCATAATATCATAAAAATAAGAAAAAAATTTAATTATTAACATCGGTAATATTAAATTTAATTATTAACATAAAAATGTAATTAAATTGAATGTCTTATAAAAAAATTTTAATAGTATTTACATTTACATATTTTAGATTTCTATAACACGGTGAAATAATTAATAACTTAAAAATAAATTTTTACTTTTTTATAACACATTTAATAGTCAATTTTGATTTTCTTACATTTACTAAGATGAAAATAAGTTGATATCATCATTATTAAATTTAATTATTAACATAAAAAATGTAATTAAATTGAATGTTATATAACAAATATTATAGTATTTACTTTTGCATATTTTAGATTTCAATAATAAGGTAAAATAATTAATACATAAAAAATAAATTCTTTACTTTTTTTATAACACACTTAATAGTCAATTTTGATTTTATTACATTTTTCAAGATGAAAAGAAATTCAAATACATATACTTAAGTTAGGTAAATAATTTTAAACTAATTGAGTTATAATAATTTTTATTAATGGCAATGTAAATGTTGTTAAAATCATCATTTCAAATAAATCAATATAAGATAAAATATTATTATATAATAAGAAATATGATTAAATTTAATTATTACCATCAATAATATTAAATTAAATTAGTAACATCAATACTATGATTAAATTGAATATTATATATTCATTTACATATTTTATTTTTCAAGAATAAGGTTAATTAATTAGTAACTTCTTACCTTAATAAGTTCCCACTTTTTACCTATACTTAAATCTATGTCTATTAATACCTTAATTACTACTTATTAACTATACTTAAATCTAATTTTATTAATTTCGATAGTTTACTGTTGATTTCGGCAGAAACAACAACTCTGTGCCTCTTCCTTCATCGACAACATTGGTCAATCTGGACCATTGATTTCAAACAACATTCAATTGTAGGCATCCGTATAGTGTGGCACGGATCGACCAAATAAACACAATATCGTATAATCCTTGCCGTTCAATGGGTTCAGCGTAAATCCACCGTCCGTTCCTACTGATTTCTACAGCCTGACGAACAAAAACCGAGGAAATCGTAGCTGCTGATTTTGTACAGGTTGATTTACGACCGTTGATTTAAAAAGTAGAAAGGACGTCTGTCCTTTCCACTTCATCGATACACATGCCCCTTCACGACCCTTGATTTTGAATGCAAAACCAATCATGGCCGTCCATTTTGTCAGCAATTCATCAACTGAATAAAAGCCATTGATTTTGTACAGCTTAAATCTATACCGTTGCCACTTTACCAACTTCATCATAGAATCAGGACCGTTCATTTCTAAATAAAAAACGATCTCGGCCGTTGATTTCATTAACCCTAACTATAAAGTCTACGCGTTAAAAAAACCTAATATCTGCCGTTGCAACCTTCGCGAGCGGCCATGGAGAGAAAATTATTTCCATTGTCGACTCTTCTACAACCCTCGAGATAATCTCTGACCTACAATCTTCTCTTTCGTTCTGTCCCTATCATTCAACACCATTTCTTTCAAATTTTCGTTTTTAAACAATAATTTCCTTTCAACAAATCGAATATTAGTTCAGTCTTCTACACAGTTGAAGTTTTCTGAAAAAAATCATCCACGATAGGTAAGTATTTTCACGCCTTCCTATTCTTATTTTCTGATTACATATTCTTTTGGCTTAAAATTCTAAAGATTTTGATTACATAATCTTGCATGTTTCTTATTCGACTTTTTACGTGATGTCATCCAATGCGTGAATGTTCATAGAAACTGCTAACCGTGCAGATCACAGACTGATATACGCAACAATGTCGACTGCAGTTAAGATTTTATCTATTACAACTCGATTATCAGTGTACATAATCTAAAAAAAAATATATTGTATGGTAAGTTTCACAGATGCGTAGATCCGTCCTTTTATTGTACGACGTAATAGTTTCTCAGTTGTTGTAATTCAGAAGTACTTATTGAAATGATTCTTTAAAATAAAATGACCTCAAACTTAATGATAGTAATTATAATATCATACATACACCTGAAATTGAATAAATATCTACTTCAAAAATTGAAAGAAATTATTTTACTTTAGTTGTAAAATAATATTATTTTCACTCTTCGTGGTATATATATTTCAAATATTTTACTTAATTAATTATAATTTTTTGTTTTCATGTCCCTGTTCGTGATATATCCAAACATCGGGCTTAATTCATGGTCACCGAGGTATATATCTACATCTAAACTTAATTAGTTGTTTCAGTCTTTTCTGTTTTAACAAATTCTAATATTGCATGTAGGTAAGATATAGTGGCTATTGATTTCAGTTTTGTAAACTGGAACGGAGAAATAATCTTTGAGGTATAAAAATATTCCATATATTTTGTGAAATAATTTAAAAAATTTGTCTAACAATTTTCACTTGCGTTGGAAATTATTCTATAATTAGTTTCTTAATCACAATCATATAACAAAATTATATATCAAAATGTGTTTCTTTGTCATGTCTTTAAAAGTATATACGCGTCTTTGATATTGCTGTTAAAATTCCCTGATTATTGCAAAATTTTATGATTATTGGTATGAATCGGTTAGTAATTTGTAATTAAGTTAGGTAAGTACTTGTAAATTAACATGGTATAATTATAATCATTAATGACAAAAAGATTTATTTAATGTAATTCCCATAATTTAATTTGCATAATTTAGTTTGGTATAATTATAATATTCAATAAGTAACATAAGAAAAATTTGTTACTAATAATGTAATTCCCATAATTTAATTTGCATAATAATAAAGTGAAATATATAATAAATTAATAACACATTTTTACTTTTTATTAATACTTAATAGTCAATTTTGATTTTATTATATTCATCAGCATGAATGAAAATCAAGATAAGCATACGAAAGTAAGTTAAATAATCGTAATTTAATTATGCTATTATGCTATGATTTCATTATATTCATCAGTATGAAAAGAAAATCAAGATACATGTACGAAAGTAACTTAAATAATCGTAAGTTAATTATGCTAATATGTTATGATTGGTGGCAACAGTGTCGATATAATATGCTTAAAATCATTCAACAACATCAATTAATGAACAAAACTTATTATTGGTATTTTTCGTTTCCATAGTTTATTTTTCAATAGTAAGTTCAAATAATTAATAACTTAAAGAATTATTTGTAATATTTCTCATCATAGATTTTAAGTTCCAATAATAAGATTAAACATTTAATACCTTAATCACTACCATATAACAAATATTTATGTTTATTACTGTCCCCAAAATGTCATTTACGATTGATTAAATAACATAATGAATGACTATTACTAATACATTAATTTATGTATTTTAAATGATGCCCTTAATATGGATCGTTGATTACGGGAGATTAAAGGGCGTTAATACTTTAAGGCATTAATTTGCACCGTTGATTTCAGTAGAAAAAAGAACGACCGTCTCTATTCCCAGATCGATAACATTAGTTAATCTGAGCCGTTGATTTCAAACGATATTCAATCCTAGCCATGCTTAGAGTCTGGCATGGATCGATCAAATAAACACAATTTTTTGTAATCATGGCCGTTCAATGGCTTCAGCGTAAATCCATCGTTTGTTCCAACTCATTTGTGCAGTCTAATGATCGAAAACCGAGGAAATTGTTGCCGTTGATTTTATACGTGTCAATTTACGACTGTTGATTTTGTCCTCTCCACCTTATTGAAAACCAATAAAAGCCAATATCACAAATCTAGACCGTTTTGAATGAAAACCAATCGTGTTCGTCCATTTTATCGTCATTTCATTAAGTAAATAAAAGCCGTTGAATTTATACGGCATAAATCTAGATCGTTGCTACTTTACAGACTTCATCACAATACTAACAGTTGCATCAGAAAATTTTGTCTGACTTCGATTATATTATGTTAAATTATGTTCCTAATATCACAAAAAATAAAACTGATTTATTTATTTTAGCAGATTTCATAATAAATGTTATAATTTAGGCTGATAAAAACTAATACAGAACTTGCATCTTCCGATTATCTGTTATTTTAGGTTACTTAACTAATTTCATCAAATAAATACTGAATATATAAACTAATAATATTTTTATGAATTATTTCTGGTTGTTAAAGATTTAATACTATTATTATAAATTAAGACATATCAACAATAATTACATGTAGGGTTACAGAAACGTTACAAAAGGAAAAACTAACAATTTCATTTTACTTCTTTAACATGTAAATAAATACTTTATATAAGTTATTAATATTTTTTGTTTTCATGTGATTGTTGGTGTCGTGAACATGTTGAGCATAATGGAAGATGCTCGAAGTATAAATTTACAGTTCCAAATTTTACTCTGTACATTATTCTCTTCTAATTGTTATTACATGCTTAAAGTTGCTCTAAATTATTATCTTTTGTTGTCAGTTATTTCACTATACTAGTCAAATTAAGTCATAAACATCCCACATAATGTAAAATATTGAGGTACCATTAGTTTCAAAGTAGGCTTAATAACTATAATATTGCTATACAAAAATGATGAATATTTTAACTAAATATACTGATTTAAAGCAGTCCGTGCGTAATTATAACTCAATACCTGTTCTCTCTTAATTTTAGTATATTTGATATATTTTTTAATATATATATATATATATTTATTTATTTATTTATATAATTTTTTAAATATTTTTTACTATCCTTATTTTTTAAATTTTTAAAAAATGATGTTTCCTTGTCTCTTTTTATTCCCGTCTCCGATTTCATTCCCATACAACGCTGCTTCATATCAACCATCCCACCCAACTGTTACCACTACTTTTAGTTCACCTCTTCCAACTTCTGACCTGTTTGCTATTATTTGATTTAATTGGGTGCAATGCCCCCTAAATCCAGATAGCCCATATAGGCTTTCCCTCTTGTAATCGAGCCCATTTAGGCTATCCCTCTTGTAATCGTTGGGTTTATGCTCCCTAGAATCAAAGTTTCTAAGGACCACAACAATAACAACATGCGCATCGTGGACAATTTATATCCGGTGTCAATTTCAACCTTGGCCGAATTGTCACCGCAAACACGTTGGAGTTTGGACCACATTGAGGAGGATTGCCGAGTGGCGCTGAGACAAGTGAGTTTATTTGCGGTCCTTTACTGTGGCACTCAGTGCACCCTGCACGTGTGCCTTCAACCGTCGAAGATTCAGGGCGAGGCACTGGCTAGCTAGATAACAACTGTCAAATTGTTGGCTCACCAACTGGCCACTGGCCTTTAGTTTAGACTTTAGGGCACGAACCCAAAGAGAAGGAGACCGACAAAGACCAAAAAATAAAGTAAAAATAAAATACACACATGAACAGGGAGTTGTATGGCTTGGCTAGTTTTGGGCATGAAAAACGAAAGGACCGAGCCATGTCGCAATAACGGCAAGTTTCTTTACCTTACACTCGAACAGTCACCCTCGGTTTTGGCCATTAATATATAAATTAAACCGCACTGATGCTATCGCTAGCTCCAATTTCTAATATTATATGAACGTCCATTGTTTTAATCCCTTTGTCCTACTCCTATCAACTTAATCAATCGGTCCAGCAGATCAATAGATAAAAAGACGTAAACATATCCATGTACATGATCACTATAATGAGTTGGATGGCATGATTGCTACAAATGTCTGTGGTTATGGACAATCATTTTGACTTCGGCTAATCTTTTGGCACCACCTAAACGAGCGTTTTTGGGCAAAATATGATTCTCTATAAAATATTGTAATACATACCAATGAAATTTAGTGTAGCACTTAAATTCTAACTATTGGATAACGAAGGTTCTTAACTTTAAACTCCCTCTTATGTTTCTAGTGAACACCTTTACAGTAATTATTATTTGTCTGTATGATACTTGGTATTTGTCCCATAAATTCACTTCCCCGAAGATAGCTTGTAAACTCTATCACAATATATATGATATAATTAATTGCATTAGATTTGTTAGCTCAAACCTATTCTCAGACTTATTTATTGGCTTTGTTCGTGCACTTTGTTAATTTTTTCTTTGTTATATTCTTTGTCCTCACTTTTTTCTTTTTTGTGTCAATTTCCAACAATTAATCGTAATTTTTAATTACATTTCTTAGATTTGTAGTTCTAGATTTCTTTTTATCACATTCATTTATTGCCAATTTGTTGTCGGCAGTTGTATTTTTTTTTATTTTAGATTTTTCTGAAGTAGATATTGCAGTTTTGGCGATAATTTTTCTTTTCAATTGAATTTGATCTTTAGTGTAATTAGTAGTTTGAAGAATCAATTTTGGTATGATGTTGTTGAAATATTGGCATGCAGTACATTTTTATAATTATTAGATGAAATATTCGTAAAATCACATTAAAATTTAAATATTATTCTTTTGAAATATTAGTACAACTTTATTGATGTGCTATAATATGATGTTGATGACACATTAACCACATTTAGTTTAAATATCAGCTTGATTATGTTGAAATATTTAAATTTGCTTGCAATATGATTTTGTTGTAAAATTTTCTCATGATTCCATTTGCTTGCTATAGCTCATTGTTAGAAATATTGTTGTAATTTTATCATTGTTGGAACTCATCGACAACTTTTTATTTATAATCTCGATGTAAGGATTTTTTTTAATAGTTGTATGATGAATTTTCAACAAGTTGTATAATAAAATTTCACCATTGTTACATTGATTTTTTAAATAATTTTGTGATGATTTTCAACAATTATTACATATATTTTCACCATTATTATAATAATTTTTCAACAGTTATGTGATGAGTTTTTGTAAATTATATAATATTTTTTGATAACTGTTATAATAAAATCTCACCATTTTTTATACTAAATTTTCAACATATATGTGATGATTTTTTAATACTATATGATGAATTTTCAATAGTTATATGATACTTTTTTTTAGCAACCATGTTATAATTATTATACATCAATAGTAAAAGTTTACAATAATATTCTTAATATTGAAATTTTAATAAAATTCTATTGAATTTAGAAAGATAGATCACAAATAGAAGGTAAACAATTATTGTATATAATTTATGAAAAATAAAAAATCTAAGGTATACATAATTTATATCGATCTGGTTTTAACTACAACCAATTCATATTACAAATACCCAAATCAAACAATAGTATGTGTGTGCTTCCCGGTAAATCCATTAATTTTGTTAGCTATTATATTTATGAAAATTCTTTTTCTCATAATTCAAAACAATTAAGCTAGCAACATATCTTTTTAATTTGTAGCCAACCCAAAGAATAATTTATAACAATTTAGTATAAGATAAACACGAAATTAATACCGTAATACTAAAGAAAAGAAGTGGGAAATCCATGAAGTTTGATTATGCATGTAATAACACAAGAAGGAACACGAAATTAGGATTACAAGTTACGATTTACGATTAGCTATCAAGTCGTAAGTTGTTACGAACATGCATCATTAGACATTATAAATAGTATACATATCGTGACCCAACTATTTCCGCAACACAAATCAAGACGTAAAAGTACGATGTGATCTAGCTCGTCTCACAATCTGGTTCATATCGTAAACATCTCTACTTAAACGAAGAGCTCCAGCTGGATACAATTCATTTTATAGATTTCTTTCTCGATACAATTTTTATTTAACTAAAAGGAGAACATGAAGGGCTCCGCTGTAAACAAACGAAATTGATTCATAAGTTTTTTAGATCTAATCAAAAAAATGAATTTAAATCTTAATTTTAGATTTATTTAATAAACAAATCAAATTTAACATAAAAAAAAATTAGGTTGGAGTTTTTTTACGGTGCAAACATCTTTAAACTTAGTTCGTTTAAGATAAAAGCTCGTAAGTTGATATGCCGAATCCAAACCTTATTTTTAGATTTGTGTATTGAACAAACCAAGTATAAATCCATCCCGACTCGACATATTTACATCCTTATCAGTAGGCGATGGCACGATTCAAAGGATAGAGTATGAAAGTACATTAGGCTATGTTTGATAATTAATTTCGTTCCATTGTCGTGATCTATTTGTAGGAAATTTTAAAATTGTAGCTTTATTAGAAAATTAATAAATATTTTTATATAAACAAAATAAATCAAAATACTTACCTAAATAAATTGATATATATACTGCCTTCTTAATAAAAAGTAAACTAGTCCATCATTAAAATTTTATATATAAAAAAGATATTTTCAAAAAGTTAAAATTGATTTTTTTTAGTTTTATCCCCATATTTTTTTTATATTAAATATTTTACTATATTTTTTTATAAAGGGTGTAAGTAAAATTTTAAAATTATATTTATTAATTTAAAAAATTGTAAAAATAAATTTTTAAATAAAATATTATTTTATTTGAGACAAATCACTTATCAAAACTCGAAACCAAAGCCCGATGTAGTTTAGCTATATAATTTATTCCTACAGAGGAGGAGCCTTGAAAACAATTATTCGTATATATTAGGGATGTTAATGGATTATGAATTAGGTCTAGATTTGTTAGATTCGTCTTATTTATAACGAATCTGAGTTTATAATTTTTAAACTTGACTGATTTAGATCGAGTTTGGATTTATATATATCTAAATGAGTTTAGATTTGGATTCAATAATCTCAGACTTGTATAGTATATATATATATATATGGATTATATTTGTCATCTTTATTGTAACTGTGTTTGAGATTCTTATTAAATTTTTAAATTTTATTTCTTTATATTTATTTTATAAAAATTATGTATAATATTTTATTTTAAAAGTATTAAAATACTGTTTAAAAATTCAAATTAAATATTTTAAAATATTTATCTTTTTTACTTAATTTTTTTTAATAAAAAGTACATGTTAAATTATATAAAATATAAATATATTTATATTTACATGAATTATTTTTAAAAATAAAAAATAATCGAACCTATTTAGAATCATTTTATTAGTTAACTCTGATTAATTTAAATGTAAATCTAAACATTAGTTAACTCTGATTAATTTAAATTTAAATCTAAACTTTTAAAATCTAATAAATCTAACTTAAATCAAATCCTTCCCATTATCATCGCCGGTGCTTATTGAAATCCAGCCCCTATATATCTAGGCTTCCCTCGAAAGCAAGCGCTTCGCACTTAGGAGGCCCGGAAAACAGTGATGCAGTTATCTGTCATGCATAGTTACAGGTCATTGGCGCACATAGATGCAGCAATAAAGCTAGCTACCCAGCCTATAGGGTTGAGAAAAGTCTTCTCTTTTTAGGTAAGAGTGGCCCCGTCGAAACAAGTCACTGCTACTCATTGCGCAATTTTCAGCCACAAAGGCCCTCTATAAAATCGACGGCTCAGGGTATGGATCATGAGATAGCATTGCATTACCAGAAAGGCTAAGCTAGCCTGAAGGCTGAAGGTAGGTTGTTGTTAATTACTTGCGTGATAGAAAAGAAAGGAAGAATTGCCAAGGACTGGACGTTGATTAACTCTTCGACCTTACTTTTTTAGTAGGCAAACAAGGTGATTAATCAATTAATTTGTCCAGGCTATAATGATGATTATGTACAAAGGACCGGACCCCCCCCCCCCAACACACGCACAAATTAATGATGGGTTCTGTCCTACGCATTGCCCCTCACCCCCGTTTCATTCTTCTTCTTCTTTTTTCCTGTCATTTTTTTCCTTCTTATCTTTTAGCAATGGACTTGTCGATTGCTCTCTCTCTCATTCATTCATTCATGCAGTTGAGATTTTGTTAGCATTTTGTGTGTATGTCTATATATGCATGGAATCTTTCTCATTTTATTTTATTTTATTTTTCTAGCTACTTAGCCCCTTTTATACACCTGTATAGGATACATTTGATTATTTAAATCAGTGTATCAAACAAGGTATACTTATATAGTAATACAGCACATATTTGCCTCTTAATAAAAAAATATTTTTATAAAATCAGGATGCGAAAGTGGGATCAATTTCTAAAATAAAAAAATAGAAAGCAAGAACGATAGAAAACAATAAAAAAAATATATGTGTGTGTGTGATTATTAAAAATATAGAAAATAATGATTTTAGAAAATGTTGTAAATAAATATTTTAATTTCAATAAATTTTATTTACATATGCTTTTAGATCTACAAATAATAGCTAATCCAACAATCTAATCTTCCTAAAGACATAATTATTTTTACAAAATTGAATAAGATTCTATTTTTAAATTATTGCTACACTTAGTTAAAATAAGACAATACCATGACAATAAAATTGAATCTATTAATAAAATATTGTCATTAGAGATTAGCAAGTGTAGAGCTTAGCCATTAATTCAAGCCCAATATACTAAAACCCTAAAACTAAAAAGCCCTTGCTAAGTCTTTTTGGGTCTTACCCTTCCTAATATCTTTCTGCCTTTCTGTCTTTCTCACGAATCCATCAATGTTGTATAAATCCATTCACTAGTATCTGATATGAAGCAACTCAGGGCGACTACAAGTGATAAAGAGGTTGCATGCTCAGGCCTCATAATAGTTTGAAGCTTGCAAATGTATACTAAGGGACAACAACCAACAATGGTGGTGTAGTGGAGCACAACAATTGACAGGATGCTAAGAAATCACCGATGAGACTCATCGATCTGTTTCTGGAGGAGAAAACTTAGATTAAGGATGGAGTAGATACTGGAAATCAAAATTGAAGAGAATTTCTCCCTTTTGCGGTTGGTTGGGTGAGCAAGCTGAAAATCAAAATTGAAATAAATAAAAAATATTTTTGAAGCGTTACGCCAATGCACAGACTCCTTATAGCACGTTAAGGTTGTCTCCACATAGACTTTTTGTTAAATACTAATTTTTTACCAATTAAGACTATCAAGGACAAGTAGATCAAATAGGAAGTGATAATTGTATAGACAATCAAGAATAATAAGCAATACTCAAAGAGTCCAATAAAATAAATAAAGCCTAAGATTGAATATCGACCATAATTTGGAGGTGAACAAATGAATTAATCATTCTTATTAAATGGATTATTCTATTCACATGGAAGAACTAGCCAAATTTAACTAATAACCTTTTTTGAGGTCAGTCTAATTTAATACGGTCTAGTAACCTATTTTCATAGTATTAAGTCAGATTAAATACATTAGGTTCAAACTAATTCAATTGATTTTTCAAGAAACTCTAGTTCACTTTCGTGATTCAAGATTTCTTATTCAATTGCTAATTTCTTATATCAATCTTCACCTTTCAATTCTTCACTTGATTTCCTGTGTTTGATTAAATTGGTGATCAATCAATTCAATAGAAATTAAAATTCTAGCAATTGAATAATGAAATTGAGCAATTCACATACACAATCAAATCAATTTATTGATTTACTGCAAAATTAAATTAAATACTATCCTAGATTTAGAAATTACTCACATATAGTTGAATTAATAAACATAATAGAGAAATTAGGCATGAATGAAATAAATAAGGTAATGGATTAGAATATATAAATTATGTGTTGAAGATATGAAGAGTCAATCGCCAGATCCAATTGATTACAAAGCTTCAAAAATAAATTATAATGGTGAATATGTGTTTTATTCCTCTAGATATAAATCTTTGAGAATGAAGATGAAAAGAGAGAGAGAGAGAGAGAGAGAGAGAGAGAGAGAGAGAGAGAGAGAGAGAGAGAGAGAGAGAGAGAGAGAGAGAGAGAGAGAGAGAGAGAGAGAGAGAGAGAGAGAGAGAGAACCCCTATTTCAATCATGAACTCTCCAAAAAAATAAAAAAAATAACACGCATCATCGTTTTATTTCCTTTAAAAATAACATGCCCATGCATTTATTTGTTTATCAGAAAAAATCACGGGCATGCTTTTTAATAATCTAAGGCTCTATAAACTTCTTTTCTTCATTTTTCTCCTGGTTGTACCTATTTTTCTTTGAGGCTCGTTTGCACACCACTTTAATCCATTGTACATATTTTCCCTCCACTATGACGTACCTATTAGGAAAATCAAAAGAAAAGCAATATCCCAACCCAAATGTGCTAATTCTAACATAAAACATAGAAATGCATGTAAACTAACAACAATATGGGCTAAATAAACTAATTAATAACACCATTTATCAACTCCCCCATTCTTAGACTTTTGTTTGTCCCCAAGCAAAACTCTAACGGATGAACACACAAAATGAAAGCTAAGGAAGGAGAGCTTTAGATACAATTGAAGTTAAAGATGTTATATACTTAGATATTCCCAAACAAAACATGCAACAACAAATCTCAAAACCTCAAGTTGGATACAAAATAAAATACAATACATTCAATATAAGCATAATGTATCTATGGGGATTAGTGTGCAAAAGACTAGTCGTGTGACTCATTGATATCATATTATGGTCATGGTAAAAAAAAATTCTCTCTTGATTCCTTTAAAATCCCCGCATGAGAGGTACTTACTTCTCCACACACGGGTCATGCTCTTTCTGCAAGAGGTCTCAATGGAGTATTTGATCCTTTTTTTTTACGGATCATATTATGTGTAGCACCTATTGACATGAAATTCATACTTCTAAGGGTGTGATGCCATGTACCGATGATACACACTTCCGAACCTTATTTTTATCAAATAGGATTTCTCCCCTTTTTTTCTTTTTTTTTTTAAAAAAAAAATCTCCAGAAACTAAAGAGCAGGAAAAGTCACAATGGAAGTCTAGTTACTAATTAAATGGATTAAGGTAAAATCCTCTACCAAAAATTGGATACCAATAAGCTAGAGTATATGATTAGACACTTTCATAGACAACATCATAATTATAAAATAGAAAGGTCCAACGTAGAGGAAATAGAGCAAGAATATGTGTGCTTTTCAAGGGAACATAATGGATATACTCATTTTAACTTATTTGTATCACCAAAATTCTTAGAGTGCATGCAATACAAGACTAGCTAACTCAGTATGTGACACAAAATAGATGGCAATCAACTATGCTAAAATATGAGCACGTCGATAAGTAGAGTAAGTACCCTCCCCATGCTTAGATTCTGTAGTGACCTTAATGAAAATAAGGAAACAAATGTAAGATGGGAGAAAGGACTGATTGAATCATTGCCAAGTGAGTAGGGATGGTAGAGAAACTTGTGGTGCAAACTACAAGTAATATAAGCACTAAACCATGTCATGAATTGAATGTAGAGTGTTACATTAGTGGTGTTATTTTCTTCTTCTCCTTTGCTTGTCCTGCCTTCCAAACGCCCCCTTCTTCTACACCAAGCATGCCCGTCCTGCACCCCACGCACCAAACACGCCCCTACACACTCCCTCCTCTATTCCTAGAGAACACCAAACCACCCTAGCACACCATGCACCCCAGCCCTCCTTTCCTCTTCTAGCCAAACATGGCCTCCCCTTGCACCATGTCGCCTACCTCTTTTCCTTTTTCCCAACCTTGCACTCTTTACCCCACAATTCCACCTACCCCGTTCGCATGCCTAGCTTGTCCCCTTCCTCCTCCTCCTCATCATTATCTTATTATTATTATTATTATTATTATTATTATTATTATTATTATTATTATTATTATTATTATTATTATTATTATCATTATCATTATCATTATCACTATCATTATTCTCTCCTTCCCTCTCCCTTGTGCCTTGCCTCTTCTTCTTCCATCCTTCTTCCTTTTTTTCTCCTTATCTCACCCGCCTCTAGATTTATTTTTCCTCCCCACCACTGAAGCTAATGCACCACTACACCGCCACCACCATCATAGCCTTCACTGTCGTCAACCTATTTTTTCTCTTCTTCCTTCTTTCTTCCTTCACTCCAACTGTCCTATTTTCCTTCCTTCCTATCCCTGTGGCAACTTCTGCTGATCTCTTCCCCTAGCATCAAACGCATAACCTGTAGTAATACCTTAGGCAATGAAATATTTTGTTTTTGCCACCCCTTCCACTCGACACCACCATTACCTCCACCCCTATAGCCTCTCTACACAACCAATCTCTAGCCATTACCTTACCACCACCCAGCCGCATTTGCCCCTGCATTATGCCCCTACATCGTGCCTCCCTGCTGCCACTTCTATCACCCTCTATTTGACTGCAACTCTTCGCGGTTGAGCCTGTCGTGGTCACCACACCACCAACTCCCACACCATCACCTCATAGCCAACCCTTCCTTCTTATTCCTCTCCTTTTCCTCTTATCATTTTCCCCTCCTCTATGTCACCACCTTCTCCCACATCCCTACACCGCCACCTATCGCAGCCCCTCACCCCTCCTACACTAGCCCACTACAGCCTTTGCCACCTTCACCTCCCATTATAGCCCTACACCGATCGTCTGTACCAACACCACCCAACCATAATCTTCAACCACCACTGGCCAGCCACTGTATCTCCTACGTGCATGGCTCACGCTACACATGCAGCGTGAGTTGCGTTTTGATTTTAAAATTATTTTTGATAATTATTAATATGTAAGGGTAGTTTAATAGTATTGCATTTAATAAACATTTTAAATAAAAATTATTATTTCATTGATCAAATATTAATATGGCATTTGTGATATTATTATTAGGTACAAATTTTTTATTAACAAAGCCTAATGATCTTTAGGAAGTAACCAATAAGTCGTGCTTTTACTGGAAATCAGGTAACCTTTATATTCCACTAAAATATTTGGATATCGTATGATAACACATTAGGGTTTTGACATATAAATTGTATTAAGCATGATTCGTTACATATAATTACGTGTTTATTATTGTTATCATGAAAATTGAAAAAAAAATATGTTATCCTATGTAAATCATATTTACAATAGTATGATTACAATGGTTCTAATGTTGGAAATAGATTTTTTATGATATGTACAGATGAAAATGTTAGGTTAATCATGTTTAGATATACTTGTAGCATGCTTATTATTATTCATATGCCCTAGGGGCAATTTGGTCATTTAAGCACATCATGATATTTAATCTGAATTATAATGCCTAATATGTATTATTTCTTATTAAGCATGATAATAGGTTTTTGTTGTTTTAGAAACACATGTTTCACCTTGATTGTTATTATTATATGGCCTATGTGTATTTTGATATTTTTGAGTGTGCTATGATGGTTATTCTAATAAACATGTATGATATATATTATTTATTATTAAGCATGAACATAAGTGTTTTGCTGTTTTAGAAACACATATTTCAGCATGATTATTACTATTATATGACCTAGGGGTACTTTGATAATTTTAACTATACCATGATGATTATTCTAATAAGCATGCTTGATATGTATTATTTATTGTTAAGTATGAGAATATGTGTCTTGCTATTTTAGAAACACATGTTTCAGCATGATTATTATTATTATTATTATATGGCCTAGGGGTATTTAGGTAATTTTAAGGGTACTATGATGACTATTGTAATAAACATGCCTGATATATATTATTTATTTTTAAGCATGGGAATAAGTATTTTGCTGTTTTAGAAACACATATTTCAACATGATTAGTACTATTATATGGTCTAGAGGAATTTTGATAATTTTGAGTGTATCATGATTATTACTTTAATAAACATGCCTAATATATATTATTTATTGTTAAGCATGTAAATAGGTGTTTTGATGTTTTAGAAACACATGTTTCAACATTATTATTATTATTATTATTATTATTATTATTATTATTATTATATGGCATAGGGGTATTTTGGTAATTTTGAGTGTACCATGATGGTTAGTCTAATAAACATTCTTGATATGTATACTTGGTTGTTAAACATGAGAATATATATTTTGATATTTTTGAAATGCATATTAGGTTTTACGAGTAAAATTGTGTATAAGGGTAAAATGATCATTTGACGTATTTGATAATTTAGTTACATGAACGATTATCAAATTTCAGTTAATGTATGCATAATTAAATGTTCATGTATTGTGGTGATACTTCTTTATGTGTTCCATGAGGACCTTTCATATTAGTTTTATATAATGGGTTCCTCAATACCTTTGTCCTAAAGGGTTCCTTTTCATGGACCCCTATTTATTCAATGGGCAATGACCTTTATAGGTTAGCTTGAAAGATTTTTTGAAGGTCACAACTTGGGTTGAGAGTGTAGGGTTATCTGGTATTTTGCCTGGTATCTTTTAATCAGGAAGATTATGTAACTCTTAGTGTATTTATGTATTTTCTTTCACTGATATTTTGTAACCGCTAACAGTTGGTTCTATTTTTAATGATGTTAAATTGTGTTAACCCTCTAATTACTCTAATTTAAATTTTTTTTATTAATTTAATTGGAACAGAAATTTTAGCATTAGCACTTGCTAACAGAATGGTAGAGGAAACCGAACTTGTATCAAGTGTAGTGATAACACCCTACAATTTACTATTTTAGCTTCGTCAATTAACTTTTAAAATAAAATTTTTCCGTTTGTAAATTTGGGGGTGTTACACTTTCGGCCATGTGCCCATCCTAAGTATGTCCCTCGGATGCAAGTTAACTCATATATGTCATCCTCATACTTCCATGTAATATACATAACAAATAATCACTAAAGAGAATGGTATAACCACTTATGAGATCTAGATCCTCAATTTTTTACCTAGATAATTACCAAGGGAATGTGACACAGAAGTGATATTAATTTTTTTAAAAATATCATTAATAACATGTAGACCAAAAAGACCACAAATGGAGTATGTAATCATTTGTGTGGCCTAGACAATCACTTATTTGGTAAGATAATCACTTGAGCGTATAATATAATCACCTATGAATTTTACATGTTTTGTAATTCTAAACAAAGATTTTAGTACCAATCTAATTTCATCAATGAGATTAAATCTCCTACGCTAATACTATATTGGGATAAAAAAAGGTAATAACAAATACATGGAACATAAAATCACTGTTTAGAGTGAGATAATCACTTACAAAAACAAGATAATCACTTAAGTGGATGAAATAGTCACCTATTAATTCTATGTTGTTTGTAATTGGGTGATTTTTCAATTTTATTCATCTGACCTTATGCAAAGATTATAGTAAAAAAATAACCAAACCTCAACCAAGAAAAATAATATGTGTGGGCGAGATAATCACTTAAGTTGCTTAAATAATGACCTCAGCAACCCAAATAATTACTCAAGGAATATAGCTGGAATAATTACTAAAAATGCATAGATAATCGCCCTATTTTTTTTTTCTAGATATATCTTATTAGACGCACTCAAATGTATAGTTGACACATTAACTATGTTTTTTTGATTAATTGATGTTACATATCCCAGATAAACATAAGGGCTTAATACAAGAACTCTTAAGAAATCAGCGCTTGGATATTATGGACCACCTCCTCTGCTCGATAGGAAAATTCTTTCCTACCATTTCTGATCCAAAACCCAATACACATCTTTATGAGCATGATCATCCATTTTCTGCAAACATCGACCTTTTCAAATACTTTCCTATTTCTGGAATCCCATATTGTACCTAGGATAGCAAAGAAGGCCGCTTACCAAATCTCCCCTCTCAAACCTTTGCTGGACACTCCAAACCAAGCCCTAGCGTTGTCTTCCACAGTCTCGGATGTTACCCAATAATACCCTATCCATTCACAGATCTCATACCATGCTTTGCCTGTCACAACACAGTGCAAGAAAAGGTGATTGAGCGTCTCCTACTCAGTATTACACATAGGGCATATGGCATCTCCTAGATTGAGTATGTTCAACTTGGCTAATCTTTCCTTTGTGTTGAGCTTCTGTTGTACTGCAAACCAAGCTATTAGTTTAAATCTTTGAGGTGCTAGATTTCTCCATATGATGTGCTCCACTCCCGTGATCCTCTCGTTGCCCGTAGAGCTCTGATATTGCCTCTGGCAGACCGATCTCACTGAATACATTCCAGAATCCTCATGTTCCCATGCCACTGAGTCATTATCTTCCTTCCTTAGATCATGCTGGTCAATCATCTCCTTCAGCTGTCTTGCCCGAATTTCTTCCCATCCGAAGAACTGCCTTCGCCATCTCAAGTTCCATACCCACCTCGATCCCACCCACACTCCCATCTCTGCCACCTTGCTCTCTTGTTGCTCTGACATCGTGAAAAATCTAGGGAAGATATTCCGCAAAGGGCCTTTCCTCGTCCAATCATCCTGCCAGAATCTTACTTTATTGCCATTCCCAATGATGATCTTCAAACCGGATCTCAACATCAGACTTTTTTTCCCTGCTCCCACTATATCAACCCAAGGGGACCACCTTCTTTTAGAGGAATTAATCTCGAAATACCCTGCATTGACCCCGTTATGTATAGAGGAGATAACTCTCTTCCAAGACGCCCCTTCCACTGTACAAAATTTCCACCACCATTTAAACAGAAGAGCGTTGTTTCTTAACACTATATCTCCCACCCCTAAGCCCCCTTTATCTTTAGGCTTCTGGATCACACTCCACTTGACTAACGGTATCCCTTTTCTTTCCCCTTGCCCACTCTAGAAGAATCTTCTTTGCATGCTTATGATCTTCTTCACAACCCCCTGTGGTACTCTGAAAAATACTCATATAATACATTGGTAGGCTATTCAGCACAATTTTTATGAGCACTAGTCTTCCAGCTCTTGAAAGAACTCTTGCCTTCCACCCTGCTAACTTTTTTCTTATCCTTTCGATCACCGGTTTCCACGCTTCTTGCTTTCCTGTGTTAGCGCCTAGCGGAAAACCAAGGTATCTAATATGGAGAGACCCAACTTTTCACCCCATGATATCTGTCGCTTCCTTGTCGACTCCCAATCCAATAAGGACTAACTTACTAAAGTTAACTTGAAGGCCTGATAATAAGTAAAAGCAATCAACCAGACGCTTCCAATTTCTGATGTTTTCAGCCGAATCACCACAGAAAATCATCGTGTCATCTGCAAACTGGAGATGGGTGACTTCCACACTATCCCTTCCCACCTTGATCCCATGTAATAGCCCCGCTTGCACTCCTCTTTTAATGAGTTGGTTGAACGCTTCTACAGCCAGGACAAACAGGAAAGGTGAAATGGGATCACCTTGTCGTAGTCCCCTACCCATTTTAAACGGGGCAAAAGGCACCCCGTTTACAAGAATCGAGGCTCTTGCCGTAGATATACACTCCTTCACCCACCTTCTGAATCTGGGACCAAATCTCATAATACCCATTATCCTTTCCACGAACTCCCATTTGATGCTATCATAAGCCTTCTGAAAATCCAGCTTGACCATCTGTCCCTTCGACCTATTCTGACCCTTAACCCACTGGACCACCTCATTTGCAATTAGAGCCCCGTCAACTATATTCCTCCCTCCTATGAAAGCTGATTGTGAATCACTCACCAATTTATCTACCACCTGTTTCAACCTAAGGGCAATGATCTTTGCTATCACTTTATATATGCAGCCTACCAAACTGATCGGTCGAAACTGGCTAACTTCCTCTGCATCATCCACTTTAGGGATCAAAGTTATCAATGTCGTATTCAGCTCCACCGGTAGACTGCCTGACTGAAAAAATCCCAATAGTGTCTTGGTGAATTCCTCCCCAACAATACTCCACATCTTTCTGATGAACCCCAAATGGTACCCGTCATACCCAGGTGCTTTTGACGGTTCACATGACCATAGTGCTTTTCTAACATCCTCCCTGCTCGGCATCGCTTCAAGCTCCATGCCTTCCTCTCTTGTTAGTGTCTGAAACCCATCCCCTGAGAGGCATACTTCTGGTAGATCGGCTTGTCTATACATTTCTTCGAAGTAGTCCGTAATGACCTTCGTCAGCTCTGGCTACTCTACAATGATCTTTCCTTTCTCCACTAGCCTCCTTATGGTCACTTTCTTCTTTCTGATTGCTGTAACTGTATGGAAATATTTTGTATTTCTGTCTCCCTCTTTGAAGCCCCTAACCCTAGCCACCTGCATCCAATACACTTCTTTCCTTCTATGCCACTTCCACAGTTGGGATTGTAAGGCCGCTTTTCTTGCTATTCTCACTTCAATGTTCTCTACATCCGATTCGTGCTCATCGATCTTTTTTACCTCTTCTTCTATCTGACTGATTCTCGTTTCAAAGTCTCCAAAGACCTCTTTATTCCACTTCCTAAGTAAGCCCTTCATATCCTTAAATCTTCTCTGACAAGACCTCCCTTCAAGTTTCAACCAGCACTCTCCAACAAAGCCTCGGAATTTTGGATGTGTTAGCCACATATCCCACGTCCTAAACGGTCTCGGCCCAGCTCATATAATATTGACACTCAGTCTAATCGGGTTATGATTTGATAGAGATCGACCCAGCCCAATGCAATGAATATCCGGGATCTTTGTAACCCAAAAAGGACTGATCAGAAAAGGATCCAACAGACTAGCTGAATTTTCCCGTTGCCAAGAGAACTTCATATTCGAGGGCTTCAGATCCACTAGACCCACCTTATCAATCCACTCAGTGAACACACTGACACTGCTCTGGTCCACCCACCCTCCCTTTCGTTCACTTTGATCTCTCACCTCATTGAAATCCCCCATTACTATCAAAGGCCTACTATATTGTTGCACCTCCTCCCACAACTCCTCCCATAATGCCCTCCTCTCTCGTGGATCTGATGGGCCATATACAAGGAGAAGCCCACATTCCACTTTTCTAGGCCCCATTCTGCCTTCCACTAGGATCCATCTCCTCCCGTTCCTTGACTTAGTAACATCAAAGAAATGGGAATCCCAGCTTAGTATTAGACCTCCACTTCTGCCAACCACTACTGTATCTCTCCATTCGATTGACCCATTATTCCATACCCTATTTATCCACGACTCCTCCAAGGAGCTATGTTTTGTCTCAACCAGACCGCAGATCCAGGGTCTCTCCTTTTTTATCAATTTTTGGATACTCGATACTTTCCCTAATGCACCAATCCCCCGTACGTTCCAAGTGATTATAATCATTAATCACACTGTTATTCCCCTATCATCCTCCCTCCTTTCAAAGCTTCCTACTACTAATATTCCTCTGGCTTCTTCTCAACCCTACCAATTTCTCCACGCATAACCCTTCCTCCTTAGATGATAAGCCAATCTTCTTCCTTAACTGCCACATTTGTGTTTCCTCTTCTAAGTCTTCCTCCTCTAATCTTCGTTCTACTACGATCTGCACTCCCTCTTCCTCATCCTGCTTGTGTCTAGCGTTAAAATTGATACCACCCACCTCCTCAAATCCTGGGGGAGCACCTGCTTCTACTAACCGTAAAACCTCCTTTCCTCCCTCCCTCCTACCCTTTTCCCTCCAAATCTTCACTAACTGCCTCTCTTCTTCTATATCATGATCAACCACTACAAACACGGTATTAGACGACTCGACATCCTCCTCCACTTGTACTCTTGCATGGTTAACCGAGATTTCTTTTGGCGAGTTCTTATTCCTTTCCTCACTCAAATGTATATCATATGGTAATTCCTCTACATTAATCACCACCCCTTCTCTACGCATTCCCTCCCTTCTACAACTTAAAAATTCATTTACTCCTTTATCTTCCTCCCCCAACTCATTAGCTAAAACCGGTATAATCTCCCTCCTTGAGATTTCTCCATTTTTGAGATATTTTGTTATTAGAGACCTCATAGTACTTATTAAGACCTCCTCTCCCCATTCACTCTGCATCCCCGACACTTCACGATATTTTTCTGTTTCCAACTGTCTCCCTTCACACTCGGTTGGGTAAAGTCCAGCCTTCGCTAATTTCCACGTCTCTACCCCTTCCTTATTAATCTCGACACACTGCTGCTGCCTTTCTTCATCCGTCTCTCTAGCGCGTCGAGCCACTCATCACCCACTATTTTGTCCCTTTGCTCACTGAGTTGCCCGTTAGTCTCCTCGTTTCCACTCTCAGCCACCACTTCTTCTACTGCAAAGCTTCTTTCCATCATCTCTCAATTTCCTTATGCTCCTAACAGCCTAGCTCTCTCCCGAACCATTTCTGTTTTCGTCCTTTCTTCCGTCCCCATCAACCCTACCCTCTCGTGCCATGCTTCCTGGTTGTCTATAAAGCCAGAGATGCATGCGTACATGTTGACTCCATTTGGTTCTATGGTTGACCACCTACCATCGACGTCGCCGGTCGATGAAGATTCCGACCACCCTCCCTATTTTCCTTTCTTATATTCTGCCATGGAATATACCCCTGTCCTATCTCCTTTGCCATTACCACCACCACGTCGTCGCCCACCTTAAGTTCCACTTCCTCCTGTACTTGCTCCTGCTGCTCTCTGTCAACGAGAAATCTCGTCGCCTCCATAGATAGCCCAAAGTCCTCAAATTCCTCCCAACAAACCCAGGTACCCCACGGTTCTGCAAGGAGCTTCATTACCTCCTTTTTCCACGCCACCATGGGCACCCCTCTTAACTCTATCCATGTCCTCCGTTTGATACATGCATCAGTTGCCTGTGCCCTCCTTACTATCGGGAAACAGTCTCTCAGCAGACTCCCTTCCTCCAGCGCCAGCCCACAATCCTCCATTAATTCAAAAGTAATTAGCAACTTGAATCTACCTAAATCACGTACCTTGGTTATGCTCCTCCAATATTGCATGAGTTTCGGAATGGCTATGTCCAGGACTAGCGGCTGAGTGGTTTCGATCACCACACACCCGGTTAGTCATTGTTTCTCTTCTTCCTCCACCTGCATGCGTACCTCCCTTCTATTCTCCTACTGCTCGCTTCTTTCCCCGCCTCTAACCACCGCAACGAAGGATCTTCCATCCCACCTTGCATCGGACCATTTACCTATCCGTTGTTTTCCTCTCCTCATCTCTGGTTTTTTCTCGTTTTCCTGCTGTCCTTGATATCTCCCTCCTCTTGCTTTCTCGAACAAAGCTCTGCGGACATATAACCTAATACCATGCACCTTCATGTGGTTGAACTGCCTCACCGCTTCCTCCAAATCTGCCTCGCTGCCGTACCTTATGAAGCCAAAATGCAGGTTCGATGTTCTTCTTTTCTTCCTACTGATAAAAACATCACTCACCATGCCTACTTCCTCAAACACTTGCTTCACTTCCTTCGCCCGTATTCCTTTCGCTAGGTTGTCCACAAATATAGTAAACACCTGGCTGTGTTTTGATGTTCTTCCACCCTTCGGACTAAGGAAGACTCTCCTTGTAATAATTCTTTTGGCTGGTGATAGTCAATGCGGGTGAGTTTGGTTTGGTTTTTGGCTATGGCTATGGTGAATACATGATTTTTTCTCGTCTGCATGGCAGTGGTCGGGGTTTCGATAAAATTTGTTAGAATAATGCTTTCATTTGAGCAAATAACCAGACAACTTCAAACAGCTAAAATTTCACGCACACACACATATATATGTATCAATATTACGCAGTCACATGATTTGGTTGGACCGAAACTCACAAGCCTATCATGCATGCATTCAATCGTAATTCATGCTTTTTTCATCGGGATCCCTCCTACCTCGCGACTTTTATGGGCAAAAAGCAGAGGTTGGGAGTCTCGTCTCTGGCAAAAAAGATGATCAGTCGTTCTACACATTAACTATGTAGCAAGTAGTATTTATTATTACTACTAATATTAAAACTTGTGTGGCACATGTTAGTTTTTAAATATAGAGAATCATCAAAATGTAAATAGTGAGTTAATGAAGAAAAACTCAATATCAGTATGTAATCATTTTATTGAATTGATTATTTCAATTTAATATGCAAAAATAACATTATATGAATTAAAAAAATATCATGAATTTATTAATATAAATATAATGATATAAAAATATCTTATAGTGGATTGTCTTTATTTGTAAACTAAATAATAAATATATTTTTATCACTTTCTTATAATAAATATATTGTTATAATTTTTCCAAATAAAAGACAAATAATTATAGCATGTCTAGCTAATATATGAGTAACAATAACCCTAAAAATATAGCGAAAAAAGGTACATATACTAAGAAAATCCATATATGAAAGAAGAAATTAAAAAAATAATCACCTAAAAGTTTTTATTATAATAAAAAAAATATGAAATATTATTATTTCTTTGAATGCCAACTATTACCATAATAATTACATTAATGTTTGAAAAAAAACTCAATTTTGTGTGTCGATTAAAAAATAATAATGGTTATATTATTTTTTTAAAAGCTAAATCTCTCAAAAAGATGATGTTAGAATTTTATTATAATAACTATTGATTATGTTATTTTTCCAAAATATTTATTATAGGGAATAATAAATGATTTAAAAGAATGTACAAAAGCATAATTTTGTTAATGATGATATTAACTTGTCATTCAAATTACCATTAATGTACTAATTATTCCCCCTTCAAAAATGTTAATTTTTTTATGAGATTTAAATATTTTTTAATTAAAGATATATAACTATACAATTTTTTTTTTCAGACTTTGTTTAACGCTTTATTTGATAAACAATTTTTTATGAACTGTATAAACATTTGGGGAATTTTCTAATCAAGAAATCAATATTTGGAACCTTTAATAAAAGTACAAGTATTTAAAATATATTTCATTTGAGAGTAAAATCTATTAAAATAATATATTTCATGAATTTTTTTTATATTTTATGCATTGCACATATTAACACATAATTTCATTTTTTATTATTTACTTAATACATTAATTAGCAAAAATTTTAGTTAATGATCTAGTAGTTAAATTTTACATTTATCATTTTCATGAATTTGATTTTAAAATATTTATTGTGAATTATTTTTTGATTATTATTTTTAATTTATTTGCTACTTCAAAAAATTACATCACTTTCTTAGAATTAGTACTAGTAGTTTCACACTGATGACTGTAGACTCAAAGGTGTAGCATGTATAGTCACTTTGGTAACTAAGTAGATTTAATGACCATTATTTGTAGACTAGTACGTAATAAACTTTCAAATAGGGATGTAAAGGAATGGAGCCAGCTCATGAGCTTTATGGGATCAGATTGTTAAGGGCTCAGCTTGGTTCATTTATTTGGTTAAACCAGTGAAGCTAAAGCCTTATTTTTAGACTTGTTTAATAAACGAACAATGCTTGAGTATGAAGAATTTGGGCTCAAGATCATTTAAAGTATATAAGCTCCTGAACTTATCTTGTTTACCGTAAAATCTTGCTAGCTGGCTTAACTTGGTTTGTTTATTATCGAGTCAAGCCCGAGGTTTATTTTTATGTTCATTTATTAAACAAGACAACCATGCCCACCCTGTCCTAGCTCTACTCGGTTTGACTCATTTACAATTCTACTTTCAAATAGAGTGATTCTCTCAGGTTGTAGGGAGAGTGGTCAAATAAGGAGGTTGGAAGGTTACCTTTGGATATGTGAGTAGAATGGTAAAGGAAAAGAGTCAACTCGTGAGTCAAGTCTACTCAGTTCAATAAAAGTTTGATTACACTCATTTATTTAATTAAATAAGTTGCGTCCAGACTTTTTTTAGACTCGTTTTATTAAACGATTTGAACTCGAGTTAGGGTTGAATCAACTTATTTGTTCACGAGTCAACTCGAGTTCAACTCATTTATATAGGCCGAAAAACCCATTCTTTATAGACTTGTTAATATATTTATGTCATAAAATACCATGCATTTTGGATCTAGTTAAACAAAACTCTGAGTTTTGGTATTTAATAGTACATATTAATTGAAGATTTAGATGAGTCATAATACTCAAGCTTGTAATCAAGTCATTTTTATATGAAAAAAATTGGTTTGGTTAAAAACTATTTATTAAACAAGTCAAATAATTAAATGAGCTTACAAACAAGTTGAGTCGATCATAAATTTAAATGAGTTGAATTTATTTGTTTAACTCAAGAGAGATGAGTCGAGCTATTCGCAATCTTGCACACATCAATCTCAAGCTTTATGGGTGGTACCCAATCTAAGGTCAAGTTGAGGTCATCTCAGCTCCCCTCATTTACCACTCTAGTGTGAGAACAAATCCATGGTGAAGATAAATACAAAATATCATACAGACGGCAACAACATAAAGGTATAATAATATCAAGAAGAGAGAAAAAAGGATCAAACCCTACAAATTTTGGTACCTAGAAACTAACGTTTACCACTTGACCAAACCTCATATGATACATACAAGCTTAATTTTATCTTTTGTAATTAGTTTGCACTCTCTAAGTTAAAGGATCTTGAATAGAGGATATATTAGGCAGTACCATCCAAATGACCTGACATTCGCTTGGCATGACCTATTTCCAAGATAGAGAGGCCAAGCTTGTAGGCCTTCTTTGGTAATTAGTGAATAGATGATAATGGTTCATAGATTATATTAACACTTAGCTTATAGCAAATTGCATTTGGTAGTTTGAATAATAGATACTATTTGTTGAGTGTGGTAGTTATTAGGAGATTAAAAATATAAATGACTTAAAAAAACTAATTTTAAATAAGTTAATCCAAAATAATCCTATTTTAAGATTTTTCAAAATGAGTTTTTTCATCTCAAACTGTTAATATAAAATATTATTTATTAAATAATACAATTATAAGTCTAATATAGTCAAATCTCTAATATATATTAAAATCGCTAAAAACTCTCCAAGCCACTATTTACTTGATGCGGATCTTTTCTTGAATGTGCTAGTTTTAGTGAACTAGAAGGGGTTCTTGGTTCGATTAAATACAAGGAGGAAGAAATGGTTATATCTTCAAGAATGGTTGGGTTTAATGGTGGGATTTGGTTCACATTTTGGAATGTAGAGATAGAAGATGGACTCTTCAACCATGATACTCAATACTCAACAATGGGGTAATCCTTGAATGTTTTTCTAAGATACATTTTATGCTTCTTGATAGGAAATACTCATCAAATTCCTACAAAGAACATTCAATATCAAAACAAATAAATCTATGTGATTCACTTGCATTAGATTCAATCATTCTGTTTGTGTGTTGTAATGGATCGACGAAGGCTTATATAGATAACTGTGATAATGTTTACAACTAATTATCTAATTACTAACTAGTATATCTGTTGAATATATTTTTTACACTCATATTTGAGTAACAAATATATGTGTTGAATAATATTAGATATCAAACTAATAGTAATTAGTTGCAATAATTCGTGTATAACCTATATATTACATTCATCGAACTAGATTCATTACAATGCAATCGTAGCTAATATATACATGGAATAAACGAACAATATCTATAATTTACTTGCAACTTGTCTTCCGTACATAATAGCATCTTTTGTCTTTTAATAACTTGTAACCCATGGTATCTTTAGTAAGTTTACGTATTAATATGTATTAATATTTTCCCTACAAATACGCTACATACCTATAGGAATGACTCTAAATAAACTCATTAGTTAAAGTAGAGGTATTATCAAAAACATCTAGGATGATTGATTCTATTATTAAGTATGTCAATTCCTCATTATCAAGAGAATCATGAGATACTCCATTATCATTACTATTAGACTAACAAAATTCCATAGCATTTGGGTGAACCTAGAATATTAAAGTAGATATTAATTTGGTTTGGTCACAGAGTTAACTTATGGAGCACGACAATGACCTAGAAAGGGTAAAGTTGGTAGTGAGGAAGGATAATATCCCCACGTAATAAGTGAACTTCATTTGTTGTTGGCAAGTTGTGTATTTCTTTTCCAATGAGGAGATGACTTTCCAATTGGATGTCTCATTGAGCATTGTCTATCATTAGAGGTCTTTAGTAAGTGCATCTTGTATAATGTTCTTTATGATCTAAACCCCAAATTATAAGTTATACTATAGAATATGGTGAAAGCTATACTTGAGAGCATATAATCATTGGCGTGATAACGATAATTACTAAAAATGATTGTTCAATTCATAAAAAAATCATTTATAATGCCGATCAAAACATAGACAACAATGTAGACATTGATAATCACCAACACTAACATGAATAATCACTTATATATAGGATAGTCACAATGAAGTGCATCTTAGGTGTTGCATATGCGAGTTGATGTAAAATGTCGAGTAAGGCTTATTTGTTTTCCTTCTACCACACTACCGTCAATGAGTGAAGTGGTTGTCCAGTCATATATGTTCAATCAAGAAACATGTAGATAATGAATAATTGCATTTATAAATTATGATATTTCACATAATTCTATTTAGGTACCTTCTAATTAAAATTATTCTCTTTAAGTGTTGTGTATTTTAAATGTATTTTAATTTTAATTATATATAATTAATTTTTCTAATTATATATTAATAAAATGGTGATTTATCTTATATCACCTATTTTTCTAAGATGAAATGGAAATTTAAAAAACAAATGAACATATTTTCAATTTAATTAGAATTTTATTAAAATTTTAAAATAATAAACACCATTAAATCTTACAAACTTTGGAGAAAAAACATTGAAATTTCAAAAATAATATATATTTAATTTTAAAAAATATTTAGAAATTTTCAATACACTATAGAAAAATACAAAATGTTTGTTAGTAATCTAAAACTACAAAAAAAAGGATAATAATAAAAGAAAAAAAACTTTGGAGCACACATTACTTTAATAAAATTATTTAAAATAAATATCTCATTTAAGTAGAATTAGGCCAACAATTACAATAACTTAGTAAACTTTATCCTAAATGTCCGCAATATTAGAATGATAATGAGTATGGCTGCTTCGATGTAATTTTTGTAAAATATAGTATTACATTGAGCTAATAAGGGTATATTAATTGAATCTAATAAGAAAACATGTTCAATTAAATGCTTCGATGTTGCTTGTGCTATTGAAAAAGGAACCGGATAATGCATTCTGGAATCAAACACAAAGAAAACATGTTTTGAAGGATGAATGGTGTATAAACATATCAGTGGTAAAAAAAATTTCCCTAATGAGTAGTTATAGTCCTTATTCATGACCCCATCTAATGTAGGGTCAACAACAAGTAATATAATATTAACATACATGGATGAAAGTACAAATGCCTCTCCATTAATCGACCTAGCTCCTTCTATAACTAGATCACATGAATTCTAATAATCGTATAGGGAGATATCCAGAAATATGGCAGATGGTATAATAGGTATATGTGATATCTCACTACCTACAAAAGATAACAACCACTCAATCTATCATCAAAGTTACTCTCTAAGCCTCTTAAATTCCTAAACATGTAAATTCTTGAATTAACAAATCGTTAATATATTATATCATATATTTACCAACTATTTAAACTCGAGAAGGTTAACCTACCCTATATCAAGTAGGTTGCATCAACTAATCAATAGAACAAGAAGCAAAAAAAAGTAGCTAAGCAGTTTTTAAAACACCACTAAACAGTAACTAACCAAGAACCGTTAGCTAAGAAAAAAAGAGCAACACCAATAGTTTCATCACATTCATAATGTAGAGAGCTCCATGTGTGAATCAAGCATGAAAATACCTAAAATTTCAAACACAACAACAACAAATGAAATGAGAGCAACATTTTCATGGAGGGCAAAGTAGCTAAGGAGAAAATTGTCATAATGTAGAGAGCTTTTGCCCCCTTTTTCTGCTAAATCTAGTTAACAAAAATAGAAAAATATATAAAACCTAAAGAGCAACATTAAAAAAAAAAGAAGAAGAGAAAGAATCATTCATACCTGATTCTCAAAATTTTCACAACTAAGTTCTATGACGATTGTGGTGGCTCGGTATGCTAGTGAAGTGAGTTTTAGAGAATGGTCCGCCAAAAGTAGTGAGAAAATCCTAAAAAAATTAGGAAAGAAATTCTCAAAGTTGATAGAAATGAAGAAGAACAAAAAAAAATTTGAAACAAAAAACTTACTAGATAATGGACAACCAATTGAAAATGGAGGACTATCACTGAACTTTATCACCAGAGAATGAGTCACTAGGGAAGGGTTCATAGATTTGAGAGTTGAGAGTGAAGAGAGAACAAAGAAGAGAATAATTAGTTTAGCCGATCAAGTCTAGAATATTTATGAAAGAGGGAAATAAGCGAGTGTTATAACTTTTGGCCAAATATTTGATAACTATTATTATGAATAATCGTTGTTAAAACTAGCTTTAAGAACAATTATTCATAATAATTGTTGTTAAAAACCCTAACTAATAAAGGTGCTTAGACACTTAGAAATAGGTTTTAACAACAATTATTTCAATTATCATTATTGATGACATGTTAACAACAATTTTTACTCATAGTCGTTATCAAAAGTTTAATAAAAATTAAATTATGGTGTGTTACATAAGGCTTTTAACAACAGTAGTATGAAATAACTGTTATTAAAAATATTTTGATATTCATTATTTATAAGAACTATTGTTAAAATCTCAGCGACAAAATTTTTATTACTCATTACAAAATGCTCTATTATTAATTATAGTTTCTTTAGTAGTGTTGCCTTCAACATGGAGTAAAAGAGGAGACACAGATAACCATGATAGTGGAAGTCAAACAAATCTACAGTATATGAATCCAGCAGAGGAAAGACATGCATGCTAAGTAAAAGATTATTAGATTTTCTAATCCTCAATTATGAAAAAAAACATTCATAATCTAAAACAACTGTATGAATAGCCAAAAGCCTACAAATGTGGTCGAGATAAGTCGAGAACAGGCGATACATCAAAAAGAGAAACCAAATCTGAATGGTAAAATTTGTAACGTCGTACTCATGATGTCGTGCCTAGTCATGCGCTGCATGCGAATCATTGGCAGACGAAGCAAGGTTGAATACTCAGGGAATTTAATGAGTGTATAGTTGGTATATCTCATCATCGCCGTCATCATCATCTTTCGATTGATCAACTTGTACCATATGGAACATATGTATGACTTTCTATAGAAACTGTGATCATCAAGCCCTTTTATTTTATTTTATTTGAGCCCATAGATTTGAGCTTCTAGACCTTCTAAATTTGGTGGCTCTATTCCAGCCAGCTACCTGTGATACTTTCGTTCTCTCTCTCTCTCTCTCTCTCTCTCTCTCTCTCCTTACCTTAACAACAATAAATATTAAATTAAATACATATATGAGAACAGACCAAACAGAAAAGTTGGTAATTTTCCAGATTTTTTAAAGTTATAGCCTTTTTCCATAAAGAATCTTATCAATTGAGCTAAGGATATTTATAGATTGAAAATTGGACATAGACAAGGGATGGGTGAAAAGGTGTTGATCTAAACCATGCTTTGATCGTATATTCGTTTGTTGTATATTTTCTATGGGTTCGGGCCAAATCAATAAAGGAGAGAGTAATTATCCATAGACACAATCATAAAATCAATGAGTAATACATTGGTCTTGCTTCCTCTAGTTGTTGAATGTGGAACGTAATATATTTGTGGGTTCTCGACATGAATATTTTGGTTGATGGATATCTAAGTTTGCAGATATTCAGCTATTGGGTATTTTAGATCCGTACTTAATATTTGTTTGGAATACTTAAAAAAGGGGTTTTTTAGACAAAAAATTAAAATTGAAAATTTCCAAAAAGGTTAATTTTTTTTCATAAGAATGAAATTTTAAGTTTTTTCATAAGAATTAAAATATTGTTGATTTGAATAATTATTTTTTAACCTCGAGTATGGGACATGCTACTAATTGTTATATCCATACCTTCTTTTTTTTTGTTCTTTTTTTTTTTAATGGTTCTCTTGTGCAAGTATAATGTGGCTATTACTTGTCAAGCAAAGTAAGGAGCACCACGTAAGTCGAAGAATAAAAGATAAAAATGAACAGGCAAAGAATCAACTAGTCCCGTTAGCTTCCTATATGATTGACAAGTTGCAAAAAACTTTTTGACTAGCTATATCATCTATAATGGTTTGAACTAGCTATGATGGAGCTCTACTAGCACATCTAAAATAGTTTAATTTCTTTTCCATACTACTATGAATATAGACTTTAAAAATGCTAATTATATAACAATTTTTTGAAAATTGATTACGAAAGTGTAATTTTTTTTAGTATGGCCTATTGTAAAGAGTTTTGATAACAACTCTAAAGAAAAGCCATTGTTAGAAACATACCAACTAGACTGTATTTACTATGTTTAACTTTTAACAATGATTTTGTCCAAAATTACAATTAAAAGCTTGACCTTTGATAATGCTTTGTATCCAAATTAGTTATCAAAATTCTAACCTAAAATAATCATTCCTTGTCCTAAAACCTTCTCTTCATTTCAATATCAGTTCTTTCACAAAACAAATGCCTTCTTCGATCTCTCACCATCATCATAATTCATCTCTCAAACTCGCCTTCCTAAATCTATAATACCTCGATCTCTCTCTTTTTTGACTCTTTTTCTCAAGTATGTGCTCATTCCCTTTCATTTTCATTCATTCAATAGTTAAGGTTTTCATGTTGTTGTTACTCATTTGTGGTTGCATGTCCATGTTGCTTAGTTGTCTTCTTCATGTTTTATTACTTAAGTTTTTGTCCATAAATCTTCTATGTTTAAAGTATATTTACTATGTTGTGGATTAGATGCCAAAAACTTTTAGAAGACATAAGCTTTATACTAAATTGTCCTTTTTTAATTAATTTTTTTCATCTCATGTACCTTTCACGATATGTTTAAACTTAGATGTGACACTTCGTGAGAAAAAAAAAACTATTTTGGCCTTCAAAATGAATTTTTGTATTTCGCATGTGAGAAAATCTTATGTTTTATCTATCTACGGATATGAATTTCTCTCACTCATAGTTTGGTTGTGGGAGGATAAAATCTATATATATATTAGGTAAATATTTAGTTCTAAAAGCTTATTTGTATGTTAGAATCTCTCATTCATGGTAGTTGGTTCTTATTATGCCTTTGAGCTTTAGTGAAAAAATCAATATCTAATATGTGAAGTGTCTCCTATATACTTCTATCTAGAGCTATAAGGGTTCAACGAGCTCACAATTCTTGTTCTAAAATAATCACTTTTTTAAAAAAAGGAAATTTTAATAATGCTTATCAATGAAACTCATTAGTAAAAGAAAAAACTTTTGATAATGCTTTTAGCTAATAACCCTTATTAAAACCTGACCATAATGGGAAAAATAAGAGGCAAAATGTTTAGAGACTTTACACAAGGGTTCTTTAATGGAATAGTCATTAAAATTTAGGTTTTGATAATGGTCTTCATCTAGCACAAGTATGAATAGTCCTTCCTCACTTCTATTGTCTTTTAAGATTTTTTTTTATAATACCTTTGTAATCGTTATTGAGCCTTTAATAACGCTTTCTCCAAATTTTTATAACTTTAAATTAGAACTTTTAACCTTTTATCCAAAAAAATTAATCTTTAATTATTGATTTAAATATTTTTGTCAACCTTTGACTTACAAATAGAGATAAGTTACTTTAAAATTTAATATAATTATTTTTATTATTTTATCTTACTATTTTGATTTAAATAAACCCCAAACCCAAATTTTTTTACCAAAATTAGTTTTCTTAATTTAATACGCTAACTATTAATTAAATTAATATAGTATTATCCTAATATCCTAAATTTACTCTAATTTTTAATTATAACCCTAAATATATTTTCTTTTTCTTTTTTTCTTTTTTCCTTTTTCCTTTTCTTTTTCTTCTCCCCTCTTTTTTTTTCTTTTCTCCTCTTGGGCCAGCTCATCCCCATTCTTTTCTTTTTCCCGTGCCAACCCAACCTTCTTTTCTTTCCTACTTTTTCTTCTTCCTGCACATGCTAGCCTTCTACCCTTTTTCTCTTTCCCATGCAGCCCAACCCAACCTCCTTTCCTTCCCCTGTCTGCGCCCCTACCAAATATACCCTTACCTCCTTCTTCTCCCTCAATGCACAATGTGCCTGCATGCCTGTGTCACCATCTTTCCTCTACTTGCCAAATCACCCATGCACCACCTCCCTTCTCACTTCTCTTTCTTTCCCTTTCTGACCCATGCAGCACCTTTCCCCCTGCCTACATCGGCTTGCCTTGCAATGCCTCCTACCAGCCCGTCGACCCTGCACAACCCTGTCATGTCTGCCCTTTCCCTACCACTCCCACCTACCTCGTCACATGCCTAAGGCCTCTCTCCTCCTCCTCTTCCTCCTTCTTCTTCCCATCTTCTATTCTCCCTCATGCCCTACTTCTCTCCCCGACCTTCCTTTCCTTCTTTCTTCTTCATCCCCACCCTTATTTTTCCTTACCACCACCACCTACAACAACACCCATCGCCTCCACCACCAACCAAGCCTCCATCGTCGGCCACCACCCTCTTCTTTCCTTTACAAATTATTCCTCCTCCTCTGCCACCTTGTCTTCAATGTCTTCATCTCTTGAGGAGCTTCCCGATGATCCTTTCCCCTGCCACCATCCACAATTCTTATAGCTAAGTTTAGGCAACGACAACTTTTGTCGTTGCCACACCCCCTCCACTCAAAGCCGCCACCTCCTTGCAACCTTGCATCCAACACATTCCCTAAACACCTCACCTTACTTCCACCACCTCCATTTGACCACCCTATCCCCCTCCATTTTCTCCATCACTGTAGCTCCTCCCAACCAGCCTACTACCAACCACAACCATCACCCACTATTGTACCACCACCCCACAACCACCCCAGCACCACCTTCCCTCCTTTTCTTCTACTCATTTCCCTTCTCTACACCTCCCATTCCTATGGCCTACATTGTCGTTGTCGCCACCTTCAACCCTCCTACACCACACCATCTAGCCACTACCATCTCCATTCCACCTCCTACACCCAACGACCAAACCAACCACCACCTCCAACCACTTGCATCGAGTCATTCTCTCTCACTCCCTTGCATGCATGACTCACATTGCACATGCAACATGAATTGTGTTTTGGTTTTAAATTAATTTTGGTAATGTTTCATATATAGAGGTAGTTTGGTAAATTTATATTTAATAAATATTTTTAATAAAAATTTATTATTTCATCGATCAAATATTAATATGGTATTTGTGATATTATTTTTAGGTACAAAAATTTTATTAACGGAGTTTAATCATTTTTAAACGGTTACCGATAAAGTTTGCTTGTGTTGGAAATCAGGTAACCTTTATACTCCACTAATATATTTGGATATTGTATGATATGACATTAGGGTTTTGACATGTAAGTTGTATTAGATATAACTTGTTACAAATAATTATGTGATTATTAATTTCAAAAAAGAAGGCATGTTATCCTATATAAAATGTCATGTGTGCAAATGTGTGATTAAAAGGGGTTTAATGTTGGGAAGTGATGTTGTATGTTATATGCATGTAAAAATGTTAGGTTAAGTATGTTTAGACACACTTGTAGAAAAATTATTACTACCATATATTGTAGGGGAAATTTGATTATTTAAGCATGTCATGATATTTAACTATAACTAGGATGTCTAATGTGTATAAATATTGCTAAGAATGGATATAGGAGGTTTGATGTCTTAGAAATACATGTTTTAGCGTGAATATCAATATTATATGGTCTAGGGAATTTTGGTAATTTTGAATGTACTATAGTGATTATTCTAATAAACATGTAAGTTAAGTATTATTTGATGTTGAGAATGAGAATAGGGGTTTGATGTCTTAGGAACAGATATTTCCACATGATTATCAATATTATATGGTCTAGGGGCATTTTGGTAATTTAGAGGGTACTATAGTAATTTTTCTAATAAACGAGCAGGCTAAGTGTTATTTTGATGTTGAGAACGAGAATAAGGGTTTGATGTCTTAAGAACACATATTTCTACATGATTATCAATATTATAGGGTCTGGGGCTATTTTGGTAATTTAGAGTGCACTACGATGAATATTCTAATAAATATGCATGATATGTGCTATTCATTATTAAGCATGAATATAGGTTTCTTATATATATATATATATATATATATATATATATATATATATATATATATGCCTATTTCAACATGGTTATTATTATTGTATGGTATAGGAGTATTTTGGTAATTTGGGGCATGTCATGATGATTATTCTTATAAACATGTAGGATGTATATTATTTTTTGTTAAGCATGAAAATGTGTTTTGATATTGTAAAAGCATACGTTATGCTTTTAAATGTAGAATGGTGTCTAAGGGAAAATTATGATTTGGCATGTCGGGTAACTTAACTACATAATCAATAATTTAATTATGGTGTGTTATCCTTTTATGGAAAGTTGATAAAATAAAATAGAATTTGTAATGAGAATGGATGGTAAAGTGGTAGCTTTAGCCTCAAGGGTATTTTGGTTATTTTGACCTAAGTTACCAAAGTGTAAGTAATCGAGCCTAAGATGACCTTAGTAAACTTCTGATGTTGACTTTGATAATGGTTCTGATTTTAGGTACCTCATAATATTGGAAACAAATAAAAATGGTTAAGTATGAAGAATTAAATATATGTGATTAATGTTTGTTTTTCATGGTCGTTCTTATAAAATATTAATATTTAAAATAAAAGACCTCAAGATTGGAAATGGTGGCTCTTTAGGGGTCACTGCCTTAATGGTGTGGTTTAGCCTACGATTGTTTATGGATTTTACTGGTGTGCCTTAATTTCCTAGCTAAACCTTATATCTTACTCTATTTAGCTCTACGGACCTAAGTAGGGGATATGTATACTTATGGATTAGGTGTCTTTATTGGTATGGTACTGTGTACTTTTATTTACCAGTGTGACCAAGGAACTGTTGCATCCTTGGGTTAATAGTCAATAGGATATTGTGTTGCCCTTGTGCGTTAGTATGATTAGAGTACCTTAGTGTCTCCAGATTCATTTGATCTCCCCTTGAATAAATAAAAATGGGAATATTTGATAATTGAATGGAAATGATCATTGGGATGATTTGGTAGTAGCCTTTGTGCCTATTTGTGGTTTGGTGGCAACTTTTGTGTTTACTTGGGGTTAGAATTAGTCTTTTTGCCTACCTGTGGTTTGGTAGTAGCCTTTGTGTCTACTTGTGATGATGTGTGTGTATTGGTTGTGTTTATGGGCCTACCTGTGTATTGAGAAGTTGTGGGTTGACTATGAGAATTGTGCCTATAGTTATAACTTGAGAAGTATGTAGCTTTCTTTTTTTTGATAATTAAAAGGCGACCAGCGCCAAACGATCCATACAATATTATAGAAACGCATCAACATTATAGACCACTTCCTGAATCCTATATGGAAACTCCTTTCTGTTCGCCTTAAACCAGGACCCAATTCTCACCTTAATGATCGAAATCAGCCATCTATTACACACCTGAATATCCTCGAACACCACTTTGTTCCTGAACTCCCAAATAGCTCCAATAATCGCGAAAAAAGCTGTGCGCCAGAGAACTCCGCGTAACCCGGCTCTATACACGCCAAGCCAAGCAGAAACGTGTTCCTCCATCGTCCCAGACTGTACCCAAGAAAATCCCAACCACTCACTAATCTCATACCAAATCCTCCCAACCACGTTACAATGGAGGAACACATGATTCACCGACTCCTCCACATCCTTGCAGAACGGGCACCCTGTTTCGCTCGGACCCACAATACTAAGTCTAGCCAATCTGTCTCTTGTGTTAAGTCGTCTCTGTACTGCAAACCAGGAAATAAGCTCAACCCTTGGGGGTGCTAGGCCACTCTAGATCAACCTGAGATTCGACTCCCTATGACTGTCCTCGTCCTCCTTCTGATAGGTCCTCTGGCAGAACGACTTGACTGAGAACATCCCGCTATCTTCAAAGGCCCATCTGACTGCATCATCTTTATCTCTGGACAGGGGTACTTGATTAATTAAGCCCTTCAAAAGCTCGACCTGCTCTATCTCCCAATCAAAGAGGCCTCGCCTCCACCATAACCTCCAAATCCACATTGATCCATCCCATCTCCCCATGCTAGCAATCCTCTCCCCTTGTTGGCTTGACACCGAGAAGAGTCTTGGAAAAATACTCTTCAAGTCTCCCGATCCTGTCCAGTCATCATGCCAGAAACTAATCTCTTTCCCATCTCCTACAACAACCACCATCCCCTCCTTCAAGGTGGGGTCAGCTCTTCCTAACTTTACAATATCTGCCCACGGTGACCATCTCCGTTGAGACCCCAAGTTCAGGCCACCCATACACTGCTCCCCAAAGTGAATGGAGGAAATAACGTTCTTCCATGACGCCCCATCAACCGAGTAATACCGCCACCACCATTTGAACAATAACGCATTGTTCCTCATTGTGATATCCCCCACTCCCAGTCCTCCCAAACTTTTGGGCTTCTGAATCACACTCCACTTGACTAAAGGCAGACTTTTCCTATTCCCATTCTGGCCCCAGAAAAAGTTACGCTGAATACTTATGATTTCTCTGACCACGCCCTTAGGGATCCGAAAAAGACTCATAAAGTACATGGGCAAGCTGTTAAGCACACTTTTGATGAGTACCAATCTTCCTGCTCTAGATAGCACTTTTGATTTCCACCCTGATAATCGCTTTTTCACTTTATCGATTACTGGTTTCCAAGTTTGTCTTCTTCCCGCATTCGCCCCTAAAGGGAGGCCAAGGTAAGTAGAAGGCAGCTTACCAATGGCACACCCTAGCAGATCAGCCGCCTTTCTCTGCAATTGGTCCTCCACCCCTAGACCAATGAGCTCTGTCTTGGCAAAATTCACCTCCAAACCCGAGAGCAGAAAAAAGCACTCCAGAACTCTCCTCCAGTTCTTGATATTCTCTGTAGACGCCTCGCAGAAGATCATCGTATCATCAGCAAACTGTAGATGCGTCACATGACACCGTTGATGCCCCACTCTTATACCATGAATCAACCCCTTCTCGACACCCCTCCTGATCAATTGATTAAAGGCTTCAACAGCTATCACAAACAAAAAAGGGGAGATCGGATCCCCTTGTCTAAGACCCCTCCCCATAGTGAAGGGTGGAGCTGGAGTCCCATTCACCAAGACCGAGATCGTAGCTGTCGAAATGCACTCCTTGATCCATCCTCTAAACCTTTCGCCAAAGCCCATGATCCTGAGAATGTTGATGACGAAGTCCCATCTGATGCTATCATAAGCCTTCTGAAAATCCAGTTTGACCATAACCCCTCTCACACTCTTCTTCCTTCTGGACCATTGCACAATTTCATTAGCCACTAGAGCCCCATCCAAAATACTTCTTCCTCCAATGAAAGCTGACTGCGAATCCCCTACTAACTCATCCACAACCTGTTTCAATCTCTGCGTAAGAATCTTTGAAATCACCTTATAGATGCAACCCACCATGCTAATGGGTCTAAACTGGTTCACCTCCTCTGCTTCTGTCACTTTGGGGATCAAAGTTACCAAAGTGGTATTCAGCGCTGGCGATAATCTGCTTGACCGAAAGAAATCCAAGACTACTTCCGTAAAATCCTTCCCAATTACTCCCCACATATTTCGGATAAAACCCATATGGTACCCATCATATCCTGGTGCTTTCAGAGGATCACAAGACCAAACTGCCTTCTTAACGTCCTCCTCGACCGGTAGACTCTCCAGAGCCAAACTCTTCTCCCTTGCCAACTTGCTGAAGCCGTCCTCAGTAATCTCAATATCAGGGAGGTTCTGGTGCTCATACAACTTCTTATAAAAAGATGTGATGATCGCCCTGATCTCTGTTGGATCTGTGCATTCTCTTCCATCATGAACCAGCCTATTGATGATCGCTTTCTTCCTCTTGACTGCTGCAATAGCATGGAAAAACTTAGTGTTCCTGTCTCTCTCCTTGAAGCCTCTTACCCTGGAAACTTGAAGCCAATATGCCTCCTTCCTCTTATGCCATTTCCACAGCTGACTCTGCAACGCCGCTCGTCTAGCAATCTCTGTATCATCACAAGCACTCCTAGGCCTAGGGCTCTCCAACTTTCCCAATTCTGCTTCAATTGTCTTGATCTTTGAGTCAACATCCCCGAACACCTCCCTATTCCACTTCCTCAGCTCCCCTTTCAACATCTTTATCTTATCCTGCCATCTTCTCCCCTCCATACTCGCCCAGCATTTGGCCACAAAACCTTGGAAATGAGGGTGTGAGAACCACATGTCCCAAGATCGAAACGGAATCGGTCCTTTCTCCCTCTTCAAAAAGCTAATACGGATAGGGTTATGGTCCGAGAGAGACTTACCTAGTCCAACACACTCCACGTCTGGGCATGACACCAACCAGCTAGGGTCCACTAGAAACCTGTCTAGAAGACTAGCGGACGTCGCCCTATGCCAGGAAAACTTCAAATTTGATGGCTTCAAATCAACCAGACCCATCCTATCGATCCACTCATTGAAGTCTTTAACACTGCTATTATCCACCCATCCTCCCTTCCTCTCCACCCCCGATCTTACCTCATTGAAATCCCCCATGATAATTAGGGGGTCCCTACATTGCTGTCCCACACCCCATAACTCCTCCCACAGGGCCTTTCGATCCCTCGACCCTGGGTTACCATACACCAGAAGGACCCCGCAATCCAACGCTAGCGAGCAGAAACGCCCCTCGAGCAAGATCCACCTATTACCACTACTGCACTTTCTCACTTCAAAAAACTGAGTGTTCCACCCCACTATCAAACCCCCACTTCTTCCTTGTGCTACTGAATCCCTCCATTCAACCACGTCGGATCCCCACACCTTATGTTTCCAGGAGTCCAAGATCACCTGATGTTTAGTCTCCACCAATCCACACACCCACGGTTTTTCCTTTGCAATCAACGCTTGCAAACTCGACATCTTTCCTAGAGCTCCAATCCCCCTTATATTCCAACTAATTAGGACCATTTGATAACCTATACACCCACTCCCTCCTATTCTGCCTTCATCTTTGTCTCTCCTTTATTTTCCTCTGGCTCCTTCTAAGACCTGCCAATTTTTCGACACACTTCTTCTCTTCGTTTGATGAAAGCCCAAGTTCTTTTCCTATCTTCCAGCATTCATTAGCCTCTAACCATCCTTCCTCCTCCCTTTCTTCCCCATCATCTCCATTCTTGTTCACTTGTTCCTTCTCCCCTTGATATACCGACCCCCTAAGATTCTTGCCTCTTTCAAACCCGGGTGGAGGTCTATCATCACTAGACGAAGACACCTCCCGGCTCATCTCCTTCCCACTCTTCTCCTCACCTCCCCTTACCATTCCTGTTCCTAACCCCCCTTGTCCTTCCTTCCTTCTACACCACCTCACGAGCATTCTTTCCTCCTCAAAATTATGATCAACCCCTGCCATAATGGTCTCGCTTGATCCAGCTGAACGAATCTCCCCCGAACTGCCACCATCCTGGACCAGCCCGGCGCAATCTTGCTGCGCCCAAAAATTCCTAATCCCCTGCCCCTGTATCTCGGCCTCACACCCAAGCACCTGCCCATCCCCTTTTACTCCACTATTCCACGCACTCCCGTCACCTTCCCATGCCAACATCAACTCTCTCTCTTGCGCGTGACGCCGCCACCCCTCCTCTTCCCAAGACTCACGATCTCTTCCTTCCTGTCCCAACCCAACTTCGCACACCACCTGCATTAATTCCCCTTCCCCCCACTGTGGCTCCTCTTCCTTTTCCCATGCGGTCGTGGCTCCAGCTTCATCAAACCCATCAAACGGCTGCACATCCTCCAAAACGTCGCCCTCCCTCGGACCCAGCACCTTCACCGAGCTGCTGCATGCCTCTTCGCCTTCCATGCACGCTCCCCTGCCCGATGATTTCCTCGCCGCCCCTTCACCTTCCTCGTCGGACTCCGTCGAGCATGGCCAGAAACACTCCTTCTTCTCCGTCGGCTTCTGGCACGAACAGCAGCCCTGCCCAACCTCAGATACCTGCAACACTATCTCCTTCCCATTAACGGTTAATTGCATTTGCTCCCTGATATCCTCCATTCTTGCCGTATCTATCAAGGCCCTGGTCACCTCCATGGATTCCCCAAAATCTTTTTCATCCTCCCAGCACACCCACCGGCCTACCCTAAATACCACCTGCCTCACCACCTCCTCTTTCCATGCCACTATCGGAAGCCCTCTAATTTCGATCCATGTCCTCCTGATGTCGCATGCGTCTTCTAATTTCCACTTTCTAACCACACTGAATGTTTCATGCAGGAGGCTTCCGGTGTCCATTGCGTCAAGAGCAGCCTCCACATTTTCGAAGGTAAGAAGAAATTTGTACCGTCCGATGTCTCTCACCTTGCACAGTGTACTCCATGACGCCAATAGACGCTGAGCTACCAACTCCGTCAACATGGGTCGCCCCGACTCAACTACAATACTCCTTTCTAGCCACTCCATTTCCTCCTTAACCACCCGTATCTGTATTCCTCGTCTATCGTTTTCTCTCCCAGCAACCGTCGCATACGACCTGTCATCCCTCCACGCATTTCTCCAATTCGTCGTGACCCCATTCTTCCTCGCCGCACTCCTTTTCTCCGGTTTCGGTTGCATGCTCAGGCCCTCCCTCCCATATCTTGCCACCCTGACGTATAACTTTGCCCCATGCAGGAGTATCCCATTGCATTTTCGCACTGCCTCATTTGCCTCTCGTTCATCCCCAAATCGCACAAAGCCAAAAAAAATTTCTTCCCCCGCCTAATTTTCCTGCTAATAAATACATCCTTCACCCTCCCAGCCATTTCAAATATCTCCTGCACTTCCCTTACATTGACGTCTCCAACAAAATTATCAACGAAGACAGAGAAGAGCCTCTTACCATGTTGTCGCCCTGCACGACTAAGCTGTTGTCGTTCCTCTTCTTCTGCTGGAGGCGCAACCTTCCCACTAACCTTATGATGAGGTGGTGAACCCGATCGACTTCCACGAGCGGCTAGCCTGTCGAACGGTTTGGCTTCGCTCCTGTGTGGAAAGCTGGTATTACTGCCAAGAAGCTTTGGGAAATTTTGATGGGTGTAGGGGTGGTATTTTGGATTCGACAGATGAGGGTTAAGACTCTCCATGGCTTTACTCTCCTCTATGCAGACAAGTATGTAGCTTTCTAATTATACTACAAAGAGCATCGCTTGGATGCTCCATTAGTAAGTTTCAGCTATTTCTAGATGAATGAGCATCGATAGTATATGGTCTTGATGTTACGTGGTTATATAAATGATAATAGCTTTTCAATTAACATATGCATAGTTAAATGTTCATGTATTGTTGTGATGCATTTTCTATGTTTCATGCGATCCTTGCATATTTGTCTTGTATAATATGTTACTTAGTATGATTATAATAAAGGGTTCCTTTCTTGGGCCCCTGCTTATTCAATGGGTAGTGGCATTTGTAGGTTAGTTTGGCAGCTCTATTCAAGGCTATCCTTCTAGTTAAGAGTGTAGGGTTATCAAGGGTTCTGTCTAGTGACTTGACTGGAAGTTTCTATATTTATTATAGTCCCTATGTATTCTATTTCCCTAACATTTTCGTAACCACCGATAGTGGGTTTTATTAGAAATTTTAATTAATCAATTTAGCTATTTCACTACACTAATTTATAATTGTATTATTAAATTTAAGTGAAGTAATATTTTATCCTTAGTACTTAGTAATAGAACGGTAGAGGAAACCGCCATAGTACTAAGTGTGGTGATAACACCCTGAAATTTACTGTCTTAACTTCCATATGTAACTTTTAAAAATGAAATTTTTCGGTAGTTAATTTTGGGGGTGTTAAAATAAGTGTTAACTTGTCACTTATATTTAATGTGTATTGAATGGAAGTTTGTGTGTAGAGGTTTTGAGTTAATAGAAGGTTCCAAGAGCACACATGGAAGATGGTCCTAAATAGATATCCAGAAATCTAGGGACACAAGCTACAACTTTTTGTTCCAAACACTGAGCAATCTTTCCTCCATATATGCAACATTAAATTCACCAAGGTCTTCAACCAATATGAAAGCCCATATGGAAATTCTAGAGAGAATGTAACACTAAAATTTACTATTAAAATTTTTTATTTGGAAAAAGCATAATAATAACATAAAAGGTGTTATTGTTACATCTAATATAGAAAAGGTATCCCTGATACCCCAATCCATATCGGATGTAAGGATAAAAATCATAATTTGCATCTAGATATCAAGTGTAGGAAGCACTTAATCTTATATTACAAGATTACAAAATAGGTTTTATAAAAAAAAAGAAGTGCATATATGTAACAAAAGTAATAAAATTTAAGAATAAGTCTGGATAACGACAACACCACACCACAACCTAAAAAATCTCTCTATCACATGCATCGTGATAAATCATTGATATTGACAACACCTATGAAACAAGGAGATAATATGCTTGTGGGAAAAAATCAGGTATTCGTAAAATGGACATGCCAATACTTGTTTATGGAGTAGTACGATCAGTTCAACAAACATAACATGATTAAATCAACACACATACAATGCGGTGATCACATAAGAATATATGTAAGATAATAATAGCACCAAAATATGATATTAAGTAATATATTTATTCTAGATACAAAGCATGATACACATAAATCATGGCACACTTAATTAGAGTATGTGATGACATATTATATGATCATATTTATAGCATAAGATGGAACTTAGAGTACAAGCTGTGTTATTATATTTACTCAAAATCCACACGCCTTATTTCTTATTCACATTTATTATTTAGAACAATTAATGGTATGAAGATCCTTCCTAAACATGATGTACCTAGGGACCACTATTTTTTGTCTATTAGAATGAATTTATGGTATAAAGTTCTTTCTAGGGAAATATGCTCTAGGAAACCACAAAACTAGAAACCTAATCCTAAAGTAATCACACCTTATATAGGCTAGTGGAACAACCAAGTATAGAGTAGATGTATGAACACTTTGTTCATTCTTGCAATTAACATAACACTCTAGTCTTTTAAGAGAAACTCCGTATAAAATAACAAATGGAAGATCGTAAGAACATTAAACTAAAACCTAACAATAACTAACATTAAGCAAAAAAGCTTAAAGTACCCTAGAGTAGAGTGAATAGGATTTTTTCTAAATAAAAATCCCACAATATAGAGCGATTTAAGAGCAAATTACTCTATACATCCACTATCGAAATGTTTTTCCTTTTAAAATTTGAAACTATGACATGTTTTTATTGCTTATCACTCTTCTTCAAGTTTATGAGCCTTATAAGTTCAGTGACCCTCTAAGATAAGATTTACCACTTAACCTATTTATCTTCTTTGGACTCTCCACAAAAATCTCTCAAGAATGATAAGCAACTCCCACAACCCCCTTTAAAATGAATGTTGTATGGTGGTTGCGATTGCAAGTTATTCTCACAAAGAATATAAGATATAAAAGTGTATAACTTTGGATGAGTTGTAATCTATCTAGATGTAATGAAAGATATTACAATTGAAGAGTAATTCTAGCTAAGAGAAGTGACCAATAGCCACATTTCAATAAAACTTATAATTTTAAAGTTTAAAGAGTTTGAATGATTAATTGTTAAGAGTAGATGATTAATTGCATAATCAATCTAGTAGAAAAATTAGTTGTAATAAATGTTGAGGGATCTTATTTATAAGGGTCTCCCTCACTGTATAGTCGCTAGACACAAAAATACCAAAAATGTGTATCACCCAATGGTCTAAAAATCATCATTTAATGCTCACCAGTTGATTAGTTGTACAACAAATTGATCGGATGTGCATAGTACATAGTTAGTCTTATGAACATACATGAATAGTGACATGGTATGGTAATACCATTCGATGTGTTCATATCACCAATTGATCAATTTGGTGAAACTAATCAATGAGTTTAAACAGAGGGGAATGAATTTTGATAGGAGTGAAACTCATGGACTGGTTGGTCAAACCACTCGAATGGTTTCCTCAAAATAGTTAATCAGTTTGGTAAAACTAGTCGATGAGTTTAAATATAGGAGAATGGGTTTATACAAAAGTGAAATCCATGGACGGGTTGGTTAACTTAGTTGATCGGTTTGGTGAGACCATTCGATGAGTTTAAACAAAGGCAAATGGGTTTCTATAGGATTGAAACCCATGGAATGATTGGTTAAACTAGTTGATCAGTTTGGCCAAACTAGTCAATAGGTTTACTCTACCAATCAATCTTTCTGAGTTCATTAAACCAAACCAATTTATTGGTATTAAGACCAATTGACTAATTCCAACTGGAAGTAGCCATCTAGTTGTAAAACACTTTTGAAGAGTTTAGAAATCAATATCAACCATGAACTCTTATTAAATGAATTCAAATTAAGTGTTTAAAATTTTTTAAAGAGTTTTTATTAAAATGTGAACTTGTTTCACTTAACTATTTACATGGAACCTAAGACTTTAGAATATGATCCTCAACCTTCAAGTCTTGGTTATATTATATGTGTTGTTCTCATGTCCTTGGAAACTTTATTGCTCTTTTAAATTTGCATGTTTAGAGAAATGCTTTGAGTAGGTGCATTTAGATTTATTTTAAAGTTAGTCATAGTACATTCACACTTAAACAAACAAATTAGTTATAAATATCAGTTTGTTATCATCAAAATAAAAATAATGACATTGTTTGACCTATGAGGTCAACACAAGCTACTTAACTCAAAGTTTTCACCTAAGGAAGGTCTTAAGGTTATAATGAAGCCGAACATGGCCTAAAAAGATCATATTAAGAAGAAAGACCAAAAAGTCCTTATTAACCCAATTTCTTTACTTAAGTCATTTAATCACTAATTACACTCATTAACTTACCAAATTCAAAACAACACCTAAACACTTCATATTAAACATGATTAGAAAATAAAATTTAAACATAAAATAATAACTCTACCCTTAAGATATTCCATATTCACATTATGCCATTTTATGTTAAAAAATTAACTTATACTAAGCATAATTATATCAATTAATTCACTTACTATACTTAACACATCTTCCTATTATGTTACTCATTTCAATTCCTAATTTCAAGAACTAATTTCAAATGATAAAATTACCTTGAACTATACTAATTATCACTAAATTTAATAATTTTTCAACAACTCCAATTCCACTTGATAATATTATATATATAATTTTATATAAAGGACCTATTAAACACAATGGTGTACTTAAAACTCAAAAAATTGATGGAAATACAAAATTTACCCTTAGATAGAAAATAACATTCAAAACCTATATTTTAATTTAACTCTAAAGATTCCCAAATTTACATCGAAGCTTTATACCTTAATATAAATGTTCTAAAGAAATTAAAATAATAAAACTTTCGTAAAATCACATGGCCAAAAAAATAGCCCCGAGGATAACTTAGCCATATATCTACTAACACGTATGATAACAAACCATACTTGCTAGCATATTAAAATATGCATATAAACATGCTTAAAAAGAATTAAAACAACATAGCCAACATGGGGTGTGTGTGTGTGTGTGAGCATATGTATGCACATACAAACATAAATACATAAAAGATGAATGACACACCCAAATCATTAGTCATTTTTCCTATCCAAAACAAAAATATGCACATGTTCACAATTAGATAAAATCATACATCATTAGTTCATTCTTAACACGTACTCATCATTTCATGATTATTTTCAACACAGAAAAGTTATTCCATATTTTCATCATGTTATTAATCTAAAAACATCAAGTGGCACATAAAAACTTTGTGTATATAAATATCACATAACCTAAAAACTAGTATTCAAGTGAAAAAAATACTCTTAAACCATCATTTAGCCTCCTAGGCTTGATCACATTCAAATAAGAGAAAAACAAATTATTAAGAAAAATGATTGATGCAGGAGCATCTATTGAAAACTCTCAATATTATTCTTTTAATGATGGAGACATAGAGGAATTAGCACACTTGGAGATAGAACCAATTATGTTATGATTGAAAATTCATATACTTCTACTGTTTTTTCAAGTCATTCTTCTTACAGGTATTTTGATGTTTGCAAGAAATTCATGTAAGTTCATGATGGTTGAAGATATTTGAGGTACAAGGCAATGAAAATTGATTATAAGATTACAAAGTACAAGGAAGAAAAAGGATATAAGACTATAAAGTTTTATCACATATGATTACATCTATGTATAGCATTATTAAGTTGTGTAGCTTTAATATTTTTGTTGTCTACTTTGTAATTCTTGTAAAATTGTCATTGTAACTTTATTTGTAAGCCATGGACCATGCATTAGGAAGGTAAATCATTAATGGGACTACTAATGTATTTATTAATGAAAAGGCTTGCAAGGTTCCATGCCTATAAATACTTGTACTCAAGGGTGTCGACAACACATCATTTTGAAATTTTATGAAAGTTCATTCGAAACTTTGGGAGAGAGTTACACAGGGTGTTTCTTCTCTTCTTCTTCTTCTTCTTCTTCTTCTTCTTCTTCTTCTTCTTCTTCTTCTTCTTCTTCTTCTTCTTCTTCTTCTTCTTCTTCTTCTTCTTCTTCTTCTTCTTCTTCTTCTTCTTCTTCTTCTTCTTCTCTTCTCCTTTCTCAAGTATGTATTGAGAAGTATCAAGGGTAATATGGTGAGGAATAGAAGGTTCTCATTAGAAGAGTTAGATCTTGGATTTGATCTACTCAAAATCTATCACAATTTTAAGCACTCGAAATCTAATCAATTGAAGTTGAGTGGTTGGTGTTCATTTTGCATTTTTTTACTCCTTAAAAAAAGTTCATGAAGCATTGAATCAATGATGAACATTATCAAGGAATAAGTGAAAGAAAAAAAAGGAAAGCTTAAGAAGTAAGAACCATAGAAGAGGAGGAAGGTGGTGAGGGAAAATTGGCAGCTATAATAATAATCTACTGCCACCAATTGCCCCACATAACACCCCAAAAGCACCACCACCAAGTAAGGAAAGCGTAGGTTAGTAGTTATAGTGGTTTAGGGCTATGAAAAACTATAGAGAGGGAAGGTGAAGTGGAGATGGCTAAAATTATAACATAAATGTTACTTATAAGAGGAAGAAAAACACAATTAGCAATAATTGTGGGAGTAAAAAATGTAGCAAAAAAAAAAACCAGCTACACCAAGGAGAAAAGGTGAGTTAATGAGGTTTATTAAAAGGTAAAATAAATCAAAATACATAAGTAAAGAGGGCACCAACATTGTTGCCAAACTCACATAGAAAGAGAGAAAAAAATATAAGGGTTACACGATTGCTAAATTTAGGTTGCATGAAATGAAAATGTAGGGGTTGAAAAGAGGGTTTATGGAATTATGAGGGGGTCTATGAAATTTTATAATTGACATGAGAACAAAGGCGGCATAGGTTGAGGTGGAGTATGATTTACTAGAGAAAAATATGTGAGTGTGATAGGTTAGGTGGTAGTTGAATGGGTTAATGGTTATGGTTAATATTTAATTGGGTAATTTAACTTAGAAGTGGAATTTGGTTGGAATGGGAGGCAATGACTAACATGATAAGGGAAAGGGTGGTTATTTCACAATTTTTTAAAATTAAAATATGTAGAAATGAACTAATTAGGGATTTATTGAATAAATTCCATTTAATTTTTTTTTTGGAATGGTGCATGTTAGTTTTGAGAAGAAAAATATATAAAAATATTAGGTACTAAAGTTGTTTTGAATCTTGATAAATAGAAAATGAGGGAAAACGAAAAACTTGAATAATACAAGGAAACCCATTTTTCTACTAACGTGTGAAATAAACAACGAAATGTGTGAACGCATTTAGGTTGATGAGGATATATTTCATTAAAATAAATATATAACAAATATTTGATATTGGAATTGGTTTACAACTTAAATGGCTTAAAATGGATAACATGACTTAGAGCTTCTAATCTTGTAAACATATTTTTTTTTGTGATTTCACAATTTAGAATAAACATGCAAACTAAAATGGAACAAAATATCTTGATAACCTTTGAAATATTTTTAAGTTGATTTAAAAATTTTAGACGAGTTGAAAATATCTAAGGATCACTAAATCATAATAATCACACACAAAATTTTGACTTTCTATAAATGAATAAAATTGATTGATGAAGACTCAAATATGATATGAATATGGAAATTATTATTAATAATGTAATTAATGTATTAAAAGCCTAATACATGGTAATTAGGGTTAGGAAAAAGTGAGATGTTACAAGGGTGAATAGAGTATCTTAAAATAAGAATATCAACTTAAAAATTTGTGAGAGGTAAGTAGAAGATTTGAAAATCAATTAACACATGATTTACCATGGTTTAAGAAACTCTAAAAAGTTTCTCTACATCCACTACCATAAAGTTTTAGCTTTTATATATGAATATCTCTTTATTTATAGTGGGTATTTGATGATGATCACTCTACTAGGTTTATGAGCCTACAATCTCAACTGTTTATATAAAGATAATTTATACTTTTTCTAATTATCTACTCTATTTTGATGGCCCTACATTATCAATAATGTCTCTTAAGAATTCTAGATAAAATTCCACTCTTCACTTTTATTTGAGATGTTAAGTTTGAATGAATATTCACTAGAAAAAAAAATGAAAGTCAGTAATCACTAGTAAAGATTTGTATCTAGATAGAGAAATGAGAATTACAAGTTCATAAATACTCTGAATAAATTGAGTACTAGAGAATTTTGATTTAGACTCAAAAAATATGAAATAAAAATTCTCTTTGATTTTAGTAAGATATTAAAATATGATTTTATTAAACTTGTGCAAGCTTCATCAATCTTCATTAAAGTCCAAAAACCCTTATTTATAGTGCTAAAACAATGGTAAGAAAAAGAACCAATCATTAGGCACAAAGCCCATGGCACTGGTTGAATTCCAATAGGTAAATTTATAATATCACTTATACTAGTTGATGGGTTTCATAAACTAGATGATAAGTGGTGTGTGTATTTATTGAATCAAAAGGTTCTTCAAAAAATAAAAAGGAGATCAAAAAATGAGTATGATACCCCATATGTATGGAGGTAGAATTGAGGAGAAAGAGAAGGGAGAAATACTATGTGGTTGGGATTAGTCAACTATCCTAGGGCAAAAATGTGGACCAGCCCAACGTGGAACCATGACGGTGTCTAGAGAAGACGAGAGTGTCCAAAGGCCTTTGAATTATCCTTCCTTCTTTGGGTCACTGTTCCTTAAGCCGAATGATGTTAGTTTGGAAAATACCCATATCATTATTACCTTCAAAATTTCATTCATCGTGTCCTCCTAGGGTACATATGCTAAGCTTTAGTATTTTGCTAATGGCCATGTGCATCTTGTTGCTCTCTTAGAGTAGATAATATATACTTAAGTGATTTTCTCATGACCCATCTTGTGAGGTTACCAAAAAAAATAGAGATAGTTGTTTATAATTTACAAATACAGTAATAAAAGGTCTTCAACGACTTACTAATGGGATTACATAAGAATATCGTTGGCTATTTAAAAGTATAATAATTAAAATGATTTTCCAACACTTAAAAATAAATTTAATTACAATTAGAATTATATAATAGACAAAAACCGCTTACAAATAATAATATTGACTTATATTTACAATTATAAAATATTTGTTGGTTACTTAAAAGTACAATAGTAAAAGAGTGTGAGAAATCACACACATGTACCATCAAGTGTCAAGGAGTCAAATCTCATCAAAAAATTCCACTAGTGAGTCATCCTAAAATAAAAATAAAACTACACAAATTTCAATCAATTATTGTAAAATTTAAAATTTAAATTTTGACAAAATGTAACATGATACCAAAATGAGGCTTGTCAAATAAGCTACGTTATTTTTTTTCTCACGTGTTCATATCATAGAAAAGATCTTTGAATGAAGGCCACATGATACATTTATAATTTATTATAAAATGGAAGAACTTTCTAGGTTATTAAATACCTTCGTTATGTTGTTATTTTGTGTAAGAAAACACAAGGATTGAGTGATAATCGAGACATGATCAAACATTATGTCTTCTCCTAAACAAGATCACCAAGGAGATGGTGTTAGTAATGAATACACATTCTTCATCATCACAATTTAAAATGAGGCAAATTTGATCAACTCATATCAATACACATCCCCTTTCTTACTTAATCCCTTCTTCTTCTTCTTTTTTACCTTTTACCAATATTGATCTTTACTTTTCTTTATGTTTTCACTCTTTACCATCAAACCTTCAACATGTATACCTCTATTTCCATCCTTTGTTAGGATATTATCAACATCAATATCATATTTGTCCATGGACACCATTACAACTCCCCCTATAATTGCAAAAAGAGGAGGTGCATAACACAACTAGCTTCCATATTAGAAATCAGACTTGTGGGGTTTGAGTCTCTGCCTCACCAACCACCAATATTTGTGACCATCCTAGTAAACCCCCTACTCTTTTGAGGGATATTTTCTAAAATATCTTAGTAATTCTAAAGCTTCTTTTGTTTCTAAATCTTCACTTGTATCTATAAAACCTCCTACTTCTCTTTTACCTTCTTTGTATTTAATGATCCTATCAAGAATAAACCCCTTGGCCCCTTTACCTATTTCTCATCCTTCTTCCTTCAACAATATATCTAATCCTTCCACTTTTGATTCACACACTCTCATCCTTAGTAATATTACTGATGCTCAACTTGAGCATTTTTGCACAAAGCACTACATTCCTTCTTCTCTTACTCTAACTACGCCTACTCCTTCGTTCATGGCTAATTACCAAAAAAATCGGTGCATAAAATTATATGTCAAAACACTCTAAGGGTATAAAGAAGCCCATCGTCCTTCCTCCTATTAGAGCCTCCATTATCGAGGCTAATAAGTGAAAGGTTTGGATTTCCATGACATTTTACTACCATAATTACCTTGATGGCTAAATTGTTGTTTGTCTTCTATGGTCTATAGGAAGCTCTTCGAAGGAACTTTAACAAGGTGGTAGTTAATTACAATTCCTTGATTGCAGTTAAGCTCATTAATGGTCTATCCTTGATTCATAACCCTCTTGTTAGCATTGTGGAGGTAATTCAGTAGTCGATGGTGAGGTTTAATCTTTGATAGGTCTATCATAGTGTGTGTGAGACTAATGTGGTAACTGATGTTTTGGCCCACTTAGGGCATAGTTCTGGTATGGTTACCATGTCTTAGTTGTACCTATAATACCCCATCTTTTTGTAAAGTTTGTTTAATGGAAATTTATAATGTATATTAAAACTTGATAATGTTTGATTTTAATTTGGGACTATAATTGAGTTTGAGAAAAGGTCAGACTATAATTGAAAAGTTATAATTGAGTTTGAGAAAAAGGTTGGAAATCAAACAAATTTAGTTTTTTAGGAGGACGTATATATTGGTTCTATAAACCGATCGATTGGTCTATCTTTCCAACTAAAAGGTTTTGTTCAATCAAATCAATCTACTGGTTTAGGGAACCAATCGACTAGTTGGTAGAATAGTCGACTGGTAAATCAAATAGATTGACTAGTTCGTCAAGCTGAGTACATTTTTTAAACTAATTTTTTTTGGTAAAACTCCTTATACCAAAATGAAACCTTGATAATTCCATTTTAAGTTATTCTTTAGAGATTATTAACTTTTCTTATAATGCATTCAACCCGAGATGCTACCACAAACTGATTTGAGGATTCAAATTAGATAATTGAGGTAAAAGATGAACTCATCTTTGTTTCTTCTCCCTCTCTCCTATACACACTTCTGAAATCTTTTCTCCGAGTCCCAGATAGTCTCTGCTCAGCTGGGATATTCCTTCCTATGGTGATCACTCATTTCCTCTCCTATGTTTGACATTTTCTAGGGGAATTCAGCTTGCATTCTCCAAAAAATACTATTTTAGTTATGGAAGGTAGGTCAGTCTATCTTTGACAAAATCTGCCCATTAAGCTCAAATTTGAATGATAGAAATTAGGGATTTTGATTTGTGCACAACCTCACTGGTTCTTGAACCGATTCATTAGTAATAAATATTCCTAATCACCCTTTTTACTCACTTTTCTTTTAGAATCTATGGTAACTATCTAGTGCTAATGTTATTTTATCCCCACTTCGAGCTTGATTTTGGTTCCTTTCTTCTATTCTTATCCTTTCTGTAGCTCCTTCTTGTTTATCTTTAAGTAAGGGAGGGTTAGACTTAAGAGGAAGTTAAGTCTCTATTTCAGCATCAACTAAGTCATTCTTACTTCGGAAATGTGGCCTAGTTAAGCATGTGATGTGGTGTATTTTTTAAATTCCTAATTTTATAGGTTTTCATGATAATTTGGTTTCAAATTGATGTATGTTGATTATTTTGTGAATCTTAAGAAAAATGCATGGTTTTATAAATATTAGGGCCTATTTGGTTAACTATGAAGCATGTTTCAGTTTAGATGTGGTAGGATATTTGAGGGTGATTTGTATGAAAAATGTATGTTCCATGCTATTTAAGTGCAAACTACTTAGTTGGTTAGGCCAAAATGATCAACTGATCCTTATAATAGTCGACTGGTTGGCTTAAACTGATCGACCAGTGGGTTTATGGTGACCTTAGTTTACTCCCTATTTAAATCCGTCAACTGGTTTGGTAGAACCAATCAACTTATTTGCCAAACAGATCAACCTGCTCGTGGGAACCTTGGGTTTGGTTGAGCTAAATCAATTGACTAGTTGACCCAAATCGATAGACTAGTTGGCCCAAACTGATCGATTGGTTGGTGAAATCGATCAATTGTTTGTGCTAGATTGTGTGATTTTGATCTTTTAACTTGGATATGCTTTGAGACTATACCTAGTGTTACTAAATGATTATTTAACGAGTGAAATACATATTTGACATGGAATGACAACCTAATGGACAGATAAAATGGATCATAATTCACAACATACTCAATGGGTGTTGTGAAGGCCTTAATGGGAAACCCCAAATAAATATTTATGAATTTAAAAGAATAATGTAATTTGGATTATTTTCCTAAAATGGATTAATATGAGGGATTAGTTAATATTGATTAGGCATTAATGAAAATCCCACCACATAGTTGGAGGAATGGAAATGGTCAAGCTAGAATAAGTATGTGAATGCCTTACTTGTATATTGTATGGGACTTTTATGATCACATAGCCTTGAGAATAATGTACTAATCACCTAAAGTGAAAGATGATCGAGTTATGTATGGGTCTAGGTTACTCGATCCTCAATTAGCTACTAGGGATTAGTCTAACTTTGGGAATTTATTGGTACCTCCGAGATTTTCCTTCGATTGGGATCTTAGTAGATCTCAGTGCTTTACCTACTCTTAACATTAATAATGTATTAGGGGGTATCAATATTAAAGGATATAGTTACATAGGTGGTTTTTGGCTTCAGCCTACACTTAAGTCCATTGGTGGTTACTGGGCTTCAACCAAACTTTATGTCCTTTGGTTTATATAAACTTCCATGGTATGTGAGACCATGGGGTGGTACATAGTCTATTACTCGATAAGAGTTTGAATAAGTATTTAGATAAGAATTTGGAATAAGAATGTGGCTAAGGAGAAAAAATATAAAGGAAATGAACGGTAAAAGAGACAATTGCTTATAAAAAAAATGATCTAATTAAGTAAGTGCAAAAAGAAATGGCTTATTGTGAAACTATGTGCATGGATGAATGAAGCCTTGATAATAGTTAGATAATTTTCTTAATTGATTACATGTTGTCATCTATGATGTGGTGTTATGTTGTTAAGCATGATGAGTCATGTATGGTATGAGTTTCTTATGCATGATATGACCATGATAGAGCATGCATTTTGTTTATATAAAATAGGCGTGAACTATGTTAGTATGATCTCCATATTATGCTGGAATCTTGCACGGTTATGACTCCCATATATAAGATAACTTGGCTTAATCATTACAAAGAGTATTGATGTGCTTGTTTGCTCGGTCACTTGCTCATTTCCATGAGTAGAGGGCCACATGTAGGTTTTTGAGGATGGTTAATAGAAGACCGACCTTGTGTTGGGTGTGGGTTCTTAGAGAGTGGACATCCAGAGACTTTTATATGGTCTTTGATGGACCAGAGTTTAGAGCTACGCCCTAATCCTTTTTTGTAATGTGAAATACCATACTTTGGATTAATTTTCCCTCATATATTTGAATGTTCACAGACAACCAAGGTCCTATACTTGAAAACCTTTTCTTTGATATTTATATAATGTGTTTTGGTGCACTCTACTATGGCTTTGTTTGGTTTGATGGTTAGCCTTGTATCTAATATGAGACGGTAGCTAATGCATATCCTATGTTAGGTGTAGTGGTAACACCCCATTTTTCCTAAGTGTTTAGTAGTTTTCCACTTCTACAAGGTTTTCAAAATGAAATTTTTTAGTGGTAAAAAATGGGGTGTGTTATAGTACTTCCACCAGGAGTTAAAGATATACTCCTTTTTAACCTATCTGATGGTTGCAACTATAAGAGGTTGTTATGTAATTGTTTCAATGATGAGTGATAATGGATAACATCCTCCCTTTTAAGCAAAAAAATCATATTTATTAGGGTTAATTAAGGATTAATAAAATTTTGTTAGAATAAGGATTCTACCTAGAATCAATAGATGTCATCATAATCGAATCGTAGGATTATAAGATTTTATAAATACCATAAACATATGTTTTGATGTACTTGTATGCAACAAAATTCCATAATCAAAGTTAAAAAAATTAAGCTCTTATTTGGTCACTACTTAAGGTATATTATGCAACAAGAAACAAAGATTATCAATTACATACATACAAAAAATTTGTTATATAGACTATACATACAAACAAAGTTAAAAAAATTACGAAATAAAATAAAAATAATAATCATGAACTAATTAGAAATTCGTAAATGTATAACATCACAAATTTAATAAATGTGTTTTACTCTATCAATAAAACATTTTCTAATTATCTTTCCAAGAGTTGACTTTACTAATATCTTGTTCATGCTTTCTTCACATTGGTTGGTGTTTAATATATAGTTTGCATAAAATAATAGGGCTAAGATTTTGAGCTAGGGAATAAATATAGTTGAAATAAGATGGAAAATAGATTTTAAAGCAAATATATAAAAAGTTAGATATGGTATGTAAAATTGTAAGATATTACTGATCTTAAATAGGATCATAAGATACTATAGTGATTTTACTACTTTAAGATTCTATCTAGAATTATGGATTGTTTAATTACTGATGATGGTAGAATCATAAGATCTTGATCGAGAATTTATAAAGTATGGATGAATCATGATTAGAGACATAATGACCATATTAGCCTTTAAAAGGTAAAATAATGAATATATGAATAGTAAAAGTCAAAGTTGTACCATTAACCATGACTTTAAACACTAATCATGGCCTTGAATCTAACTTTGATCATTGATCATGAAAAATAATTTTTCTAAATTTGGCATGTGACCTATATTTTGATTTCAAACATAAATATATCCAGTATTTTGGCTTATTTGGCTTTGGATTGGAAATTAATTATTTTGGAGTGTTTTAACTAGTCCAAGTATAAACTAAATTTAGCATTATTTATAATCACTTATGTGCAAGTTTAGTGTCATGTATAAACACTTTTGTGAAAATTTGGTGTAATTTGTAAACATTCATTATGTGATATATGATATGAGTATGGTGTTATCGATAAACTCCCATTTGAATTACTCACTTTTATTTGTTATGCTATGCTATGTTAGTTTGGGGATATATATAAATATCTAATTGAAATAGCTTGGTTTTCTCCATAAATACTCAGTTGGAATAATTTAGCATTACCTATAAATATCTAGTTGTAATATTTTAGTGCCATTTGTAAATTCCTAGTCATAATATTTTGGCTTTATCTATAAATTCCCAATTGGAATATTTTGGTGTTATCTATAAATTTCCAAATGGAATAGTTTGGTATTATCTATAAATAACTAGTTGGAATAGTTTTGTGTTATCTATAAATTCCCAGTTAGAATAGTTTGTTATCTATAAATGCTGAGTTAGAATAATGTAGTGTTTTCAACAAATATCCACTCAGAATTATTTTGCATTATCTATGAATGTTTAGTTTGAATTTTTTGGTGTAAGTAATAAACAATCTATTAGATTAGGCATTAAATTAATTAAGGTGGGTGTGGTATCCCATTGAAAGCCTCTCCGCTTTCATGATCAATAATGTATTTGGTGTGAATTTCTTAAACGCCTATTTGAGCATTTGATCCTTTGTATATCAAGATGAAATCTCCTATGAGGATGATGAATGTCGCTTGATCCTTTGTAGATCAATATTAGATATCCCCACAAGATGATCATTAGCCTTTGATCCCTTGTAGATCAATGATAATTTATGATTAAGCCCTTGATCCCTCTATAGATCAAGATATTTGTATCTAAAATTATATGGTCATATAATAATTTGAAAATATTGTGCTATCAATATATCTTTTGGATTGGAGTAACATATTCAATGTTTGCTCTAATATGAAAACTCATGTTATTATCTACAAAAAGTTGTTTATATGTATGAATATGCTTAAATGGAATATGTACTTTATCATCTAATTAAGTGAATCATGATTTAAATATTCATACGAGATAGATTTTACTATGTACCACACCGTGCTAATGTGCTTTGTAACATTGTATCAATCATGGCTTATTTGGAGGGAGAAATATTGTTCTTTTATAGGCTAACTATTCTTTTTGATGCCTCATCTGAGGGAGCAGCATTAGTCCTATTGTAAGCCATACACACTTGTTGTCCTTCACTATTATCTTTTAATAGTTTTTATGAGTTCAACTATAAAAAATAATGTTTAACACTACTCTACTTATGTTTTTATCTCCTCTAGTAAAAGAGTTTTATCACATTATGATACTTCATTTACTAAGTCCTATATCACTCTTAGGTCAGGTTCTAACCATACCTATTCCTTAAGGTATAAGATTAATTTATGTGTTATGAATGATATTGACTAACACTTACCCTGGTAGCACATGTCTCATCAAGTCACTTAACCCTTGTGTTAGACCATAGATTGGTGTTTCATGGATCAACTTGGTTAGGGTGTTGTCTATGAGAGTTTCCACCCACTCACTTTTTAACTCTATATGTAAAGGATAGTTATGAATAGCTTATTACTTTAATCCATGTAATAAGTGTCTATATTTTGATGGTAAATCAAATTGTTTTGTGGTTACCAGAGAAAAAATTAGCCTTGTAAAAAGGAAGATAGGAAAACGGAAATAGAAAGCAAGGTCCTAAAATTTTCACATTGAGTACCCGTCACTACACCCTCAAAACTATGGTTTTCAAGTTAGTAGGTGTCACTTATGATATGACCTTGGCTAAAAAAAAGAGAGAAAAAGATGATATGAAAATACAAGGAAGTTAAATACTCCTTACAGACCTTGGGCTTAAAATAGTATAATCCAAGTGTGATCAGATATGTGTCTTTCACATAGGAAATTATAAGGAATAAACTAAATGAAAACCATTGACATACTATTATTACTAGACTAATGAGCCAAATTTCTTGCTCTTACACATAAAAGCACTCATATATGTATCCTCTCCACATTAGGGCATAAAGAAGCATTTTGTTCTAACCTCATATTGAGTGAAACACTATTGCATGCATATTAGAGTAGGTTAGACTACACTTATATATGAGTAGGGTGATTGAGGTCACCCTCTTCCTAGTCCACACATTCCCCATTATACTTCATTTTTGCCTATCTTTTCTTAGTAAAAGCAAAGCCTTAAGTATGGGGGAGTTTATTAGTGTGATCTTTGTGAATAAATTGTAGATTTTTATGCTGAATTTGTATAGGATTCACTATTTAATCATGAATAAGTTTAAACTTTTTTTTTAAGGTTGCTACTCTAGGTAAATTATGGAGGCACTTGGAAAGAAAGATAGGAAATGGATTAAAAAGAAATGAAGATACCAATCAGGAGAGTAATGAACAGGTTAATAAATTTATCTCCATGAAGACTCATTTTTAGAAAGTTTTTATAACTATGAAGTGTTAAATAAATCCCATCAATTAAGGTTATAAATGATGGAAGAACGAAGGTTCATTAGAGTGCAATCAGGATTTCATCAAATTATTAAAGTCTTTAACTACATTCATCATAAAAGTCACTATAATTGCTTTCTACATAAACAATGGATGGTTAAGTCCCATTAAGATAGTAATCAAGAGAATTAAATATAGTAATTACAAAGATTTAAGGGACTACTTTATAACAACCATTAATTTTAAGAGAATTAGCAATAAAAAGAATAATTAAAGATATGTTTTTAAGATAGCATTTTCATATGTGGAATTTTTAATAAAAATAAGTATTGATAACGTAATTAAGAAATACACTATGATGTCAAGGAGATGACCTCTTTGCCCCATGAATTGAACACCGCCAGAGTTAGACTAGAAATCCTAATAAATTAGAGAAGGACTTGAAAAGGCTTTACTTATTTAGTTCAAAGAGGTAGTGATCCCTATTGAAGACGAGGAGAATAATACAATTGATGTAATAGTCAAAAAACTTTCATATTATAGACATTTTGTTCATTGATTTATCTACTTTCATTACTCACCTATTTCAACATTGATGGACATGACGATTTGATTTGTCATACTATGTAACTAATCAATGGCAAGTATATAGAGATCATCATACTCATACCCCTACACACATCCCATCCCTATATCCTTTATCCTTTCCATTCCTTAGATCAAAACTCTTGTAATTGAAAGCCCACTTAGCATTGTTTAAAAGGGTATATAGCATTGTTCTTATCTTCTTTATCTTTAAACTTGAATGAATAATATTTTGATTACGATCTTGTGTTTTAAAATAATCATTATTTTCTAATTGAATTGTGTTAAGGTGAAGGGAAATTTGCTATCCAAATGCTTTGAGAATTCTTGATTTCTTGATTATGTTCATGATATATGTTTTGTGTTGTTGCTTGTATTGATGGTATTGGAAATTTTATCACCTTTTAGTATCAATTTAAGAAGTTTCAATGATATTTGAGAGAAAAATAAGGATGATTTCTAATAGTGTAACTAAGGATTAAATCATAAGGTCGAGAGATGTTGGCTCAATCTATACAACATAAAAAGAGAGGTCTTATTAATTATTATTAATGTATTGCTTATTATGTGTATTCATGTTAGAAATAGATGAGCCATAATGGGTAAGAGGGCTTAGTGGCTTGCTAATTAGATCCTTACCCATTTTTTTCAATATGGAAAACACCACATGATTATTTATGTTCTTTACTTTATTTACATGATTTTATTTAATTTAGAGTATCACTCCAATTACTGAAACCAACCATATAGACATAGAAGATTTGATTCTTCTCCTAGTTCTTAACATTATTCCTTATCAAATGATACCTTGATTGCTTCCTCGACACCATACACTTGTAGATTGAGTAGATTATTTATTTTAGAAATTTATTAAATAAATTATTTTATTTAAAATAAGAGGGAGTAAATAGGACTAAATTAATAAGAATTTTATAAATAATTTAATTGGAGAAAATTAGAGTGTTTTTGCTAATTAAAATGAAATTTAGGAAAAATCTTTCAAAAATCCTAAATTAGTCTAAAAAGGGAATTAAATATTATTTTATTTAAATATTATTATTTTAAAATATGACAAATATCCAAACTATTTTAATTATCCCAACCCACATATTTTTTTCTTTTCTCCCTTTTCCATTTTCCATTTTCCTTTTTCTTTCTTTCTTTTCTTTCTTTTTCCTTCTTGTTTTCTTTTTCTTTTTCCTTTCCCTGACTTGGGCCTTCCTGCGGCCCGTTTTCCTTCCTTTCTCTTCTCCTTCAACGCTACCCAACATGTTGCCTTTTGCCCTCATTTCTAAACTCGTTGCCCAACCGGTTTTCCTTCTTTTATTTCTTTTCTTTTTCTTCCCAACTGCCCGGTCCATGCGCACGTCCTCCACCTTCTTCTTCCTTCCTCTTTCCCCTGTTGACCTACAACTTCACCCAACTCCCTGGTTTTTTTTCACCGATCATGCCCCATTGACTGACCATTCCTCTTCTCTCTCCTCCCCCTGAATCACCAGCCACTCTAACCCAACCCACTCCTCTCTCTTCTCGCGCACAACCTCCTATTTCCTGTGCAACCACCCCTTGTCACGATTGAATTGCACCGGCCTTCCGTCGCCGACTGGTGCCCTAAACTACCTTCCCTATTCTCCTATCTTCCCTTTTACCTTATCCTCTCCTTTAGCTCTATAAATACCCCCTTACCAGCCCTGGAATCGAGTTTTGCTTTTGCTTCAAACCCTAAAAAAAATTAACCCTTTGCACCACCACCCAGTCAGAGGCCTCTTTCGTCACCATCGTCCAATGCCACCACCCAAGTCTTGCACCTAACCATTCCCTGCATTTCCCTCTAACTAACTAAACCACCCTTCTCCCTCGATTTTCCCTGTACGAGCCACCCCGGCCGTGCAAAGTCTCCTTCTCGATCAACCCGTCGCACCACCATTAGCCACCACTTCTGCCATAACCACCGCATCCTGCATCTTCCAAACTGCACTACAGACTCTCCTCTATCTCCCTCTACCCTTCTTTTCCTCTTTCTCCCCCTCCTCCTCTCTTTCTCTCCTTCCTCCACTTTTGGCCACCACAGCCCCTACCGTGCTCCACCACCTTCATTCCACTCCTCTCCACCTAGGAAACCCTAAAAACCCCAAGTTTCACCCTCTTTCTCCCTCTCTTTTTCCCAGCACTCAACTTTCTTTCTTTTCTTCTCTTTTTCCGGCCACTATCGCTGCCACGGTGCAACACTGTTGGTGCCGCCTGTCACCACCAACGCAAGGTGGAACCCTAAACCCTCTCAACCCTTTTACACTATTTATACAAGCTTTATTTATTTTATTTTGTTATGATTACATTACTTCGAATATATTACTACTACTACTACTACTATTATTATTACTATTACTATTACTATTTTTATTATTAATGTTAATAGTATTATCATTCGTATTATTTTGGTGAAGAATTGTAGCCCTTATTCCACTATTTATTTCGAACCATATTATTATTATTAGTATTATTAGAATTATTATTATTTTTATTGTTATTGTTATTATTATTATCATTAGTATTATTTTTAGTATCATTATTATTATCATTAGGGTAAAATCTTCAAATCTTATATTATCATCTTTTACAATATGACTATTATTACTTTTACCTTTAGCAAAATTAGTAATTAGTTAGTGTTATTACTATTATATTATTATTTTATCCAAAACCCTAATCTTAGCATAAATAAGGAATAATGGTATTTTTGGTACGAGGGAATATAATCTTTAGTTTTTCTTCTTATAGGAGAGATGAGTCAAAGCCCTAAGGAGGCGTAGGAGTATGCTCCAAGACTGATGTCGTATTAGGTAAGGGTGTATCTAAGGCCATATGAATGTAATGTGTTTTATATGCCTTGTAAGCCATGTGCCATAATATGTGATGTACTTTATGTGTATTGTTATAACTATTTTATGTATGGTGCGGCTTGGAGTTAAGGTACGTTTATGTGTTATCTTATGATCTGTGTATCATATGTTTGTGTTGTGATTGTGATGTGATATGATGTGACCCAGTAAGACATGCATGATAGGTTATGTAATATGATGATATGGAGTGAAATAATGTGGATTTGACCTAAATGTTGCATGACCAAAAATGGAAGAATCTAGGGTTTTGTATGAATAGATCTAGGATTTGCATGGAAAAATCTAAGTACGTAGGGAAGAATCTAGGGTTTGCATGGGTGAATCTAGGATTTTACGTGGGAGTTTTAGGGTTTGCATAGAAAAGTTTGAAGGATTGCATGGGATGTGAAAAGTCTTCATGGGGGTGAAATTTTTGTATGGAAAGTTGATTTGAGGTGTGAGGAAGGTGATGGAAGTGTTGTTTGGGTGTTTGAACACTTTAGGATGAAAAATAGTACGTGGGACAATATAAGGGTGCACAGGAGACCGAGCTAAGGTTTGGTGTGGCCGACTAAGGTTTAGTGTGGCCATTTAGGGTTTCGTAGTCACATGTGTACTTGGTGATTAAAGTGTGATGATGAGGGTGGAATCTATGGGATGTGATGTGTGGAGTGTTAAAATGATTTGGGTTGTGTGAGGTGGAGTAGAATAGGCCATTTAGGTCTAAATTAGGATTTCTGGAAAAAACCCTAGAGTGAGGTAGTGAGTGGACTGGAGGTGAAAAGTAGTGGGCCTTGACCCACCTACATGGGAGATGAGCTCTAGTGTGAGTTAGAGTAAGGAGGAAAGGATGTTGGGCCAAGTTAGGAGGTGCATGAATCTTATGATGTGGGATGAGACCTTTTGAAGGATAATCGTAGAGGGAGTTAGTCATGCATGTCTAGGGTGAAATTTCTGAATAAGACACTTAATATATTAATTATGTAAAATGAAAGATTATTGATCCGGGTCCAAGCCGATCCACCGGTTAGGAATAGTGGTTAGGGTATTCCATCTTATATGTATCCGATCCATCGACTATAATAGTAGTCAGGAGGTTTATGCCCTGTGTGTTTTCGGCCTACCGATTATAATAGTGAGGGATCCCGAGCTCAATAAACCAAACCTGAGTTTGCTAAGACACATAAAAGACACTAAGTACTTATGGTGGAACACTATGCAAGCTGGAGTCAAACCAATCCACCGATAAGGAATAGTGGTTAGGGCATCTCTCCCTATATGTGGTCGATCCACCGGCTATAATAGTGGTTAGGTGCATGTTGCCCTATATGTGACTAATCCACCGGCTATAATAGTGGGGCTCCTGTACTCGTATGGATTTGAAAAAATCTTGGTATGAAATGAGTATCAATAAGAGTTTAATTAATTAATTAATTTGGACTATAAATGGCCTTTATTTATTATTTATCTGAAGTGATCGTATGATGTTTTATTATCCTTCATAGATTATGTGCTATTATATATTGGCATTAGTGCACGGTTACCTTCCTTAGTACGTAGCGTACTGACCACCCTTTTTATGGGTGCTCATTCCCACGAGCAAAGGGCCCTTCCGACTTTGTGCAAGTGGGCAATGCTTATTTTGATGCCTTCGATATCCATGAAGCATCAGGCGGGGCTGAGTGTTGAGCATGTGCTTGGCTCGATGATCGGGAGTGACGTGGCCAGATTCTCTCTTTAAGTTATTCTATGTCCTTATGTTATTTCTATTTGTATTGGATTTTCCAGAACTCAACTACTATCGTTTGTAGACAATTTTCCCTTCAAGGAACTTTGATGACGTACTTTGGATTATGTAAACTTTTTAAGCGTACTTTGATTTCTGTGTTATGATCCTTCTAGTTTTTTTCATGAACTCTTGGATTAAGTATTGCTTAAAGTTTAACATTAATCCTTTTTAGCCTTAGCACTTGGTACTGGAACGGTCGGAGTGAACCGGTTTGGTACTAAGTGTGGTGGTAACATTCTCGAAATTCACAGATTTTAATTTAAGTGCTTCCATTTAAAAAAAATAGTAAATTTTGGGGTGTTACAGCAACACTCAAAATTTTACTACTAAAAAAATTTATTTTTAGTGGAAGATGATGCAAAAAATATTCTAAGAATTTGACGATTGACTTATGAATCACGATAGAAGGAAGTAAGGTTGAAATTCAAAGATAATTATTAATACTAAAATATGGATATCATTAGAAATTAAATCAGGAGTCTAATACATCTTTTGGAACTCAAATTTGAGTTTTCTGCACAAAGTTATGTATGTTTTACCATATGTGTGTTAAGTTGAATTTTTATACACAAATGGATAAAGTATCGTAATTAGCATTATGGACACCATAATATTTTCATATTTATCATCTAGGATGTTATTGACTTATTTTATAATTATGTTATGATATTAGTTAGTTAATTTATTTCCTTAATCATTAAGAAATTAGATAGGATTTATCTTTTTAATATTTTGTTAGAATTTAGTTATTATTATCACTGGAGATTAATATTCATGTGAATAGTATCATAAATAGTGATTTACTTAGTGTTTATGTTATTTAGATTTATTTTATCTTATTATTGATGAGGTGGATATTATCCTATAAATATCCCATGTAAACTCATTATTTGAGGACGATAGTTGAATTGAGTTATAAAATCGAGTTTTCTCTCGTTGAAACCCTATGTAAGTTTCTTTGTTCTTTATTTACATTATCTGTGTGAGTTGTAAACTAAAAATTTCTCTAAATTATCATATTTGTGTGAGTGATAATTTAGAAATCCTTTATACCTTTCTTGTGCAAGTTTGTATAAAGTTATTTAGTGAAGTTTACTATATGTTTCTTCATTAGAGATTATTTGAGAGTTATCTATGTGAGACTTTTAAATCTAGTTTGAATAATTAATTTGTGTGATCCTTCATCCGTACCCTTAGTTTAGAATTCATCATTAGTTTATCGTTATAAAATTACATAAAATAGAAAATTTTAAAAACCATTCATTCTGTTACATATTAGAAGTGTAATATCAAAATAGCTTGGTGTTACAGTCATACTCGACATAAATCTAGTTTACCATACCATCCTTAAATCAAATACAAGATATAATAGTTAAGACTTAAAGGATGATAAATAGATAATAAGATAGCTTATATAAACATTAGATAAGATTTTGGAGTTTCACTCCAAGTACAATATCAAAAATATATAAATGGGATACATTGGGAACTAAGAGTCCCAAAAGGTATTGACACTAAAAATAATAACCATACAATATGACTCTACACCCAACCCCAATATAAAGGAATCAATCCAGCACAAATAAAGCATTGTATGAAGCAAAAACATCCAAAGGGTCCTCATTAACTGGGTACAAAAACATCTGGGTCATCTACTTATGGAAATGAGGTAGAAACCATGATAATGATGATTAGTATGCTACTCACTAAGTAAGGTGACCATATAGCCAAAGTAAGGTGAAATATAATTACATAATTTCATGTCAACGAATAAGCATACATGCATGTTAACATAAAGCGATGCAAGGTAAATACTAATATCACATCTCATTATTACATATAAATAAGATTCACACTTTTACTTACATTGAGTTAAGGGACCCCACTGATATAATGGTCTAAAACACATCTCATGGAAAAAACACACCCAAGCCACTATTATTATATGGGAGGACACACACAATACTTTAGTTCTAACTCACATAATCTTCGCCTTTAAGTAATTAATGGCTTATCCATTAGTACTTATCTAAGAATCATATTCTCATTCACATTAAGTTTAAGGCCCTATTATTTTTAATCTAATGGAACATACTAATGCACCTCTCAAGGTAGAATGCTCCTAAGCCACTATCATTATCCAATAGAACAAATACATAATTCCTCGGTCTAACTAGTTTGATCTTTTACTTTAATTAATTAAAGTCTTATTTATAGTTTCTTATATCAAGATCATCATGCCATACTAATGTAGATATGCACAACACATAATTGAAAACATGTAAAGTACAGCCACATAGTTATGAGATCATTTCCCAAGGAAAAAGTCCATAACTCCCCTAAGAAATCCAAACTTCACAAGGTGAGTATAACTTCTTATTGTATTATACTTATGTTAATCTTCATTATCCCAATTATTCTGAGTATTATACTTAGTATATTTAAATTTTATTCCCATTTTTAAAATCACCAAAATTCATATTCAACCCTTATTGACCAAAATGCCCTTCTCTTACTGAAAACCTCAAAATCTCATATTAAGTAGCTTATGTCATAATCAACCATCATTTGATCACATTTCTTATTAAATAAAACCCTTAAAACTTACCATATTATGATCAAATTACCATTATAATAACCAAAATAATCTTATTTTCAACCACCACTATCATCATGAAATACATAAACCCTATTATGTAAAGATAACACGCATCTAGATTCATGCTAACCAATAATATACACCAATGCATACTAACTTTTTTCTCACTTTTTTGTCTTAAATCACAAGATATCATAAAAAATATCATAAGAAAATCATCTATATAATCATTTATATTTTATAAGAAAATACACGTTACACATAAAATCTCTAATTGTGATGTGTATTGTTACCAAAAAGTGAACCGATCTCTAAACACATAAACCTAACTCATCTCCTCCGAAATCATCAAAAAGTCACTGTAATAAGTGGAAAGGCTTAGGCTGTATAGAATTATGGTGGAATGTACATTGGTGCTCAAGTGGTGCTAAAGTAGTGATAGATTGGAACTTGGGGTATGTTAGAAATGAGGAATGGCTATGTGAAAGAAAACATTGAAGGGGCATGGGTAACCATGTAGTGTAGTGCATGCATGGGTCAAGAGGGTAGAATTCTCATAGGAAAAGGGTGAAGGGTGTGTATGACTATGCGCAAAACACATAGATGAGAAAAAAAAAAGGGCATGCACAGACTTTGAGCAAATCCGTGTGTGGCTTAGGTGAGAGAGGCATTGTTAGGTTGTCTGAGAGAGGCATGGTTGGGGTGTACGAGGGTGCACAATTGTGCACCTCAACAAAAGAAAAACAGAACATGATTGGTAGGGAAAAATTGAATAGAATGGGTGGAGATGGTTGGGAAACAAAGGGTAATTATAGGGAGGTAGTGGTGGTTGGTTTTCTAGGGAAATGACGGTGATTAGTTGTTGGTGGTGGTGAGTGATGTGGTAATGAATGGTGACGACGTGCAAGGTAGGAAAGGAAGGAAGAGAAGGGGCGTTTGGGGCTGTGATGCTTGACAGAAATGGATGGAGGGAGGGAGTTAGGTAAGGAAATTAAATGAAGTGAGGAGAGAGAGTAAATGGGTTTATATAGATAGATGCATGGATGGGTGCAAGGTTGAGGATTAGCATAGAGGGGAGTTAGAGGAAGTGTGTGCATGATGGGTAGTTTAGCCAAAAAAATAAAATAATGATTGGTCCCATAGGTTGAGGGAGGGAATGGTATTGATGATGAATTTAGGATGGTAGGTTTTATGGGAAGGAGTTAAGCAAGGGGCATTCAATTGGGATAGGGAAGAAAAAACATGCAAGATTATAGAATGAGAAGAAGGAAAATTAGGTGGAAGAAGACAAGGAAAATTAAAACAAGAAAGATAAAAAGGAAAAACTGAAGTTTGTTGTAAGCATAGTATGTAAAGGGATATAAAAAAATACACATCTTTCATTCATTAGAACACATTTTTCATGTATTAATATACATCTTTTATGGTAAAATATGCACTCCCTTGAGAAGATAGAGGACACGATGACTTTTTTAAAATTTATTGAACTTTATTTTAAAGCAATATACATCATATCTAATATAATATACGTCTTTAAAATATAAATACACATCTTGCATGGTAATAATACATATCTTATGTAACAAAATAGTCATCTTCTAGGAATAAATGCACATCTTTTAATTATAAAACAACAATTAATGAATACATGTGTTAGTATTACACATCTTATTGGAGAGAATAGACATCTTCATAGAACAAATTTACATATAATAGTTGTAATTGTACATCTCATATCGATAAATTCATATCACATAGAGATGAAATACACATCTTATAAAGGTAAATACACATCTTATTTATACAAAATCATATGTATTAAGAGTTTAGATACACATGTTATATCAAAAAAATTCCATCTTATGGCAATACACATGTTATATATACACATATTATATAAATAATTACACATTATTATATTTATAAAAACACATCATATTCTCTTAAAAAAAATGCACATGCCATTTTCAAAAATTCTAACGGCTGCTCCCCACCCACCTTCCCTCTTAGATTCCTTTATTTTTCTCTTTTCTAACACCGACTTCAAAGTTTCACTCATTCTATCTCTCTTTCTCTTTCTCTCTCATTTTTATGTATAATTTGGGTTATATTTTCATATATAGTTTATTTTTATTGTGTTCTTTCACAACATATCATGACCCATAACTTGATCCCACGAACTTTAATGATCTATTTGGTTCATAAATTTTTTTAGATAAAATAAATAGAAAAATATTTTTTTATATTTAGTTTACATAAGATAATGAAATAGAAAAAGAGTAAGGAATAATATTCTTAAAGATTAACTTTTTTTTTAAAGTTTGAAAGAAAGTATTTTAATTTTAATTTTCTTTCACTTAAACTTTATTAGAACCAAATAGAGCCTAATGAGAGTGAATATTGACATGATACCCTTTGTCATGTGAATTAATTGTTTCCCTTTGTATTACACTATTGTTGCTTCTTCCACATTCTCTTTTTCCCTCTCTACCTATTAACACCATTGCCAACCTTCCTTTTCCTTTTTCTTTTATCATCATGGTCATTATTCACTCATAATGTTTTTTTTTTTGTTTTCCCTATTCTTTAATGTTGACATGATACCTATTTTTACCATGATTTATCTAATAAGGATGCCATTTTTTCTTCATTTTTTCTATTCCATGTGTTTTATCTATTTCTAGAAGTGTAGTTTTGATATCATTGTTTTTATTGTTGTTGTATTATATGAGAAACATTTGCATTGTTAGCTATATATATATATATATATATATATATATATATATATATATATATATATATATATATATGAACATATGTACGACTTAGTATATACATTTGGTCTATACATAATTATTATAGTTGTTTCTAAATTATTCTGGTCGACTTTATTTTTACAATAGGATATAATGGATTGATCATGAGTGTAATCTAGTAGGTTGTATAAAAAGTATATAGATGGTGTATATGACTTTCTAAAATTTGTTGTTGAATATGATGTGAATCCCTTATGGTTATGCTGCCCGTGTATCAATTATGATAATAAAAAGAAGAAAGAGGTCAAAGAAATACAAGATCATCTTATTATGAGTGGATTTAGTAAGAGTTGCACTAATTGGATATAACATGGAGAGTTCATTGGTGTCTAAACTATTTGTATTGAAATTGATGATTGTGAGTACAATGACTTTACTAATATGGAATACTTGAAAAATATTGTAAAAAATATTTCATATATTATTCTGAAAAGTTTTAAAATTGGTCAGTGATTCACAAACACCCTTGTATGAAGGTTGTACTAAATTTACAAAATTATCATATATGTTAAAACTATACAATCTCAAGTCAACTAATATATTGATCAATAAAAGCTTCACTTCTCTTTTCAAATTTTTGAAAGAGATACTTATGAATGAAAATGTAATTCCTCATATGACATATCAATTAAAGAAGATCATTTGATTTATTGGCTTGAGTTATGGAAAAAAATCATGTTTGTCCTAATAATTGCATTTTGTATCATAATGACTATGAGACATTGGATACATGTCCTGAATGTCAAATGATGTGATTCAAAAAGTCAAAGTTTCCTCACAAGGTATGGTGGTACTTTTCAATCATACCAATATTATAACGTATTTTTAGTAATGGAGAAAATGAGAAGAATCTTATGCATCATGCGAAAGACAAGACTATAATAACCTATCTCTAACTAACCCTAATTATGTGTACTAATGTGAAAGTGTATTATTTTATACATAATTAATTATATAAATGATTTTAGTATATTTTATGTCTTCAATATTGTATTAGGTGATTATAGTAATTGACGTTTTGCAATTAGACACATTTTGCTTATAAAATAGTATTCATCTATGTTAACTTTTATGTTATAAATTGGAAAATACTATTGTAAAATTTTATTGTAGTTCTGAATGGGTTGAATTGTAAATATAAAAACTTGGTTTAATTTCATTTATGTTTGTTTTTCCTTTTTACTTTTATTTGCAAAATATGCAATTAGGGTATGTTAGCCATAAATCATATCAAATGTGTGTTAAAAATTATGAAAACTTATATTTACATTTTAAATAGGTGAATAGGTTGATTTGAAAAGTTTCCTAATTTTAAGAATAGTTTTGATTTTTTTTAATAAGTATATTATAAGCTTTTTATTTCATTGTTAAGTTAATAATTCATATATCAAACCTTGTTGTAAATTCATTAAAATTTATATGTGAGATCAAGATATTATCTTAGGTTATATCATAATTTTTCATAATTTTATTAGCCTATTTTATATTTTTCTTAATATTTGTATCTTTGTTAATCATTCCACCACTAAAAATAATCTATCAATCCTATAAATTCATGTGAGCTACAAAAATTACCCCTAAACTTCCTTGATCAAATATTGACTTTTTTTCATAAATTTATACTTTGTAACCTTTTCTTTATTTTATTCTTACTCTAAGTGTACCTTTTTTAGCCTTTTTGTATTTCTTGTACTCAAACCCTTTTCTCTCTCCTTACCCATGTCCTACCCTTCCTAACACACCACCCCTACCTATGAACATATATGCACCCCTCACCCCTTTTCTTTGTTATTGGGTTATTATAAGTCTTACATACCCACTACATTTTATCTTACACACTCAACCACTTACTCTTCATTAAGTGTTGAAAAAGGAATCTCCCCCTCTCTATTGGCATCAAATTTTAGTAGCCACTTGGTCAACCAAATCTATAAGTGCACACACTTATTATAGCACATCAAGATTGTATCCCACGAGGACTTTATTGTTGAGTACTAACCTTCATTATTTTAACTACCTAGATTGAGTAATTAGGAAATATATGATTATTAAATATGGAAGTATGTGCAAAGACTAAAGAAATATTATATCTAAAGCAATGGCAATAAAGCCTAGGTTAGGATTGTCATTATAAATGAATAATTAACGAATAATCAATTTAATTTCCAAAATACTACTTAAATATGAGAGGGTAAAATATCCTAAATTAACTAATATCATCTTTCAAGATTTATTAGTCATATTTAATCCAATTTAATGACCTATTTTTATGGTATTAAATCCATTATGTTCTATGATAAATGCATAAAATCTTCAATAGGCTCTATCAAACTTTTGTGGTTTAATTATCCCATTTAATTGTTAGATTTCTAATTATTAATCTTCACTTTTTCATTTCTTCAACTAAATACCTATGTCTAGTCAAATTGGTGATCAAGTAAGTCAATAATTGAAATTATAATGTATGTTATTTATTTATGTGTTGTTATAATTCTGTTCTCTTGTTGATTTTGTAGTGTTGAAGGTTCATTTAGCGATTCTTTATGTTATTTTGTTCTTTGTGATTGGAAATAGGTAACCCATATGGTCCTACTAAATATGTAAAAATCATGTGATAACATATTTGGTGTTTCTTATGTTATACTTAAGTGTATTTTATGACTCATTATAATCTCATGAAAAAAATGCATGCACCATTTATTGTTATTAATTTCTATAAGTATGTGGCCATATGAGTTTTATGCAAGAGTATGTAAAATTTATATATTTTAATATGTATGATAGCATGCTAGAATAAGGTTGTTTGTGATAAAATAATTGTGCATGTTTTGTGAGGGTGGTTCAGCCAAGGGCATTCAAATCCTTACCAAGACATTCTCTTGTATTTTTTATCTTACCATTAGATTACTAGTTTATTTTACTTAAAGTTTGATACATGATGTGTTAAGATTTGAGCATATCTAAGTATAGTTATAAGTGACTTAATTTTTGTATGCTCTAAGAGTATTTGTAACTTAAAATATGTAATTTTCTAGCATGTAGCTATGTGTTATATTATGTGGTGCACAAGAATTATATGAAACATCGTATGCTATATATGAATTGTTAAGGTTTTATATGCTAAATGGGATTAATTGTATTTTAAGTGAAAATGGTAATTTTTTCACTTTTAAAATTTTCCATAATAATAAATTTATATTAAAGTGATTATTTTAATTATATTTAGCCATAAAAATCATTACTAAAGTGGAAAATTATTGAGTAAATAACATATAAGGGAATTTGGGGTCATTTATGACTTATTCTGCCTAAAAATATGAATAATTGTCTAGGATGGCCATAATAGATTTCTAAGTTGACCTTATAGTTGAATTTGACTTTGTCTTGGATCTTTAACCTTATGGTTGAATAAAATAATTAAAAAATAAAGTAAAATAGTTAAGTATAGAATTGAAATTATTTTACATTATGCAATGTTTTATGATCATATTATTAAGATATTTATATTTAAAGTGAAAAAACTCTAAATTTGGGAATGGTTTCTCTTTAGGGTTGGCTACCCTAGTGATGATGTAGAAGTCCTAGATTTGATTTGGTGGTTTCATTAGATGCCTTAGCATTCTGCCTAAGGCATTAGTCTACTTTATAGATGACCTACAAGTCCTATAGGGGAAATTAATACTTAAAGATTATGTGTCCTAGGATGAAAATATATTGTGTTGCCTTATTGTACTAGTATAACAAGAGTACTTGTACATCTATGGGTTGCAAGTTAGTATGATACAATGTTGCCTTAGTACACTAGTATGAGTGGTGTACTTTATACGTCTCCAATTATTATTGTATCCCCTCAAGTAATTAAAAATGGAAAAAAAAATCTTGTGTGAGGATTTAATTAGATTGTTTTTGCTTGTTGGTTTAGTATTTACCTCCAAGCACTACTTGGTTTTTGTTTGTTAATTGCCTTTGCGCACTATTTGGTCTTGGTTTTTTGGTTTGATAGTTGCCTCCATACATTATTTAAAATTGGTATATTGGTTGGTAATTATATTATTTCATCATTCTTATATATATGAGTAGTTTAAAGGTGATTATTAAAAAATAAATTAATTATGGTTTGGTGTTTTCCCCTTCACGGGATGCCCTTGGTATAATTAGATTAATGAAACAATCACAATATAGTGAAGTTTGATGAAATGAGCACGTGGTATATGGTATAAAATTAATTATGGCATGAAAATAGTAATTACTTATGCTATGTACTATTTGATGTGTTACACCATGATTCTTTCTATTACCTTTGATATGCTTCAAGTGATATTTTCATGCTTAATGCTGTGTAGTAATTTACTTAGTATCATTGTACTAATGAGTTCCATTTTATGATCCCCTTACAAGTTCAATGCTCAGTCTTAATCTTGCAAGTTCTATTGACACAAATTGGGTTAATTCAGAGCGTTGTTTAGGGTTATTCAGTGTTTCTTTCTGATTATATTTGTTTTGCTCTTGTTTTCCCTTAGGTTGACATCAATTGTTGTATAACTCTTTCTTATTGTATTTAAGTACATTTTCTCTTCCGCTTTGCTATTTCTTCATTGTTTTGTCTTGACCTTGGATTAAGTGTTGAACACATTTAATCATCATATTTGAGTAGTTTTAGTCTTACATTTGGCATGGGTTAGTTATTGGTCATACCTCTATCCATTTTGGATGTGGTTATAACACCCATTTATTTTGTAATTTATGTTTCCATATAACAAAAATTTTAATTAGTAAAAAAAGGGTGTTGCAAGAACTTTTGATGGAAAGTTACACATATGTCTGATTTTTATCAATGGAGGATGATTGATATCAAATTTCTTGAATTTTATCTTGAATCTAGAAATTTATGTCTTACACTTTGCTCTAATGGAATTGACCTTTTCAAGGGAAACATAAACTACATGTTATGGTTAGTTATCTTGGTGACATATAATACCCCTTCGTTGTTTTGTATGAAGCAAAAATGAATTATGTTATCTTTGCTTACAATAGGTCCATATTAGTATGATAATGATATTGAATTTTGTTTAGCTAGCTCCTATTATTAAGGATTTGAAGTATATGTGGGATCATGGAGTTGAAGTGTTTGATGCATATGTCCAAGAGTTATTTGACTTGAGAACCATGTTATTTTGTATGATAAATAATTTTTTTAACATGCGGTAATCTTTCTAGTTATAGTGTATATAGACACTATGCATGTTCTATTTGTGATTATAACACAAAATTTTTCTGGTTACTTAGAGTAGGATGACCCCTATCTTAGACATTGTAAGCTCTTACCAACATATCATCATTATCTTAGGCAACAAAAGGATTTTAATAGAAATTTTGAAGAATCAAGAACTTCAAATTCACTCATTTGACTCTGCATATTTGAAAATTTGAAGGTATTAAGGAATAAGAAGTTAGTTTCAATAGATGGATTGAAGAAGAGGTTAATAATCTTTGACCTTCTATATTGGAAAAAAAATTATATATGTGACATTGTCTTGATGTGATGCACTTTAAGAATAATGCATCTAATAGTATAATAGTTCCACTTCTAAATGTGCCAAAGAAGTGAAATGTTGGAATCAATGCTAGGTCAGACCTTATAGGGAGTGGTATAAGAACATAATTACAAGCGCAGAAAGTGGGGAATAGAACTTTTTTGCCTCCTTCATGTTATACTCTTTTTGAAAAAGAGACCTTTTCTTTGTGTGATTGTCTAAATGGAGTAAATTTTTTGAAAGGATATTCATTAAACATCAAGATCCATGCTTCAATAAAATATTTGAAGTTAGTGGACTTGAAAACACGTGATCATCAAGTTCTCATCCAAGATTTGTTGCCGGTGGTGGTTATATGCTCTATTTTGCCTAATCATGTTTGTAGTGTCATTACTTAATTTTATTTCTTTTTGAAGGAAATTTATACTAACTTCATTAAACCCTCTAAGGCGTGAAATATTTCAAGAAGTGATTGCGATTATATTGTGTTAGCTCGAGATGCATTTTGATCCACCTTTCTTTATGATCGAGATGTATTTAACCATGCACTTAGTTAGGGAGGTTAAATTATAAGGGATAGTTTATTTGCGTTGGATTTATCCATTTTAGAGGTCGTGAAGTTTTTAATAGGTTATGAGAGGAAACCAAACAGGATTAAAGGATGCATTATTGAGGCTAGTGGAGGAAGTGGTTGAATTTTGTGATTTCTAACTAAATGCTAATATTTTTGGTATTCCTCAACCATGACATTTAGGTGTATCAGATAAAGGAAAAAGGGGTAAAGGATTTTGGGTGCTCAAGATTGATAAGTCCAATACATTAAGACAAGTTCACTCATATGTGCTTTAGAATATAGATGATGCCCAACAATTTTTACAATAACACATGAATATAATCAATGCTTTAAGTCTATCGAGAAGTGATAAATAGCTATTAAAGAACATAATAATTCATTTCTAGAGTGGTTGGCATCATAAGTGTTTGATCTCAACACTAATTTGTATATTTATCACACCCCCACTCATTAAGAAGTATGATACTATAACTCTTCCATGATTGATGGTAGTATTTTCAATATGAAAGAGATAGATGACAAGAGTACCATGAAGAATAATGGTGTTAGTATAGTATCTAAATTTTTGCAAGTAGAAAGTACTAGAGAAAAAAAATCTATTTATGCATCCATGACGAACTATAGGGTTATGGCATATATGGCTATGGAATTCCACCTCCTTTAGGGTTCTTTATTTGGTTGCAAATGGGTTGATAATTAAAATGATGTTTCTACTAAGGAAGTATGGTTTATAAGAGTATATCTTTCTAGACTTGATACAAATGACTCATTTATATTGGCCTCACAAGTCAAATAAGTGTTATATGTTATTGATCTATTTGATAAATGATGGTCCATAGTGTTTTCATCAAAGAAACAGGATAACATATAAGGGGATAATGTGTTCAGTATGAACATGACTCCTTTGTTCAATATTTATGATGCTATTGATGACGTTTATGAGTGATATTATCAAGAAGAAGGGTTTTATGTACTTGAATATGAATTTGTGCTTAAGGAATGTAGACATCGCAATATATGTAGATGAAAGATGTATGTAAATATAATATAAATCACTTCAATATTGTGAATTTTGGAAAACATGCCTTCATTGTTTATATTGTATATTAAATTTGTTGATGATATATATTTGTAATCAATGCCTTGTTAAAATATATGTCTAATAATTACTTTGATGGTTTAATATAGGTATGACATTTGATGGCCATAATGAAGGTGTCAATCCCATGAGACTACATGAAAAGCTTTTGTTATCTTTCTTTGTATATTATGTTCAAATGGTAGATCCCTTGCTAAGCCCATGAGAACTAGAGACACCAAATAGATAATAGTGTCATTTTTCTATGATTAATACCTTATTATAAGATGTATGTTTGTTTCCTATCTTGTTTGAAAGGTGTATTGTTTGCTTTATTTTTATTATTAATGTAAGTAGTTAATGTAAAAAAGTTATATAAATTGATTGATGTTATGAGTGGTCAGTTGATGTGTATAAATGTTATGCTAAAACTCATTACATGACCAATTGATGTAAGTATATAGTGAAAAATGGAAGTTTTGAGATGTGATACACAACATTGATGTTTGTATAATAGTTGGAAATGAATTTAGGTTTTTGTGCATAGTGGATTTGGAATGGTGCAGGAAGAAAGTGTGATGTAAATTAAAAAATAACTATAAACGGCAATTATAGCTCATCACCGTCATCTATTTATTGACTAGAAACATATTAAAAAATTTTGGATGGTAGTTTTAAGACAAAACCGTTTTCTATAAACACATATAAAAGGTTTTTATAGTTTACAATTGTTGCTTATAATTCAACACAAAATAACATAAGACATTGGACACCAATTATTGTTTAAAATTAGTGTCCATGTTAGACTATAGACAATGGTTGTAAGTCTACAACCGTCATCTATACTCTATCAAGGCACACCATAAATATTTTTTTATTTCTTTATAAATGAGTGCGTTTTAAATCATCGTCCATAGTATTGGCAGTTATAATCTACACAATTATTTTTTTTCATTATCTTTCTCTTTTTTTCCACTACCTTCTATGACTCTTTTTATAGCAGTGTTTGTTTGATTGTGATTCAATTCACTCATATTTAATTTGATTTGTTTCCATCATGGTCGAATTAGGCTTTTTGTTAGTGATTTTTTCATTGCTGAAAAATGACATTAAAATATGTTATCAAAGATTGGAACAAAAAAAATGCCAACTAATATCCAACAGTGTCATTAGTGGCTAGAAGTGAGTTGCAAGTGAAGGAATCAAATGAGTGGTGTGATATGTTAGGATAAATGACGGAACTAATAGGTTTTTTCAAATCAAATCTAAACTATCAAATTTTAATCTAAGGATTGAAAACCTTAGTTTTCAATTCTCATTTGGATAACTAATTTTCAATATATCTATCTATTTATCCATCCATCTATATATATATATATATATATATATATATATATATATATTATATGGATGATATCTAATAATAAACTCTATTTAAGATGAGAATTGAGAACTATTGATGAAATTGTTGTAACAATTTTATAAAGCTATTAAAAATAGTATGACAATTTTTTTTAAGTTACTGTAATAGTTTTTGATATAGATCTTTCCCAAAACAGCATTATTGGACCTTTGCAATGTCATTCCAAAGGATGAGTGTCAACCCAAAAGCTTCCACACACACTCATCTCCTTCAAACCAATCTCGGATTGGTGACCTTACTCCTTCCATGTTGGATCGGACTTCTATGCATAATAAGGGCAGTTTGCTATCCTTGAACACACTATGTTTTCCGCTCTTCCTCCCCTCATTCTACCTCTATATATATATGGGATCTTGAACCCATTTTAGAAAGATCCAAAATTATAATATAAATCTTGTACTTTTTCTTTCTCCTGTCTCTTCTTACTTTTTATCCCAACAGTCCTTAGTTACTTAACACCCTCTTAATTTCCTAAGAACCCTTTATGAAAAAAAAGGCACGAGTATCTAAGCACATACCTTATCCCTCCTCTTCCGGAACTTTTGGTAATTCACCTGAGGAATAATTAATAAAACATCATTAGAACTTAATGATAATTGGCTAAGGTGGAAGTGGATGAAGGGTGGGTGTTGGTTGCATTGGTTTTGGCTGAATGGAGGGTGATGTGTTATGGTGATTTTTTCCGAAGGTAGGGGTAAGGAATGGTGGCTTTAGTTGTTGGTAGGGAGTAGGAATAGTTTGGATCACAAATTCCAAGGGAGGAAGCAAGATAGGGGGTTTTGGTGGAGTTTGCGGAAGGTAGGGGTGTGTTCGATGGGCTTTGCCAATGCAAGGGTGAGGTGTTTGGTGAGTTTGGTCGGTGGTTGTGGTGAGGCTTCGGTGGAAGTAGGTGGTGAAAATGGGGAAGGCGTGACAAAGAGAGCTAGTGGTGGCTTTTATGGTGTGTTTGGCAATGGAAAGAAGGAGACATAACTTGGTTTTATGATGATAATTTTGATAGAAAATTTAGATGGAGGGAGGGGTAGTTCGAGGCATTAAATGGGTAGGTCTATGAGTGTATGGATGCATGTAAAAAGGGATATGAGATGGGTAGAGAGGAAAGTAGGGATGGTTTAAGAACAATTGAGTCATGGGTTATTAGCAAACACATCATGCAAGTAGTTGATGTGTTGATGGGGTAGGGTGTAGGTGATGGCATGGTAGAGGCGTGTCTGTAGGGGAATATTTCATGCAGGAAGAAGAGGAGAAAAAAGGAAAAAGGGGATTGGTAGGTGGGCAAGAAAAAGGAAAAGAAAAAGGGGAAGGGGAAAGTGATTAGGTTTGGTTTTAGAATTAGGTTAGAATAATTTAAGTTAGGGTATTTGGGTAATTTAATTAGATTTAGGTTAAATAGAAATATAAATAACTAGGATAGAGATTAGGTTGGATAAAAATATAAATTTTCCAAGTATAGAATTCGGTTACAACATTAATTACTCAAGATTAGATTTAGCAAAAATTTAGGATAATACACAGTTATCCGATCTTATTGAACACCCTTTGCCACCTAATCCTTAGAAGCCTACTCAAGAAATTTTGGTGGAAGCTCTAAATCTTCTTGAGAGAAAGCTAATGATTGAACATAATGGTCATCGGACCACCTTAGGCAAGGAAGAATCTATTAGTAGAATGATAGATCAAATGGTATAGGAAGATTTTGAAGCTATGAGAGGGAAGAAAGATGACACTAATGGCTACAACTGTAAAATACCCTTCACAAAAAAAAATATCTTAAAAACCAACACAAAGAATAAGAATTTTGACATTCGAATCATTTGATAGTTTCATAAACCTAGAGGACTATTTGATTGTGTTAAGGAATACTATGTTGCTAGCTAGGGAAAGAAAGGAGAATTTATGCAATGCATTCGATACTTTAAAAAGAGCACCGTTGAAATAGTTTGGGAAACTCATATTGGAATCAATAAACTCTTCCCATCTTGTGAGGAATTTTGTTGAGCACTTTGATGCATGCCAACGATCTAAAAATGACTATTCTTCCTTGATGGAATTCTCTTAACATTAGCAAATTTTTTTTGGTCATTTTTTAATATATTCGATGAAGAAATGAAATAAATAGATGAGTTGGATAGTGGAATCGCCATTTCTTCCATTCTTATAGGCTTAATTGATAAATATTTGGTGGAAAATTTATACCTAACCAAACACAAATTGTACATCTCTATGAGAAAAGAAGTGTAAGAAAGAATATATGTTAAAGAAATGAATAAAGCAATGTGGACAATGACCCAAAGGATAGAAACATCCTTAATGCTAAGATGGAAATTGGACAAGGAGATGTATAGATTAGACATGAATCATGAGAGTATAAGACCATTGGTACAACCATCCGTCTAATATATTAAAATTGGTAGATTTGACACATACACACCGTTAGTGGCTAGCCTCTCTTATATATAGAATGTGTAAAAAAAATACAGTCATTTCTAAGGTATTTTCCTATAAAATATGAGATGAAATATACAAATAATAACAAGTTGTGTGCCTAACATAAAGAAGATGGGAACACTAAAGAAGAATGTCAGTTTTAGCGAGATTTTGTGGACAAATTGGTGCATAAGGGTCATTAAAAAGATATCCTCTCAAATAAGAAATATCATTGGCCTAAGAATTTCCTCCAGCCTCTCAAGCCAAGAAACCTTAAAATATTATACATACTATTGTGGGGTGAGATTCCATAGCAGAAGCAAGTAATTTGGCCCTAAAGGTATACATTTGAAGAATTGACTTCCATGAAACGAATAAGAAAGCGAGAACGGGTGAATGGAAAGTTATTTTTACATAAAAAGATGAGGGGTTGAGTATAGTGGAACATCATGATGATCATTTGGTTATTAAAGTGCACATTGCAAATTGTCGGTTGACAAGGGTTCTCATAAAAATAGGTAGTTCTCTAGATGTTATATTTAAGGAATCTTATAAGTAATTAGAATTGTCAAAAGGATGCTGGATAAATAAGACTTTAAGCTCAGTAAGATTTACTGGTGATATAATAAAATTTAAAGGAATGGTGGACCTCACCTCACCAATTGGTAAGTCAAAGTCTTTGAGGAGTATTAAAGCGGACTTTGTTATCGTGGCTTACCCGTCGGCATATAACATGATATTAAGATGACCATCCCTTAATAAACTCTAGGCCAACATTTTCATAGATTGATTATTAATGAGATTCCCAATTAATGGATGGTGGGGAAAAGTCTAGGGCGATAGAATATTAAGACGATGGTGTTATATAATAGAAGTATAGGGCATGATATCAATACATAAGGTAAAGAATCATGGTTGATTTTTAACATCTGTTGATTTTTAAAGGTAAAGAATTAAAAATAATTCTTTTGTTACATATATATTAATATTTCCATATATTTGTTTTAGTAAATATTTCATTCAATCATAAAATACCATGATATCATATATGTAATCCATCTCACAAAGAAGTAACTATAAAATCTGTAAGCCATATCATAAAGAAGTAGTTGTGAAAGTTGTAATAATTTTCACAAAGAGATAGTCATGAAAGCTGTAAGCCCTCTCACAAATAGGTCGTCAAAGTTGTAAGCCATCACTGAGGTTTTTGAGCATTGAATAAGGGTACACCTAGTCAGATAAAAGTACAAAAAAGCTTCCACTCACTAAACCTAAGGGTCAATACATAAGCCCTCCTAGACACAATCAAGCATTGAAGGTGGGCAAATCCAATGATATGCACTAATCCTAAGACTTTAATACATAAGCACTCAATAAGGCTGCCCAACAACCCTATTTGTAAGCTCTCACCAAGGTCGTTGAGCTTAGAAGATGGGAAAACATAGTGAGATGAAAATACTTAAAAAGGTTTCACTCACTAAGCCTAAGGCTCAATACATAAGCCCTCCCAAAGGTTGTTGAGCATTGAAAGACGACACACCTTATAGCACCTCTATTTTTCAAAACCAATCCATAAGATAAATAAATAAAAAATATATGAGGAAGCTAAATAGAATGAGGGTATCACCGCCACAACTAGTGTAAGTAGAAATTTTTTTTTTACTTACACTAGCTACTATGGCTAATTAAAATAAGAAAATATATCAAACTTTATTATAAACTCAATCTAATAGAAAATATTAATTTCTAGTAGACTCAATGAAAATTAGAACCGAATGAAAGGATAAAATAAAAATGTCGATATAATTGAAAATCATGAAATAGTTAACTAAAATAAATAGCAACAAATAAATTTCTAAAAATGGCCACCACTCTCACTCTTATGAACAATGCACATCATCTACATATTGTATAAGTTCAAACTCTTGCTACACTAGGTCATATACTCACCATGTACACCATGAATCATCGTAGCCCCATTTAAAATATATAACAAATTAGCTAGGGGAATAGATAAGTAACACATAAATACAAAGGAGTATACTATTTATATACATATGCATAGATATACGTCATATGAGGATAATATGCAAACTAACCATATTAAACGATAAATTAAGATGTGCTAATAACCTTTTTATTATTTTCCTACCTTATATGGCCACACAACATAAAATATTGGTTTTAATATTTTGAGTATGGGAAACCAACTTACTAGAGGGTCCCCTAATAAGTAGTAAGGGTTCGGAGGATCGCAACCCAATCGAGGGCCGAATCTAAATAACCAATCAAACTAAAGCCATAGGAGGAGCCAAAATTCACACTTGGTTCTTCCCATTAGACCAAGCCAATGATAATTACCAATGGTCCTAGTCCTTAAGTATACACATCCCCAACTAAAATTGCAACATTAGATAGAGTATATTTGCAAAAAAACAAAGCAAATATATATAAAACTATAGTTAACCCAATATAGATAGTCAACACAACTAAATCAAAAGTAGAATATATACAAGCTAACCTAATATAGATAATCACCGTAACCAAACTTCAAAAGGCCACCCCAAGGGACCCTAAACCCAACTCAATTCTTTTACTTTAAATTTTAATATATTATTCAAGGTGACCATATAACATAATTGTGGTATACAACCATATATCTGCATTCTTATAAATTCTTTAAACATCCATCTTTCCAATATTAGGTACCTTCCTTATTTAGAACCCTTAAAAAAAGTAACTCACCACAATATCTCTTACATAACTAACATTTTCAAAACAAAATATTCTTCCATAAAAGTGTTTTTCAAAAATAGAATTTCCCACAATACAAATTTCCTGAGAAAAATGGTAGGCCAATTGGATCACTCGTGAACCAACATCACATATCAAAACTAAATAGGCCATCAAAGCTCATGAATATGTAATAAAATTGTAAAATAGCATAAACCATAATTTTATATGACACCACTAGCACATAAAATCCAATAAGACCACATATTTCATATAATTACTAAATGCTTCCAATAAGTTTATAGAATAGATTTATCAAAATCCTATATAAATACCTATATTTATATTTTATAAAACTAATAATTTCAAATATATGAAAATAACTATATAATTATTTTTATATATATAGACAAAGTTTGAAAAAAAATACTTGAAAAATAATTTGATCTACAATCTCTTACTAGACAAAGGTCCTTTTTCATGGTCATCATAAGTATAGAGAATGATGTAAGATTAGTTTTGGAGAAGGCGATTAGAGTGTGCCGCAAGTGTTTGAGTTTCCATTCCTATAAATTGACTAGCTAATAATATAATAATAAGAAACCCTTAGGGTTAGAGAAATAATTATTCTTTTACTAGCCTATTAAATTATTATTATTAATGAAATAAAGTAATTATTGTATCCAATAAATGATTAGTAACCAAAAGTTACTAGGGATAAAATATTAGTAAAAAAGATAATTATGAGAATTAATAAAAATAATTATTAAGTTGTCAAATTAAATTTGACTATTCAATAGCTATTGCTATTTATTATGACATTATATCAGACACATTAGTACAACAATACCTAAAGCACAAACCATTATTAGTTAATTAATTAAATGCTAAAAAAGTAGAGTAATGCATTTTATAAAACTCATATAAGAATAATGTTCACCAAAAGAATAAATATAGGTATAAAATTATGGGTTATTACACACCTCGTGATATTCACTAAGCCTAAGGCTCAATACATAATCCCTTAGACAGAATAGAATTGAAGACAAGCACGCCAAGTGAGATGAAAGGTCAATGTACTTTCACTCACTAAGCCTAAGGGGCATACCTAGTGAGATAAAAGATCAATGCTCTTTCCCCCACTAAGCCTAGGCTCTTAAGATGCGTCTGTGGTCGAGATATTAAGGCCACTGAGTCATTATGGCACACCTAGTAGCCTTTTATCTTACCTAAGCCAGAGCTCCTATGGTGTATTCCTCAATCGAGGTATTGAGGCCACTAAGCTCAATTTTGGGTGGGTATAGTTGGTCCATTTGGTCTGATCAAGCAATTGTGACCAAATCAAACCCTACTTTGGTTCTTCACCTCCAAAGTATAATAAATATTCAAAGTATGTGCATTCCGGGTATTCTAGTCTTTTGATCTTATTAAAAATGTATTTTAGCCTTGGAATTAGAATAGATACAAATAAAATTATATGTGAAGAAATACAAGCAAATTCTATGAGTTTATTTTATATATGAATAAGATATGCACATGTTACATTTAAAAAATGGGAAGGTAGGTCTCATAAGATTAATTTTTTTTCTTTGCTATCGACCTCCACCTATCCAGAGTCTTTAGGAATTAGAATTATTTCTAAACATTTGCTACAATGTAATTGTTCATCAAACTTATGCAATGGATCACACTCAGCTAAGCCCTTAAACTATGTGTACGCCACAAAGGCATCATAACAATACCACTAAGATTGAAGTTGATTTTCATAATGTGCAAACTCTTAGCTTTCCAAATACTTATATATAGTTGCAAATGTATGCCTCGGTTTGACATTGTTAATGGCTTTATCAATGCACTCATTCATATCTTTCTACCATGACTTAACTCCATGCTTGGTCTTAGATAGTTGTTCCTATGGATTGTTTTAGCTCTATGTTATTAACCAAATCATTTCCAAAACTTCTCTATATAATCGCTTGATCTTAGTAAGATACTCCTCCAATGTTTTTTTTTTCATTTTTCAGTAATTATTATTATGCTTAGTCACCTTGTCAGTGAAGATTTTACCCTCTCATTGAGCATATTTAAGTGTACTAGAGTATTTTTGGACATTCTTGATATCCACAACCCATTTTTTCTTCAAAAAAGTTAATTGATCAATTAAACTTCTCTCTTTGTGAAGATTGTCTTTCAAACGGATAGTATTCACCCTCAATAGTACAATCTCAACTTTAGATGCTAGCCTTTCTCTTTCTAGGCATTCCTCCAAGCTAGCAAATTGAGCTTTGAGAAAATCTACATCAAGTGAAGTAGACTATAATTCACTCTTTTCTATTTCCAATTCAAACACTTTAGCTTGAAGAGATTTCTTCTCGGCTTTTAAGGTTGAATGAGCAATCTGAAGTTCTTCATATTTGTCCTCTATCCATCAGAAACATCTAGAACTTGAGAGAAGCGGTCAAAATCTTCTTTCTCATAAAGAGTTGTTGTAGATAATATAAGAATGACTAATAAAGTCACTACATTGATATTGTTTCATATATGAAGTATGGATTTAGCTTATACCTAAACATAAGGTTCAAGTCAAATCTTAGCAAAGTTGTTATCCTCAAGTCGTCAACAATCCTCTTGTCTTGGGGTAGCATTATGGCCTCAATCAACTCGAGATGGTTTAATAGATGCTTTTGAGGTGTTGCTATCACTTGTGCTTGCATCTACATGAGAGTAAGGAATAGTAGTGGTTCCCAAGAAAATTCTTCCTCTTTTTGTCACATCCTCCTCATCATTATCTCCTTCTTCAAGTATGATCATCTCTTTAATGAGGGCTAGGATGTAAGGAATTTGAGGTTCCTTTAAAGAGGGATCTATCAGCCCATTGCCTTCATTTACGCTTAGTCTCGAAAGATGCTTGAGAATATCGACCAGACAAAGACTTTGGAATCTTCTTAACCTTTAGCACTCTTGAGATTGCCTTGAGTAAGCCTTCCTTTTGAAAATTATAAATGAATTATGAATAAATAATTATCATATAAACAATCCCAATGGGCACAAAATATGTTTTGTGAAGACAATCGACGGACTCAAGATTGAGTTAACAATAAATGACCTTTACAAAATAACTAGTACTACTAACCTTGTTGGATTTTGGCTTCTTTTTTAGCTTCTTAGGACCAGACTTCATGGTCTTTTAAGCTTCTTGAGTGTGTAGCCAAGCAAAAGGAACCTTATAACATGATTACAAAAAAAAAAAAAAATTATAGTAGCATGTCAATAGAGTATATATGCCTTCCATTTAGTCGCACAAGTAACGAACACTCCAGTTGGAGGACAAATAATGGATTTTCTTATGCCTTTGGAAAAATTGGAGTTAGTAGATTGTTATCAAGCCTTCCCTGTATTACATTCTATAAAAAAAAAAGGTAAGATCATTCCATAATCTAACAAACATGTTAAGCCAATAAAACAATGGAAACAATGAAAGAAGAGCAAGTTATTTACTAGCATAGGAAATTGACCTTATCTTCATGAGAATGATAGGATCATTTATAACTTTGTTATTATTTACACAGTGCCTATCTTGTACAAATTTGTCAAACTTTTCTACCCAAGCTTCTAATTCATAGAGGAAGACAAACACTCTTTGAAGGCAGGGTTAAGTTGACCTCGCTTGGATATATTCCATTTAAAATCTCGCAATATGAAAATATATTGGGACTTCCACCTCTTAATAGAAGATTGGAGCTCATTAATAAATTTATTATCACCTTTTGTTTGAATGGAATAAAAGTTTGGGGCCGACGGATGGCTTAGAAATTTAAAGAAATATTTGCACAAATCATGAGAGTCATTCCAAAAGCTTCTAGATACACTTATCTCCTTCATATCGGTCCTAGATTGACAGTCTTATCGGTTTCATTTTAGATTGGTCTTCTACCCAGCATAAAGATGGTATGTTGTCATTAAACATACAACATTTTTATTTCTATCCTCTACTCGTTCTACCTCTCTATATATATGACCTATTTTATAATAAAAAAATCTAAAATTATAAGATAACTCTCTTACTTTTACTCTTTTTTCAATATTTCTTAGGTATTTGACGTCCTCTTAAATTCTTGAAGATCTCTTATTTTACGGATCACCAATAATAATTTTATAAAACTATCGAAACTATTACAATAGTTGGATACGTGTGCGTACACACATATATATATAAGTATATATATGGGGGACCTTTTTCTTCTCTTTTCCGTACAACGACCTGCTTTCTGATAGGCCAGGCATGCATCGTTATGATTTATGCATAGCTGGACTAAATCATTTGTTTGATTTACCATGTCCACGCGTCGTGTTAATGAGGTTTGGAGCTAGCGGTAGACATGATTAAGAGCTAACGACAGGCCCCCACAAAGGCCATCCGCAAAGGTCCGAGGATCTAAAGTCTAAATCTTAATAATAATAATAATTGTAGTAGTAGTAATAATAATAGTAGTAGTAACTCCTTCGTCTTGATTTCATAACTTATAAAAATAAGCTTCAATTAAAAAATGTAAATAAGAATAGAAATAATATATAATTTATCATAATATTAACTATATGATAATAACATATTTTTTTAATAATTAATCTTTTTTTCTTCAAAATAAATTTTTTTAATCAATTTTTTTTTCTTAAATTATAAGAATATTATTTATTTTCATTTTTATTTTACCATTTTACTTTATTTTATTAACCTTAATATAAACTAAGAAATAATAATGTCAATGTCATTACTTTTTTTAAACTATTGAATATAAGAATTATTATGCATATAATAATAAAAGATACCAACTATATAAAAACTAAAAAATAAAATTATGACTAACGTCTCTTTACAATAATTTAAAAATATGCATACTTAACGCAAAATAATGAGCTAGTAATGAGAATAACTATAATAGTCGTGACAATAATATTATAATAAAATAATATTTATTATGATACTAATAAATAAAATATAATATATATAAATATGCGTGTATAATGAATTTAGTGTTATTTTTAATATGATATAATCTGAAATAATATTATGTCTGAAGTAATGATATGATTAAACAATCATAGTGTTTGATACACATGTATTTTTTATGTATGAAAGTTGCTTAAAGTAATAATAGTGTGAATATATGTATATTGATAATTTTAGACTTTCTTAATTTTAATAAGACATATTTTTATAATATGTTTTCATTTGTTTATATATTTAATTTTAATATGGTATATTATGATTAATAATAATTAAGCTTCATAAATCATAGTTAGTATTAATAATTAATAATAACATCAAAAATTATTAATATTTGTGTTAATAATATATTTATAATTATTTTATTAATATAGTGTTATTAATCAAATTATTAATAATTAATGTTATGAATATTAATGAATATAAATAATTATTAATAATGAAGAATCAATATATTATTAACATTATGAATCAGTGTTATATAATAAATTAACAATTAATAAGTAAAATTTTAAAATATATTTCTAATTATTAATCATTAATCATATAATAACAATAATAATTAATCATCAATATTAATAAATAATAATAGTGATAAACGATATTAATAATGAATAATTATTAATAGTTAATAATTGGCATTTAATAGTAATAATTCATAATAATAATAATAATAATAATTAATATGAAAAATTAATAATTTTAAATAATTAATTGTAATTCATAATAACTAATATCAATACTCATTAATAATTAATAATTATTACTATTAATAAATAAAAATAAATAATAAATAAAGTTTAATAATCATCATAATAATAGTAGTAGTAATCAATAATTAATATTATTAAATACTAATTATTAGTAACAATATTAATAATATTTTAATAATTAAAATGGCTAATGAATATTTTTAATTATTAGAAATATTGATAATTATTAATAATAATTAACTTTAATAATTATAAGAATATGATAGGTGAGTATAATTAAGAAAAAAAATATAGGATACCTTAAATAATTAATAAAAGATCTTACGATCTTGTCAAAATAAAAATAATATATAAAATAAACAATTAAAATCTAGAACAGACGAGTAATATTTAAAATAAGATCTTATCGATAACGACGATGAGACATTAAGACCAGTAAAAAGCTGATAAGTTGTTGGTAGGCCTAGTAGATGTAAGGCAAAATACGGAGGCCACTTTATTTATTTATTTGTTTGTTTGTTTGTTTTTGTACGATTTCCTGCCCTCGTTTTACTTTGTTGACTGGACAAAAATGCAGAAAAGGGTGTGAAAACTAGGGGTGTGCAAAATCGGATATCCGTATCCATTCGGATATTTTTTCAGATATCCGCTCCGCATTTTTTTAGACCGGATATCCGGGATGCGGATATCCGAAAAATATAGACCGGATATAGACCGGATTCGGATATATCCAATATCCGTATGAAAATACTATTTTATCAATTTTAATAACTTTTGCTATAATATTTTAAAAAATAAGGATCATATATCAATTAATATTCATATCTATATTCATATAAATATCTTATTTTATCTAAAAGAAGTATTAAAATATTATTATAAATATTTAAAATATAAAAATAAATAAAATTTTAAAACTTAAAACTATAAAAATACAATAATATGGTGTATTATTGAAATAATCAACAAAATATCGGATATTTTTTCGGATCGGATAATCCAAAAAAAAACCGGATATCCGAATGTCGGATATCCTTTTAGAATAAAACCGGTTCGGATATCCGAAATGTCGGATCGGATTTTTAAATATCGGATCGGATTTTCGGATCCCGGATTTTTTGCACAGCCCTAGTGAAAACTGAAAAGAAATTAACTAGTTTTTTGGCCATTTTACTTTGTTGACCGGACAAGCATAGTAGTTCCACATTTCGTTGACCGTAAAAAATAAACATCACTCTGCTAATACATAAAGTAAATAGATGTATCAAATTTGGTCGACAATCGATATTTATAATTATAGGGAGCAAAAAAAAAACTCAGTTCTCACGACTGTTTTATCTAAATGAAAAAATTGTTCTGAGGTGACCTTGGGAAAAATTAATTGTCCTAAAGTTCTGAAAATATTTGATTCTAGGCCATGTTTTGAATGATAATAAAGGCCCCTAAAAAATACGGGAGAAATTATTTATTTTTTTATATCTGTTTAGTATAAGTAAAATTTTTTATTTGTATAAAATTTTAATGTTAGTTGAGGGAAAATAATTTTCCTTTTCAACTCATGGATAACATTTTCTGAGAACTCCTCAACTCCCTTTTCCATATAAGAATATACTCTCTAATCTTTTATGACTATGAGCAGATATATGGGCTACTTCCGGCATTTATATAGTAAATATATGAGCTACTTCTGGTATTTATACAGTAAATATATAATGAGCTACAGGAGAAGAAAGAGTTAGGAGGATATAAATAAAATTTTAACTTTGGCTGTTTCAAAAAATATTTTTTTTTTCAGAAGCAAAGATTTTCTTCTACTTTATATATATATACAAATTATAAATTATAAAATAATAATAATAATTATTTGTATCTAGATAAAATTAATACTTTTTTAAAATAAATCTATATGCTCAAGCAAAGTTTTCAAATTATATAAAAAAATATCGGATGCATATTTTGTAAGATATGACATCATGACATAAGAATTGAAGTTATGAGTTCACACCATTCACAATACAAGCGATCAATCAATTCGTTATAAAAACTACCGACTAGCCAGAAAAGCTGTAAAATAAAATAAATACTTCAAGAATTTATTTTAAATATTGTTGTGATATATCTCGATTAGTTTCTTTCATAGCTTTTTTTAGTTATTGTAATATGTTATTTATATTTTATAAAAACTAAATTAAAAATGTAATATATTAAATTTTGATTTATGTAATAAATAATTGTTTATATCTAATAAAAAATATTACTAATTTTTAATGTAAATAAAGTAAAATAAAATATTATTCTAATATAAGTTATTCCTCTCAAACTAAACATAAGAAAAATATTCCCTTAAATAATTTACCCTTATATATCAAACAAGAAAGGTGGATAAATTTTTCCCCTATACTTGTTTGGTACGGGGATAAAAGGATGAAAAAATTATCCTCATATTTTATATATCTTATATAATCTATTTAAAATTAAATATTTTTATTCTAATGAATATTCATTTTAGATCTTAATTTAATCTAAAATAAATATTTTATTAAAATATATTTATTATTATTAAATACCTAATATAAAAAATATAAAATAGATGAAAAAATTTTCCACCCTTATTATCCCCATACCAAATAAATAATTATTTTCCCCTTAATTATTTTTTTTTAATCTATTTTTCTCGTCCCAAGTATAGCCTCAGTATTACAATCAAGGTATATATACCGGTAAATTAGATGCTATCAAAAATTGAATCAATTACCAAGATTTTTGATTAATTTTAAATGGTTTCCCCCAAGGACATCTATTTAAATTTGCATACCAAATTTGACTTTGACGCTCGAAGATTGACCGGCGTCGTGGACTCCATTACAGACAATTTGTACATAAGAGGGACGTCACCGTTGGGGCAGGGAGGCAAATGGTACAATTCCTCTGACGTGCAACTTCCATTCCCCGGTTACGGAATGATTTTACACTACACAAGATATCTATACTCCACTAAAATGTGCCGTAATGGTACTGCGGGTCGCTTTCGTTGCTGCCCAATGGGCCGGCCGTCCGACAGTGCCTCATCAGGCGGCCCCACCCTTTTCTTAATTCCCGACTCGTACATGTAATGTAACGTAAGACCTTAAAAGAGCATAGTCGGGTGGTTAATTTATTTAACCAAATAAGTCTAATTTGAGATTATTTTTCAACTCATTTAATAAGTAAATTGACTTTAGGCAAAAAAATAAAAGGTTTAATTTGTTTACGGTATAAGAGTGCACACACTCGACTTATTCATAACAAAAGTTCACGAACATTGTCGATTCAACTTATTAAAAATTTAATTTATTTATAAGTAAAATATATCTGCATATCAATTTGAAACTTATTTATTAAATAAGTAGAAAAAATAATCTATTATTTTAGAGCCCTAGGTACATCATAATAAGAATAGAAAAATAATCTAGTATTTTACATCTTTTTATATAATAATATAATAATTTTATGGTCATTTAATTTAAAGTTATATTTCATATATCGAAAATGTTACTTTTTATAGTAAACAACTAATGTTTGTTATATTGCTCATAAAGCAAATATTATAATATTCATAACTCATTATATATATATATATAGTAATAAAATTGATGAATATTTCTTGCAATTAAGTAGGCCTTGCAAAATTTATGCCATTTTTAAAAAAAAAAAATTAGACTAATTTTTAAGCTAATTTCAACATTTTGTTTTAAAAACATTAAGCTAAAAGAAATTATAGAAATATATATATATATATATATATATATAAAGTATAGATATTAGACTAAGTAATACTAATAAGAATAAAAAAAATAGACCAGGTAACATAAATCAAACACATTCTATATAGGAACAAACACAGAATGATAACTAGTATCAAAATGGGAATTTATAATATTTTGTAAGTTTGGGATCAATCAAATAAATGACCAAGAGTTGATCTAAAACAACAAATGAAGATTGCATTGTGGTGGCATTTTAGTAATAATGAGGCATCATTTTAAATTAGATGGAAAAAGTGTGCACCGTATTATTTTTTTAGAGTTTAAGGTTTATTGTTTTGACATAGGGGTTTAGTGTTTATGGATTTATAGATAGAGTTTAGGGTTTATGGTTTAAGTTTCTTATAAGGTTTAATTTTAGTGTTTAGGGTTTAAGATTTAGGGTTTTGGATTATGATTTTGGTATGGGAGTTTATGGATTTAGGGTTAGGATTAGGGTATGGGGTTTAGGGCTAAGGGTTGAGGAATGACAGTTTAGAGTTTAGGGTTTAAGGTTTAGAGTTTAGTATTTACGGTTTAATTTAGTTGATTCCAGTTGAAATCATAGTCATTGATTTGTATTGATCTAAAGGTTATTATTGCTTCTTAGTTCTTATTTTAACCCAATCCTATATATATTCCCTATATCATAGACATTTTTTTATGACTAGAAATGTACAATAACAATGTAAACATCGTTAAAGCCATAAATATTTTATAAAAAACCTTGCACTAATAAAAATTAAATATTGTTACCATTGTAATTGTAACTTATATCTAATTAAATTATTAGTTTTTGATTCTTTTTTCATTGTAGGATGAAAATGTAAAACATTTGTATTAAGTATTCTATTTCTCTTATGGGTGATGGGGCTACAGGAGAATGGATCAACAATACCAACCACAAAATAGAAATAATAACAATTCGATGACATATGATTTATGTGGAAAAAACCTTTCAATGCAAAAGAAAAACAACTGTGTGACACTTCTATCTACTTAGAAAATTTTTACTATTAGAAATCAGAGATAAAATGTCTAGTATTCAAGTACTAATTGGATGCTACAATTATCAACCCAGAAATAACACAACTAGACAAAAATTACAACACCCAAAGAGAAGAGTTTGAAACTCTAAAATAAAGTTGTTGTTAAAAGAGTGATACCTTTTACATTAATCAACAATAAGATGTTAACAAAAACCTTAAAAATTTTCAGTCAAAAACGAGAAAAATAGACCTTTCAATTAAAGTTAAAACCAAAACCAATATGAAACTTATTTAAACAAAAATGTCCATTGAAAAACTAAAAAAAAAACTAAATTGAAGAGCTTAAAATCAAATATTCACCGTTCATAATCAATATTGATGTCCTCGAAATCTTCCGTCAAAAAATCAAAATGATCCAAAGGTGAACGAATTCAAAATTTTGAATTTATGAAACTTATGGTGAAGAGAATAATGGCATAATTTTTTTGTTTCTCAATCTCTCACCTACGAGATTTAAATCTCAATTTTTCTCCCAATTACTCACCTTCTCACATTAAATTTACAACTGATGTTTATCCTTCCTAAATTAAGGTCATTAATAAAAATTTAAAAAAAAATAACCTTGGTTTAAAATGGGCTTTACTACATAGAAGGAAACCCAAATGCTCCAACAAACTCTCCCCCCTCCCCGCTATGTAGAGGTGATCGCCATCCCAGTGGTCATACCACAAACTAAACTTCTATCTTGGTAAGGCATTTTTCAACATATCAGTCCCATTATCATGAATATGTACCTTCTCAACCTCTAGCAACTTAATATCCAAAACATTACGTATCTAATGATATTGTGTATCAATGTGTTTTAATCTAGAATGAAAGGCGGGATTCTTACCAAGATGTATAGTGATTTGGTTGTCTCAAAAGAGCACATATCTTTCTTGAAAAAAAAATAATATCTCAAAAAAGTTTCTTTATCCATATAAACTCATTACTAGATTCAGCCATAGCAATGAACTTTGCTTCAGTAGTCAATAAAGCAACACATTTCTGAAGTCTAAACTACCATGCTACTGCCTCTTGCAAAAGTGATCAAATAACCTGAAGTAGATTTCCTTCAGTCAATATCCCTAGCCATATCTAAATCAATATATCCCTTAATGACCAACTCATCACTTCCAAGACAAAGTCTCAAACTAGAATTGACATGAAGATATCTAAATATCCACTTCAATGCTCTCTACCAGGTTAGAAAGGAATATGTTAAAAACTCCAACTATATGAGTAATATCAAGTCTCGTACACACCATAACATACATCAAACTACCCATAACAGATAAGGAATGTTCTTCATCTCTTGCTTCTCTACATCACATAAGGGACATTGCTTAGATCTCAAATTAAAGTGAGGAGCAAGTGTAGTGCCTATAACTTTGGCATTGTCCATCTAGAATATATAAAGTATGTTTTTAATATATTTTTCTTAAGATAGCTACACCTTCTTAGCCCCTTTATCTTGAATGATTCTAACTCTGAGAATTTACTTTGTTGAACCCAAGTCTTTAATGGCAAAAGATTTGCTTAAATATTTCTTCAACTTCTCAATCCTAGAAGTGTTCTTGCCAACAATGAACATATCATCGACATAGAGCAATAAAATGGTGAATTCACCATCATCAAATTTTTGCATAAAAACACAGTGATATAAAGTAGTCTTCTTATAGCTATGTTATTTGATGACAGACTCAAACTTCCTATTCCACTACCTCGATACCTATTTGAATCCATACAAACTCTTCTTAAGATTACAAGCATAGTCTTCCTTGCCTTTCACCTGAAAACCCTCTTATTGCTCCATGTAAATCTCTTCTTCCAACTTACCATGCAAGAAAGTGGTATTCACATCCATTTGCTCAAAATTTAAATTAAGATTAGCAGCCAAGCATAGTGCAACTTAGATCAAAGACATTTTCACAACAGGAGAAAAGATTTCTCCAAAATCAACACCTTTATTTTGCTTGAAGCCTTTGACCACCAACCGAGCTTTATATTGTGGGATAGAAGAATTATCCTCTTACTTCAACTTGTAAACCCACTGATTCTTTAAAGCTCTCTTACCCTTAGCCAACTTCACCAGCTCAAATGTATGGTTTTCATACAAATATTGCATCTCATCTTGCATTACTTCAAGCCATCTATCTTTTTCTCCACTTTCAACAAATTCTTCATAAGACTCAAGCTCTCCCCTCATCAGTTAAAAACACATAATATTGTGAAGAGTATCTGGAAGAAGGTCTATGATCTTTGGTGGACCTCCTAAGTGAAGTTGTTGGTTCATTTAAAATTTTTTCTTAATGATCACCTACAACATCATTTGTTGGAGCATTAATATCACCATCATGTTTCCGCTCATCGTGAGCCAAATGCTCATCCATATCATCTCGCACTCCATGATTAACAAGTTCACGCACCAATTGCAGCTTCGCCAAATCTATAACTATTAGTTGATCATCACTCTCAACTCTACTTGTATCTACTTTGTAAATGTCAGTAATGGTCTGTCTTCAATGAAAAATACATTTTTACTTATCATTAGCTTTTTCTGCACGATATCATACACCCTCTAGTCAAATTCATGATGACCACAACCTAGAAGTATTTGTATCCAACTTTAACCTCTCATCATTTGGGACATTAACATATGCCTTGCAACCAAAAACACACAAATGATCATATGATACATCCCTACCAAATCAAAAACTATTGGGAACATCACCATTTGGAGCAACTACATGACTCAAAATAATCACATGTACTATTGTAAGTAAAAATTTAGCCCAAAAAGACTTAGACAACTTTGCCTCTAAAAGTATACATCTAACTCTTTCAATCAAAGTTCTATTCATCCTCTTTGCCAAACCATTCAATTGAGGAGTCTTTTGGTACCAGACACCTTGTTGAATGCAATACCTATCAAACTGATCATAATACCCACCACCATTATTAGTACGAATGCATTTCAGCTTCTTCCAAATCTCTCTTTTAACAGAGGCATGAAAGTGTTTAAACTTATCAAAAACTTCATCTTTGAATTTCAAGGCATAACCCTAAAGCTTTATAGAATGATCATCAATTAAATGATAAATTAAAGTGCATCACCAATATAATTTACCTTAATGGAGCCACAAATATTAGAATGCACCAATTCAAGAACCTCAACTCTTCTTGAAGGAGGACCTTTGTGGAAAGAAACTTTATGTTGTTTTCCTATCATAAAATGATAACACTTCTCTAATTTGGCACATTGTAAATCAGAGAGAAAATTCTCTTTTACCAAACAATTAATTCCTTTCTTGCTTATATGACTAAACCTCATATGCCATAACTTAGATATATCTTTGTTTTCCACTACATTCACATGATCACTAGTAATCAAAGCTTGTATAAAATATAAGTTAGCACATTTTTTACCTCGGGCCACAACTAGATTACCTTCGGTGAGCTTCTATTGACCTAAACCAAAGCTATTGAAAAAATCATCACCGTCAATTTTTCCAGCTGAAATCAAATTTAGACGAATATCTGGTGCGTGTCAAACAACCTTGAGAACAAACTTTGTCCCAAGCTTAGTCTCCAAGAATACATCTCTCATACTAATCACCTTAGATAAGCCATCATTACCCATCTTCAAAACTCCAAAATCACCAGGAGTGTAAGAAGTGAAGAATTCCTTCTTAGAGGTAATATGTTGTGAAGCGCTACTATCAATAACCCAACTCATCTCATAATTCACAAGATTCACAACATTCTCATCAACGATAATGAGAAGATCATTAGATGCAACAACAGAAGCACCATCACTATCATCATCATCATTATTCTTTTCTTACTTGGGATTCTTGTTATCTCTATTTCACTTGTATCACTACTTCTTAATATACCTCATTTTTCCAAAATAATGGCATTCAAGATTCTTTTACTTATCACTGCTCTTATCTCTACCCTTGTAAATTTTACCCTTGATTCTCCCCTATTTTCGGTGAATAAAACATCTAACTATGAGGATGCCATTGATTCCTTCTTCTTATCTTCTTATTTAGAACACCAATCTTGAAAAGCTCCATGGTAACCTCACCATTTGGAATGGAGTTGGTAAGTGAGACCCAAAATGTCTCTCAACAACCTAGTAGAGTATTACGGAGCTATAATGCTTGAACCTCATCTTCAAACTTTATTCCCATACCTAACAACTGATCTAACACACCTTGAAACTTATTCAAATGATAATAAATCAAGGAACCATATTTTTATCTCAAATTCATCAATTGTTTCAAGATGTATAATTTATTGTTCCTAGTCTTCAAGGCATATAAATTTTCTAGCTTATCTCATAGTGCCTTTACATTTGTCTCATTCACAATGTGGTTTTAAACATTGTCCTCTACACATTATCTAATAAAACCACATAGTTGTTCATAATCAAATTGCCAATATTCATTAGTTTTATCTACTAATTTATCTTTAGCAAAAATTGGTAGATGCAAACTTTTCACATACAAGAGATCATTTATCTTACCCTTCCATCTATGGTAATTAGATCCATTAAAAGAAGCCATATTACTTATAATAGCCTCCATATTATGATCTAAAACCACTTTGATGGGGAAAGGGATAATGGGTCAAGAACACCAACCACAAAATAGAAACAAGAACAAATCAATGACACATGATTTACATAGAAAAACCCTTCCAATGCAAAAGCAAAAAAACCACGGGGCACTTTGATCCACTTAGAAAAATTTCACTATGATAAATCTAAGATTCAAAATCTAGTATTCAAGTGCTAACTGGATGCTACAATCATCAACCCAAAAATAACACAACTAGACAACAATTTCAACACCCACAGAAAAGAGTTTACAAACCTAAAACAAAGTTGTTGTAAACACACCCAAAGGTTGATATACATGCTAAAAAATAGAAATCCCTTTTACAATAATAAAAAAAATATTTTAGTGGCAACCTAACAAATTTTCAGTGAAAACCTAGCACAATAGATCACTCAAGTAAAGAAAAAACCAAAACCAGTCTAAAACTAACCTAAACTAAAATTTTCACTAAAATACTAATGAAAATATAAATTGAAGATCTTGAAATCAAATTTCCACTATTCATAATCAATATTGGTATCCTATAAAGCTTATGTAAAAAAATCAGAATAATCCAACGGTGAATTAATTCAGATCTTCGAATTGATCAAACTTGTGCTGAAGAGAATAATGAAAAAAATTTATATCTCTCTCTCTCTCTCTCTCTATGTCTCTCTCTATCTATCTATCTATCTATCTATCTATCTATCTATCTATCTATCTATCTATCTATCTATCTATCTATCTATCTATCTATCTATCTATCTATCTATCTATCTATCTATCTATCTATCTATCTATCTATCTATCTATCTATCTATCTATCTATCTATCTATCTATCTATCTATCTATCTATCTATCTATCTATCTATCTATCTATCTATCTATCTATCTATCTATCTATCTATCTATCTATCTCTCATTTACAATATTCAAATCTCAATTTTTCTCGTAATTACTCACCTTCTCAGATTAATTTTACAACTGATGTTTAGTCTTTCTCAAAGTTAGGTCATTAATAAAAATGATAAAAATAATCTTGGTTAAAAAAAAAGGGTTTTACCATATAGAAGGGAGCCCAAATACCCCAATAATGGATTAAGTAATTATATACATTTAATTATCTCAATTTAATAGAGCTTGTGTATTCATTTTTTTTTGTCTTTTTGCATCGAGTTAAATAGAGAAACTTGATATGTTTTGGTTGACTTTAGAATCAATTAATGAAATAGAAATGTGAATATTTTGATTTCAACACATTCCATTATTAATTACTCATCATAGTTAATGGCTTCATACTATTACTTGCATGTGTTTGTGAAATGAGAGGGAGAGTAGAAAATGATGGGATTGTACTTCTATGTTGGCATATTAATATAATATTAATATTTAGAAGTAACAAAATTCTTTTTGAAGAAATATTTATTTAGTTAAAAAATACCTAAAATAGGTAGTTTCTGCATAAAAATAATAATAATTCATTTACTTCAAATGAATTATACAAAAGACATAAAATGCAAGAATATTATTTCTTACTCCCACACCAAGCTAACACTTACACATCATAGTTAGTGAGTATTAGGATAAAAGAAACTATGGAAATAATCAAACTTTCTTTGTAAAAATAGTATAGTTGTTAGAATAAGTAATATTAATAAGAATATAAAAAGTATTTGTGACAACATAAATCAAACACCTTTGATATAAGAACACAGATAGAATGAGAATTGATATTAAAATGAGAAATGATAATATTTTTATAAGTGTTGTAGCAATCAAATAAATGACCAAGATTTCATCTAAAACAACATACAAAGATTACATTATGGTGGCATTCTAGTAATAACAAGGCATTATTTTAAATAAGATAGGAACAATGTTCATCTTATTATTTTTATTTCCTTCCAACATTAGTCGTTTTATAAAAATTAAAGAAACTATTGATAACAAACATGACTCGTAGAGATGGTAAAGGTATTCATGTTGCTTAATGTGGACATGAGTTAGAGTCACATTAACACCATATTTTTGTTATCTTTTCTTACTTTCAATAAAAAAAATTATCATGAAAATTTTCCTTAATTTTAATGAATGTTTACTTTCTATTATTGAATTTGTGCATCTATTTTAGGTTTCTAGTGATATTTATTTTATATTTGGATTTAGTTTTTTTCCATTTATTTTATATTTTAAATTTTATACTTTGAGTTTCTGCATTTTTTAGGGCTTATTATTAGGGTTTAAGCTTTATGGTACATTCCATTTATTTCAAGTTTATTAGATTTTATTTGTTTGATATTTGTTTAGATAATTTTTGGCATTTAGTTCTATTTAGGATTTTGAGTTTACTCCACTTATTTTAGATTTTTTAGGACTTAGGGTTTATTTTATTTATTTTAGTTTTTTTTTTAATTTATGGTTTCAGTTTTTATTTTTTATTTTATGGTTTTTAGACTTTTTTAGGTTTAGAGTTTAAGGTTTAGGTTTGGGGATAATATATGGTTTCTAGTTTTTCTTTTTAATTTTAGGTTTAACATTTAATGTTTATTCTATTTATTTTAGATTTTTTTAGACTTATCTAGAATTTAGGGTATATTACATTTATTTTAGGTTTCTCAAGTTGTTTAGTTTAGGGTTTTTTTTTACATTTGGATTTATGACTTTTTTTTTCTTTTTTTTTAGATTTTTTTTTGAGTTTTTAGATTTTATATTTTTTAGCGTTTATGGTTTAGTTTTAAGCTTTAGTGTCCATTCAATTTATTTTAGGTTTATTATATTTTATTTATTTTATATATTTTAGGTTATGTTTGGATTTTTTAGTTTTGTTTATGATTATAGCTTTATTCCATTTATTTTATATTTTTTTTAGAGCTTAGGGTTAATTTCATTTATTTTATAGTTTTTTAGATTTCCATTACTTTAGTTCTTTTTTAATTTAGGGTTTAGGTTTTTTATTATTTTAGGGTATTTAGACTTTTTTAGGTTTAGAGCTATATATGATTTCAAGTTTTTTTTTAATTTAGGTTATTATTTAGTCTTAGTGTTCATAATTTAGGGTTTAGGATTGGAGTTTAGAATTCAAGGTTTATTGCTTTAACATAGGGTTTTAAGGCTTAAGGTTTAGAGTTTAGGATTAGAACTTAGAGTTTAGGGCTTATGGTTTAGGATTTTAAGTTTTAGTGTTAGTGTTTATGGTTAAGGGTTTAGGATCTAGGGTTTGGGGTTATTGTTTTGGTATAGAGGTTTATGATTTTAGGGGTATGAATTTGGGTTTAGGGTTAAGGGTTAAAGGATGAGAGCCTAGGGCTTTCAGTTTAACGTTTGTAGTTTAAGGTTTAGAGTTTAGGATTTAAAGTTTATTTTAATTTATTATAGTTGAGATCATAGTCATTGATTTGTATTGATATAAAGGTTATCATTGGTTTTTAGTTATTGTTTTAACCCAATCCTCTATATATATATATATAATATTTCTTCTTATCATAGACATCTTTTAATACTAGAAATATGCTTTAGCAATGTAAAAATCAATAAAAATTAAATTCATAAATATTTTATAATAAAAAAACTAGCATGGATAATAATTAAAAATTAAATTCCATTGAACTTATGTCGAATTAAATTAGTAGTTTGTGATTCTTTTTTCATTATAGGATGAAAACTTAGAACATGTATATTGAGTATTCTATTTCTCTTATGGGTTGTGTAATTATATACATTTAATGATCCCAATTTAATAGAGCTTGTGCATTCATTTTCTTTTTGCTTTTGCATTGAATGAAATGGAGAAACATGTTTTGGTGACTGTAGAATAAATTAATGAAATACAAATGTGGATATTTTAATTTCAACGTATTCCATTATTGATTACTCATCATAGTTAATGGCTTTATACTAGTAGTTGCACGTGCTTGTGAAATGTGCAGGAGAGTAGAAATTGATTGGGTTTCACTTCTATGTAGTCATATTAAGATAAGATGAATACTTTGAGGTAAGAAAATGCTTTTGAAGAAATATTTATAAATACTTCGATTGGGTTCAAATAAATACCTAAAATAAGTACTGCTTGCAAAAAAATAATAATAAATCCTTTTACTTCAAATGAATTATACAAATACATAAAATGAAAGAATATTATTTCTTACTCCTATACCAAGCCAACACTTGTTGTTTATTTGCTTCATTATTTGGTATTTTATTACTCACTTTGTTATAATACTATGTTGGTGTGTATCTCATTTAATATATTTCCATTTTAGCCTCAAATTGTATGTGTATGTATGTATGTATGTATATATATATATATATATATATATATATATATATTTCAGACAAAGCAACAACATATTTTTATAATGTTGTTATGTTTGATTTTTAGCTTATCTATCCACGCTTTAATATCCATTTTAGTACTTTTTTCACAAATGAAAATATATGTTATGAAAAGTTAGATTAAGATTACAATATATCATTATGAACTATATTATTTAGTATAAACTCAACATTAAGTTACTACCATAACACCTAAGAAGAAGAGGAATATAAGATTAGAATATGTGATAATAGAATAGAAAAGAAGAAAACTAGAATTACAAGTTATATATATAGATAGACAAACAAGTTACTATTAATAAACTATATTTTAATTTTGATACTATAACTAAATCATTTTGTAACCATAAATCAAACCATAACTTTTGAAAATGCAATCCAAACTAACAAACCATAAAACTGGGCACTTTGCATCCTACTACTAGTAGCAAAAACATGGTACATAGGGATGTTATTTTTGTAATTTAATATAACATTGTTTCAAACATAACACAAAGAGGGTTAAAAAATATACATATTTCATGCATAAATACATATTTTTCATAGTATAGTACACATCTACCTACAAATATGGCGGACAACAAGACATTTTCATAAATTTATTAAACTATCTTTTAAAATAATACACATATTATCCAATAAAATATACATCTTCAATATATAAATGCATATCTTACTTGGAAATAATGCATATCTTCTAAACTTAAATACATATATTCACACCTTATTAGAAAGAGTGCACATCTTTATATAACGAATATACATTTTATAGTTGTAAACTCTCATCTTATATCAACAAAATGCATATTTTATAGAGATGAAATGCACATGTTATAAAGGTGAATACACAATATATATATATATATATATATATTAACAAATACACATCTTCAATTTTAAATGTACATCTTATTGTGATGAATAAATATCTTATATCTATAAATGTACATCTTATAGTGGTAGTACATATACTTTACAAAAAAAATTACATATTATTTTATTCATAAATACAAACCTCATTTCCTAAAAAAAATACACATCCCATTTGCAAAAATGCTAACAAAACCTTCCCAACCAAATGCCCTTCCCCATCCCACCGATATTGCTTTTAATCTTCTTAATGCCACTTAGGGAGTCAAAACTTTTTTTGACACTATCAAAACATTTCTAAAGTATAGATCGATTAATCTATGAAATCGGTACACATGAAACACTCCAAAAACATTACACATTGAATAGCTAAATACACAAATGATAGATGTTTCAAGATTTTGAAGCGTAGCTAGAGCCAACAATCTTGATGATTGCATATAGAATAACCTAAGGAAACTATACGAGTTATCTTACCTTATTTTCATTTGATCCTTCACCTCCCGATGACCTAGCTAATGAGTGAAGTTAAGAAATATTGATCGTTCTTATGATAGAAGGGTTTGATGGTCATCCCTCTTTACTAGTTAAAAAAATCTTACAGTTTGAATTGAGATTATTATTATGAGACGTCAGAGTTTTAGGCATCACTTCCTTATAATTTTGTTTTTTTAACTAGGATATGATATGTTGTCTATTTCTCGATATGTGAATTTAGGACTTAAGTACATTTCCATAATGTAGGAAGCACCGTGCTACTATTATCATGATGCAAGAATCGGTAAAATTATAGTTTACTCTTATGTGATTAATAATATTTACAATTTTATGCATGTCTTTGATCATATTTCTTTCTTTTTCTTTCCTTTTTTTCTTTTGTTGAGTATTCAATTATTAGTCATATAAGAAAAAGTGTATACTAATTTATCAAGTAGAAAGTAATAAAATATATCCATAGTTATCAAAGCTTTTTCCAAATAATTAATTACAAGCTTAATTAGTGAAAGCTATTTATTTAAAAAAGCATGAAAACTTATAAAATCGCTAAAACATTACTAATTTTCTCGAACCAGGACCATAATTTTGAGATAATTATTAGCTAAGGAAGAAACATCTAGAACGTGTTCCATTTAAAGAGAAAACATTTTTTTAATTTGTGATAAAATAACAAAATTTTGAATTTTTCTCCCATAAAATAAATTCAAATTTGAAAATAAATAAATATTATTTTCTTATAAAGACCCTCTTTCAAAGATTAATATTATGCATATATAATTGTATCTAGTAATACTTACTAAATACTAATTGAGCATCATTTAATTTAATATATTATCATTTTAATATTTATTAAAAATTTAATGAAAAATAATTATTTTTATTTTCATTTTTTATATTATTTTAAAATGAAAATTAAAACAAAGATAAACAGTAAAAAAAATTTGAAAAAAAAGTAAGAGGTAAAAATGAAATATTTATTGAATTCTTTTTAATATTTGAAAATTTTGAAATATTAATTATAACTCTTAAACTTTTATAATTTTAACCTTTTAATTTCAATATTCAATTTAAAATAATTTTTAAAAAATTATCAAATTTTCACTTTTTGGTATTTTCATATTTTAGTATTTTAATTTTAATTTTTTAAATTTCATATTCTTTACTCCTAGAAATATTGAAGCATCCTTTGACAATCCATGACAATAATTGAATCTAGACCACTTAGGGTGTCACCTCTTGTAACCGAGTCAGCTACAGTCAGTAAATTTGATTCAATTTATAGTTGAGTGAAGTATATGCTCGCAAGAATCTTTAAACTAATCCACAACACCTAATTATCAATAGATATTGTGGAGTTTGTGCCAAAACGCAATACAAAGCCATGAATCCAGCTGCCATGTTCATCTCTAATAAGGTACCTAGCATTGGCCATCTCTAATGAGCATATAAAACAACTATCAACATTTAATTTAACCCATCCTTATAGGGAAGGAAGCCAACAAAAAATTGCAACATTATTTAGTCTTTCTATAACACCCCCATGTTTCTTAACTTTAAATTTTCATTTTGAAAGAACAATGTGAAAGCTAAAATAATAAATGGGGGATCCTACCGCCACATCTATTATGAAGAGAGGTGCACATGTTCACCTAACCCATGGTAGATATAAGGTCACACATGAAAAACTACATAAGGAAGGTAAATCGCTAGGGAAAGGTAATACTTTCATAGTTTACAACATTTCAAACAAAGGTTAAAAAAGTCTAAATAAGGGCAAAAACTAGATATTTCAACATGGGAAAAACACTAAAAGCCCTCACTCTCTAACTCTAATCCAAAGCTCCCAAAATAACCAGATCATTTGCACCAAAATACATATGAGAAACAAATCATTCAATATAAAAGTACTGAATAAACATACCCAACTCAAAACAAATAATATACTCAAATAGTCATATAACACAAAAAGGTGTAACAATCATGCATAGCTAGCAATTCACATGTAATAACATCAAGCCATATATAAACTCAAAATAATCCATTTACTAACATACAATAATACCAACGATTTCAAACAACTAGTACCAACTAATTGATAGACTACATAATAATGGTAGTACGGAACAATAACTACCAACATATCTCAATAAGGGTAATGCATATAATGCAACTGCCAAAATATCAACACAATCAAAAGTAACTCCAACCTAATTCCAAGGCAAACTAGTCAAGGAAGCCACATAACCACCCAATCATGTGCAACTCATCAAACAAAATGTAACTTGCTTCCAAGACACACTGGTCATGAAAACTCCACAACCACCTAATATGTGCATATCAGGATAAGGATTTAAATTAAACTTGAGGTGGATTGAAATCTCATTTGTCGTAAAAACACCAAGGTAACATAACTCATGTAATTCTAAGATATCTATCAAGGAAGTCATTATGATAGAGTAACCACTCACAAAAACTAAGTTCTTAATTACTTAAGTACACATGTCCTCTATAGGTTTTGTGATTTTACATATAAAAGTAGAATGAACTCTTTGACCCAAAAACCTTTTGCATTTGAGGGCCAAATAGAGGCACACAATGCTAACTCACTCACATCATCTTTAACTTTCAATGATTAGTAATTTAATAAACTAAGGATCCCAAGATCTAACAACAATATTTACTTATAATATCTCTTGGTAATGAAGAAATAACAAACAATAAACTAGCCATGAAATTCTAAGGATGGGTAGTAAGCCATAACTAACACATCACATCACCAATTCATTTCCAACCTAATTCTATAATTCCAATTATTCAAAGTTAACATAAAATCCAACTAAAATTTCACTAAGACTAGCCTAAGCTCTTAGTATCCAACACTTAGGTAAAGCCAATTCACCATAATGTACCACAAATGAGCACATACTCCAAACATTATCACTTTTGTTTGAAAGATAATAGAAAGGTCAATAGACAAAAATCTCGGATATAATAGGTTAAACAACCATAAAATTAGATTGCATGTAGTTTCAAAAAAAAATTATTCATGAAAAATATTATTTATAGGTAACAAAAAATGTCGTTTTATATCGAGAAGGTTAAGTCTAAAAAAACTGTTAAAATATTTATTACCAAAAATTATTTTTTATCACAAATCCATTAAATTATTACAAATGGTACTATTCATGATATGAGCGTACCCTAAAAAATATTTCAAAACCACCAAAAAATATCAAGATATGTAAAGTATCTAATCTTTTGACAGAATGACATATATGTCCCCAAATACTTAAAATCTTCTAAAATATAACTAAAATAGTAAAAACTTGTAAAAGATAAATAAATTTTACCCAAATAATATTTAAATCAGCAATAACATCTTAAAACTCAAACTCTATTTTTGAAAAATTAGAAACCATGTAAAAAAGACTCTTTTTTCCCTTAAAACCCTCAAAATATAATTTGGTCATAACTTTAAACATACTTAAGCCTAACTCATAAAACTTCACATGCATATCAAACATGTAATACGGAGCACATTAGAATCTTAAAAATCATCCCAAATGGAAACACACATGTGAATCACCCAAAATATTTTTTATGCTTAAAAATTCATTAAATAATAACTGTAGCTATACATGCTTAAATAAATATTTATAATATATGAAATCACATCTAAAAAAGATAAATAATATATTAAAATCATAAAAAAAATTGCATAAAAACATGCTAAAAGGATGACAGGCCTTAAATATAACAAAGTTGGCATTTCCTACACCACAAAAAATTAAAGCATGCTAACAAAATTAGAATAACACCTTATAAAAACCTTACCATGCACATATAACACCAATTTCATTCTCTCAACACCAAACCATAAGCATGCTTCAAAATGAAACAAAACATAACACAAACAAATATTAACATATAAGATTCTATTAACAAAGATTTTAGTTGGTTGACCTCCAAACCTATGACCTAAGAAAAGAAGAAATGAGTTAGAATTCCTCCAATACACTTTAGTGAAGCATAGAAAATAAAAAAAAATATTAATAAATAAAACACTCAAAAACAAAATCAAAGGTTAAAGGATCAAATATGAAGGAAATATGAACTTATCCATAAAGTTTGGAAATGATTCAAGATTCAAAGAATGTGGATATGGCCATGGAAGGAAACAAAAATGGAGTAGAGAAGAAGAGAAAAGGGTGGGAAAGTAGGGCTCCCAACTTGCTCTCAATAATAGTAAATAAGTGGAGGAGATTAAAGATAAGATTTTGAAGACTTAACACTTAAGTCAAAAAAATATTCAACAAATTTTTCAAGCTATGTGGAGGAAAGGTAGCACCATCATTAAGAAAGAGAAATGAGTGGCTAAAAAATGTTATAATAAAAAGGAAAGTTAGGGAGGAAATAAGAAATTTGTTTAAGGTATAAAGGGTAAAAGGATAAATTTATAATTAGATCAAACCTTGCAATATTAGAGAAGAATTGGCAGATGAAAACTCAAGTTTGATGACTTGTTTTGTCCATATATATCTATATAAATCCAAAAATAGAGATCCCTAAATTTTCATAAATTGTAGATAGCTATAAAGGCCTTTTGGGGGCTTAAAATATATGATTAAGTCATAGTGGGATGATGAATAATATTTGTTTTGCCAAAAAATCAATTTGAAATTTTGAAAAAGCCTAAGATACTTATAAATTTATAAGCTATTCAAATACCCACATTAAATAATAGTATTAAAAGAGCTTAGAGGCAAAAAAAAAAATGACCTATAAGTATCATGAAACACAAAGTTGTAAAAAAAAGATAAGAAGTTTAAACGAATCATTTCAAATTTGTAACTAGGGTTTAAAATTATTCAAAGGATAAGATAAAAAATCAAAATAAGGAAACTTAATCTCCAATAATAAGATCATAAATAATTTAGATTTTTAAAAATAATAGGATACTACACTTCCTTCAACCATATGTTGTAGTGTTCCCAAGTGATCACCATCTCCTTGGTCTTTTAACTAGGGAGGTTAAAGTACCCTAATGGGAGGTCTCTATATTTGAATACCAACTTCCACAACAAAGAAACACCAAAAGTGATGTTCCAAGGGACCCTATTGAGTGTCATAATTGATTATCACATATTACACTTCATCCACATTCAAAAATTCCTACTAAAGAAAGCATTCTCTGATTAAGAATAGTTAGCATGATAAATATACCACCAACCAATAATGCTTAAGTAGATGATCTTTATCCTCAACATATATAAGACATCTTAGGAAATGAATATTAGAAGTAAGGCCATGTTTAACCTATTAATTATTGGTTGGTAGTTTTTCAAGAACTGCCTTTCCATAGAAAGAATTGTATTCATTTCGCCACTTTTTTATGATACATGAGACACCAAGAAAACCATAACAATAATCCCCAACATCTACCAGTATCTTTTACCCAAAAATAGTTATATAATATCCAAAAACATGTTGCAACCGCACCAATTTTTTGTTTCCCAAAAATAAGGAATAAAAATATAATGAGGTAAGAATTATGCAAAATTTCCCCATAACAATGTTCTACTCTCATCTAAATAGTTTGTTATTTGATAATGAATATAATACCCTACATTTTTAGAGCTCTAATTTGTGAAATTATATTCCCATGATGAGGAATTGATACTATCCTTATTGTGTGTTTGATTATAAGTTGAAAAAATTTTCTTAGTCCCTGTGTAGGTTTGGGAATTTTAGAGTCACCTATTTTATTTATTTTATTTTATTTTTGGGTATCTAGTGAGACCAATTAACTAGTCTTACCAAACCAGTTGTCTAGTTCATCTATGTTTCTTTTTTTTTTCAATTTTATCTTATTTTCAAACCTTTTCTAATTATTTATATTCTTCCAATTTTTTTGTATCCTTATTGATAGTCATTCTTGAGAGTTTTATGATTATTCTTGTGACTTGTTGAACCTTTTACTGATTAATTCACTAAAAAGTCCATCAAACGTAATTTTTTTACTACCAAGCCACTCATTATTAACCAAGTTAACTCTTATCTCTCTCCTCTCCCTTCTGATCTTGTGCAAGTATGGTAGAAATTAGATGGGATACTAAGATTTCCCCTTCCTATTCTTGATTGATTTTACATTACCTCTTTTACACCCTCACTTTACTTGATCATCTTATTTCTTTCAAGTGTTGGGTAAATCATCTTCTCTCTCTTACCTACAAATTTGATCCCCTTGTGCCCCCTCTTATGCCTCTTGTGTTATTGACTTTCATTAAGTTTTACAACACCTTTGTTTCATTTATTTTTCTCCCACCTCTCTCTTCCTTTGTTGAGTTTTTTTGGTTTTCTTCACCTTTTTCCTTGAGCCTAGAATTGCAAGCCTCTTTCTTTCTCCTTTTCCTATTTCTCTCTTGGATACTCTTCTATAATTTCTCTTATCTAACCTTTATTTATTTATTATATAAGTAAAATAGGTTATATTTATGGGTAATTTGTGAATGTTGCTTCCTTTATTCCTCTTGTTCTATCTTTTTTTTTGTTAAGGGTATATTATCTTGTTAGAGTTGTTGTTTTGTTATTTTTATTGTTATTTATATGCTTCTTATTTATGTTTCTTCTTGTGATTTGAAGGGAAGGTTGCCTTAGAAAAGTGCATTTGTGTGTGTTTTTGATTGACCTTAAATCTAGGTAAATCCAACTTAACTCTTTAGATGGTAGAATTTATGAGTAATCATGTTAATATTTTTAGATTTTGAAGCATTCTAGGTTTTATTTGGTGCAAATATGTTCAAGAACATGACAATAGGTATGGGTGACTCATTATGTCTTATTGAAACATTTAGTTATTTATAGTTGAATGTGTGAGTTAAAAATGATCATTGGTACTATGCATGATATTTTAGAGCTTAATAACATGTTAGGCCATTTTGGTGAATTATGAGGTGTGATAGTTGATTTGAATTCGAGACATGATTAAATGTAATCAACATGTTAGAATGGATTGTTTTATGAGTCTTCAAGGTTAAAGAACATGCTATGATTGTATGGATGGGTTGGAACTTTTTGTATGTTTGAATCACATATAATTCTATGTGTTTTTCCTAGAGAAACCAATCAACTAGTATAGATAAAATTGGTTAATTGGTTCATTAACCAACTAGTTATGACCCATCAATTAAATGGTTAAGCAAAAATTTGTATGTGTTGGTTTTGATCTATACTAGTCAACTGGTTACAAAAGGAAACTTTCCACGAGTTCATTATTTGACTAGTTACCCTTAAACTAGTTAACTAGTTTATTTGTTTTGTTTTTCTTGCACGATTTTTTTCCTCCCAAAATAGTTAAATGGTTTGTGGGGGGCCTATTCAATTGGTCCCTTGGGATAGTTTTTTTTTTCCAGTTGGGGAGTGACTAATATTTGACCTTGAATTATATATGTTAAATATATTGTGTTATTTTGGTATGGACATTTAACTTAGCTTTAATATTTAACTTAGTATTAACCCTTATATAATTACAAATAAAAAGTTGAACAAGGGATTAAATTGATTTGATTTGATGAAGTGATCAGGTTATGGCTTGATGCCTACCTCTAGGCTTGGATGGCTTTGAGTTGTAGTGACTCTTGTAGTCCTTTATATTGATTGGATATTTGGGCTTGATTGATTTGTTGTTATGGATCCTAGTATCCATTATGGAATAATTATTTGACATTGAATAAGATACTAATTACTTTAAGAGAAATATTTGAGTATGGAAAGGGATATTGCGCCACAAAATAGACCCTTGAGTACATAGTTAGAACTTTGGGTTAAAGGGCTCATTTATTATCATAGAGATTCAAAAACCGTATAAAGAGTACACGTACTTAAAGAATTGAGTTCTAATGTTTCATATACACGAGCACAAATTATGTTATGTGACTTTTTTGACTTGTTATCTTGGAGGTTAGTTATTTTAATTATTGATTTATCCTTAGTATCACTGCCTTGGATTATGGGGTTGCATTCATCACAAGATTTGAATTCACTTACTTTAAATATGATTATAAAACCACCATAGAATCTATTAAATAATTATATTAGGTTGGCTTGACAAATGTTTTAGATTGGAATGATGTATTTTGAGATTATACCCTTGTTAGGGCATGCTGATTGTTATCATATGTTGAGTTGTGGAATCATGATTGTCCTTGAATATTGTTATCCCATGTGGATTTGTGGAACTCACTTAAGTAGTCTAACCCGGTTGGTAAGATAAGCTAATAACAAGGAATAACACATCTTGGGAAAGGGGGATAAAATGCAATTGTCTAAGGCGATGAGTGTAAAATGGTAGAATGGCCAAGTTAGAAGAACAATGAGTAACTAGGGTGTATTTGGAGAAGGATGGGTGGTTGAAAATTACGATGGCATCATTTAATGATGATGACACTTATAGTTGGTAGAAGTTGTGGCTGGAAAATTGGTTATAATTTAGTGAGGGAAAGTTGTTGAAGCATAGAGAGAGGAGAGAGCTTGTTGGTTGTAATAAATGAATTACGGAGAGAGAAAAGAAGGATATTTATAGGTGAGAGGTGGTGCGTGAACGACTGGGATGACCAAGGGTTGGTGTAAATGGGTATGGGGTAAGGTAGAGATTGGACGATATGTTACACATCAAGAAATTTGGTTGGGATAGGAATAACATGTGGAAGAAAGGGAAGAGGAATAAAGAAAAAAAAGAAGATAGGGAAAGTTAAAGAAAGAAAAGGAAAAAAGAGAAAAGGGAGAATAAGTGTAAAGTTAGGATTGAAGTTTGGTTTACATTAGAAATAGAGAATTAGAGTGACATTAAAATACTAATTATCCAGGATTAATGTAGATAAAATTGTAGGGTATTACAATAAGCCTAATCAAATTTTAGTTCACATCATAAAGGACCAAGCCCAAGCCAATGAGGTGTGTAACTAGTTACAAACACAAGGACCAACTCTGTTATAGCTTTATAGGTATATAATGGGGGATAACCCATCTATTCTAGGAGCCTCCAACATCCACATCTAAAAAAAAATTTTCCTCACTTCAATATCTTCATCTCTGCCACCACCAAAGCCCACACCTCATCATTTATCATAAAATATGACACTTTATTGAGCTCCTCATAGTTCTTGCTTGGTTTAGAGAAGACACGAACAATTAAATCTTTAACAAGGCCCAACCATACCTTATTATTATTTACCTAGCTCCCACTAGGGTTCTAAGGCCCTTTTTGTCTTTCTTTGCCATGACAAACCACCAGAGGATAAAAAAATTACCATTCCTTTATCATCATACATAAATTTGACTTTTATACCTTTGGTGCCAATACAATTCCTTTTGCTCTAGAATAGTGTCATATGCTAGTTTGAATAGATCTTCTATCTACTTCAAAAAAATGATTTGGGCCTCATTCTAGAGTTGCTTGGATGGGCTAAATGAAATTTTAGATCTTCCTTTTTCCTATAAACAAAACTACCAAAGACATCATTTGCCTATTATGTCACCTTCCTATAAAAGAAATCAATATCTTGATGAGGTTTCTTCTTTTAACATCCTATAACATCATCATAAATTGCTATAATTTGGGGTGTACATGTCATGCTACCTCGAACCTAAATTATATTTGGGTTTGTGCTGAGAAAGCTGATGGGTTAAGATTTACAAAGATTGAAAAATGATTAGAAAATTGTCTTATGAGACGAGAAGCTACACCATTTGGGTATTTTAGATTCCATTATGAATGGACATATACCCTATCCAAATGTTGGAGAATGCATATACCAGAGCCCCAAAAATCTTACCAAGTGAACCTAAGCCCTATAAAGCTTGTGTAGATGAGGTTATATTGACCCATTATTTTGGTAATTCTTATAATATGAGAATAATACACCCATAAACCTCCCTTCTTGGATGTATAGGCTTCAAACTATTTGAAAATCTCCTATAAGAAGCCAAAGGAGCAAATGCATGTAAAATGTACATGGTAACATGTCTTAGTGTTTTTCTAATGTAACATAATTTAGGCTTGCATATACAACAGATAAAATCCAAGTGTTCCTAACGTGAACCTCCACTATCATGTTGAACATATGACTACTTATTGAAATTACTTTGTGTGCAACCTTATATGGTCTCTAAACTAATATATTAAATATATTTTTTTTAAATCAATCATTGTATGAATATAAAATATGATACTTGTTATTTATAAGGATGTAGAGCATAAAATCAATTTGGAATTCCTATGTAATAACTATTAGTTCTATTAGATAACCCAAAAAAAAGGCTACATCATTAGATAATTAATAGTTGGTTGAACTATTTATTAGTCTTATAAAGTTGTAAAATAACATATAAAGACATTGGTATAATTTATTATTCTTTTGAAATATTAATAGATATTTCATATATTTTTATTTTTATAAATCATACAATACTTTTTTTAATGACAAAAACATTATTTATTTTTTCTTATGTATTAATTTTATATAAATTAATAAAAGAAAATAAAGTTCAATCTTATTTACTTCTTTCAAATATTCAGGTTGTAGTTAGATGTGAAAATTAGGGATTCACAGTTCTCCAATCCTATTATCCTACAATTATTCCTAAATTTAAATTGATTTTCTAAGGTTGTGGGCATAAGAAATTATCCTACATGTTAAGGGCCCTGTCTTGAGATCCTATTTGGGTTAGAGGAATAGTTACTATATATATATATATATCCAATGAGAACCACCTTTGTTGATGAGAGTTGATTTTTTTAAACATGAATCATTATATCAAAGATGAAAGATTGAGGTTAAAAATATTGATACAATCAAAGAAATTACTCTCATTTGATAAGGAAACTATTCCTAAGTGGCTAAGCATATTACATCAAGCAGTTATGAAAAATATTATACTTTAGTCTTAGAAGAAAACAAATTAATGGATATTTTGTAAATATTAATGTTTTTATACTATAGTTTAAGAAATGAATTTTAGTATGTAAGGAAAATATTTCAAGTGGTTGGATGAAACTACTGTAAGTAGCTAAGAAAACTAGAATTATTTCTCAATTGTTACCATAATGTTAAATCTCACTAGGTGTTTCCCGTACTAATATATATATTTTAATTATTAGTCATACTTTTGAGTATACTATATTACTTATCAATTAGTTACCAGTTATATGAATTTGGGATTGCTTATTTATTTATCTATAGAATTAACCTTTAATATCTTATATCTCACTATTTATGTAAATAAATAAATGCTACATGGTTCATGATTATAAGAAGAAACAACTTGATAAGAGAATGATAGAGATTATTGCTTGATCATCTTGATTAGAGTTTCAAGATAAAATAAATTTTAGGAATAAGGTCATATTTTGAGAACATGTTAAATTTTAAGGAATAAGGATGGTTTTTTTTATTGGATTTTGGAGCACATATCAAGAAAGATATGGGGATTTGATCCTTATGAAAATTAAAATAGGGTTGATGTGTAACAAAAGAAAATCAAATATTGTAATAGATTTAGATATTTATATATAAATTGGGATCATTCTATCCTACTCACTATAGGTTTGAGATCAAATAGGAACTTGCAACCTTTGCATGAGAATTGATAACAAGAGGAAACCATTGGATATCATCAATTAAAAGTCAAGATTAATAAAAGAGTGAGAACGAGACCAAACCAGAAGATAGAAAACATGTGTATTATCTCCTCAACCTTTCTTATGCATTGACTTTTCTATTAGAATAAATTAAATTTAAACATAATGAAATAAAATTTTAAAATGAAAAATTAAAAAATTAAAACTTAGAAATAAAAAAATTAATGTTAAAATTTAAATTCTAAAAGGGAAAACTAAAAAATTTCTTTATCAAGTTTTAGTAGTAGTTTTTGATTTAATTCCATTTTTATTAAGAAAAACCAAAAAAAAACCTTTATGGTATTTGTTAATATTAAAATTATAGAAATAAAAATTTCAAATTTCAAATTTCAAATTAAACATATAAACATATAAATATGAAAATTTAAAATCTAGAAGATTGAAGATTTAATAAATAAAATATTCAAATTTTAAATATAAAAATAAAAATCATTTAAATAAAAGTACCTACTAAAATTTGATTTTAGTCTTCAATTTTAAAATTTCTATTCTAAATTTTATTTTCTTTTTACAATTGATTTAGTTTTAAAATTAACTTTATTTTATATTTTAAATTTGAATTTTCAAATTTTATTTAAGTTTATAACTTTTATTTTAAATTTTAAATTATAATATTACTTTTATTTTTTTATTTTTAGCTTTTAATTTTACTTCTAAAATTTTCAATAGTAATAATAAATAGAATGAATAAAAAATACATTTTTATTAAAATAATTTGTAATTAAGTAGTGTATTAAATATGATTAATATGTTTATATTCTATAAAATACCATATCTAAATGAAATTAATTTTATTTTAACGGAGAATTTTATTAGGAATAAATTTTGAAATTTTTATTTTTAATATAAAATCAAAATATTTTATCCTTTAATTGATACAAACCTCAAGCTTTATTTCATTAATTGATAATTATCTTAGTGTTTATGATGCAATCACGAAAAATAGGATTTCCTACCATAAAATGACTAGTGATGGAGAAGATTGAGATTTATGATTTGGCTTTTAATGCCCCCACCTTGTAACAAATATATTTTTTAATAATAAAATTATGTTATTTTAATATTTATTTGCATATTTTGATACAACTTAAACCTGTAATTACAATTCAGAAACATTTCGTATTTCTATTCATTTCTTTGCTCGCACCTTTATTTTGTGAGATTTTTTAAGTCATTTTTGGTTGTCTTACTTCTAATTAATTATACTATATTATCATTTTTAAATTTATTATAATTTTACAAGTCTCCTAACCATTATAAAATATGATGAAAGGAGATTTTGAAAAGAAAAACATATTTTTCATCTTAATTCACTTTTATCATACTTTGTGCCTCAAAATGATCTTTTTAATTATTTAAAATTCATGAAACATCAAGTATTATATTAATTTGGCTTTTAAAATTTGAAAATTAATAAAAAGTATTTTATCTTTATTTTATTAATTTCAGATAAAATTTATATTTTTGGGCTAAATAAGCTTCTAGAATTCAATATGAATCTTATCCCTATCTTTTAAGATTCAATCATAACCATTGAAATATATTTTATATCTAATCTTAACCCTCCAATTAAATCCTCTGTGGTGCTACAACCCCCTCCATACATTCATGTTACTTATAGAAACAAAAATCTAAGGCAATCATGAGTTTCATTGAAATTTTCATATGTTATGTCCCTTAAACTTCCACCTCAACCTCAAACTTTTTTCTTAGTCCATTCATTTAACCTTTCATGATTTTTTTTCCAACTCCCATGATCAAATCCATGTAGCCCACACCCATTAATGGAACAAATCATAAAAAATTTAACATTTTCATAACATTTCTCCTAAACATCTCACACTCCATTCTTTCTCTCCTTGCTCTCAATTTCATACCCCACTCCCTCCATATAATCCATCCATTAAAAATTCATACAAACAATGACATCAAATCATCAAAGTTTGGTAAAATCCAACTTTTTTCCTTTACATCCTTTCTCTTTTGTTATGCCTTATGTATTGTAAGCTTATATGTTCTCTTAGTTTTTTTAGGATTCAAGAAGGTTTTTCAAGGAATAGATATATTTTCATTAGGTAAATCCAAAAACTCTTTATGTGGAAGAATTATTGTGAAATTTTGACTTTATATGGCTTAATATAGGTGGTTTATATGATCTTATGAAGTATATGGCTTAATATGGGCATGTATATGTATTGTATTAATAGATAATGATTTTATGATATTTAATATCATGTTAATCAGGTTTATATTAGTGGTTTAATCATTGTTTTAAGTAATAGAAGCATAAAATTCAGTGTTTTTAGACCTGCAAATTTGGGTAAAATCTTGAGCTATGTTTCGATCACTTGGATAAGAGTTAGAAGGTATATTTGGTATAAAATTAAATCTTAAGGTGTCTATTTTCCAACTCAACCTTTGAATATAAAAAATATTTGGTATCAAAGAAGTTATGACTATTTTCCCTCAAGTGCTAAAATTTATTTTTACCAAATAGAGAAGTATAGCCTTGGGTTGGGTTTTATTTTGTGTGTTAGAGTTATTTTTTGTGTGTAGTATAAATTATAAGTTGTTAGTGATTGAAGATTGAGGCAAAAACCATGAAATTTGGAAATATGATGCATTATTTGTAATACTCCCAATTTAAGGGGAATGTTATAGGAACTAATATGGCTACTTATATCAACATAGAGTACTATTATTTTAGTGATTTCATCCTAAAAACTCTACAATTAAGTATGCTGACCATTGAGTAATTTTAGGATGGGTGACCCTCCTAGGAAGCTTCAATTTTTTTTAAAAAATAATTCTTAGGAAGTGTCTGAGTGGGGACAAAGTGCACTGAAAGGATTCGTATTGATTTGTGAGTTTAGTTAATCAATCCAAAAGCACTCCAAAGTGTCCCTTGCTTGGTCGTTGTAATACCCCAATTTGAGTGGAGTGTTATAAGGATTGATTTGGCTACTTATATCAACATAGTATACCATCATTTTGATGATTTTGTCCTAAGAACTCCACAGTTAAGTGTGCTAGTTATGGAGTAATTTTTAGGATGGATGACCCTCCTAGGAAGTTTTAGAAAATTTCTAAATTTTTTTTGGGAAGCGCATGAGTGAGGATAAAGCGTGTTGAAAGAACTTGTGTTGATCTGTGGGGCCAACCGATCAATCTGAAAGCGCTCCAAGGTAGCCCCTATGTGGTCATATTGACTCGGGGTGTTACAGTCATATTAACTCAGGGTGTTACAAATGGTATCAAAACAAAACTATGATCACGAGCTAAACTTGGATGAGTCAATTAGCTGCTTAGCGAGACGATTCTTGGGATAAAACTTTATTGAGACAGTAAGTGGTTGAGGCGTAACGAGGATGTCGCTTTATTTGAGTAGGGCGAATGTAATACCCCAAATTGAGTATGGTATTACAAGGATTGATATAGCTACTTTTATCAACATAGTATACTATCCTTTTGGTTATTCTTTCCTAAGAACTCTATAGTTAAGCATGCTGGCAATTGAAATTTTTTTAGGATGGGTAACACTCCTAGGAATTTTGGAATTATTTTAAAATTTTCTTGGGAAGTGTGTGAGTGAGGACAAATTACACCGAAAGAACTTGTGCTAATCTGGGGGCTAGCTGATCAACCTGAAACCACTCTAAAGTGTCCTCAACATGTTCGTTTCGACTTAGGGTGTTACATTATTTATTGAAGATATACATGGGTGCTCTTTATTTTTCTTCATGTTAACCTAAATTTCATTTTAATTTTTACCTAAACACCTAACTAATAGAAAAAGTATGGTTAATGAAAGATTAATCTTGATTAGTCATAAAATGATCAAATTAGCCTTAAACTGGTAAAATGTTGAATATGTAGTCAGTGATAGTCAAACATTGACCATTAACTTTAACTTTAACCCTAACTTTATCTTTTGACTTTAGCTTTAACTTAAAATTTGACTTTTCATATTTTTATTGGTAAATAGCCAACATTTTTGTAAATTTCATATGACCCCAAGTCACTATTTTGAACTCAAGTATATATGATATTTTTTCTAGATTGGATCCTAAGTGATCTTTTGATATTAAAAAAATGTTAGTTTAAGGTTTTAATCAGTTCATTTTATGTTATTTTAAGTGTCATCTTTGAATACTTGTAGTATGCTTTAGTGAATTAATTTATTCGAATATCTAATAAATGAGAGTAGGTTGACTTGTAGTTGGTTTTAGGTTTGACCATTGACCACATTGTTGGTAGTTAACTTTTAAACAATTGAAATAAAATGGGTAAATTGGAGTGATTTGCTTATGCATGACAAGATTATGGCTTGTTACTTGACTTATAGTCTTTCATGGCTAAGTGTTGGTTGTGGCCTTGAATGATCCAAGTCTTGATGGATTAATGAGGAATTTATGTTTGGATATTTGGTCCTTGGTTGATACAAAACACTAATTATTTAAAGTGAAATATGATTTGAGTTGGGAGGCATCTTGTGCCTTGGGTTAGGCCTTGAGTACAAAAAGGTATTTCGGTTAGAGGGTCCATTCTACTTACATAGGTAAAATCACAAACCCTATGCGGTGTATGTATACTTAAGGAATTGATCGCTTAGTTATTGTGAACAACTAGTTTGTCACAATGGCTTCCTTGATAGATGTTCTGAAAGTACAAATTATATAGCCTTGGCATGTATGCCATGGATGACATTATATTCCCACTTGAGTCGAGTCTAGATCTCTGGTTTGATATGCACATGGCTTGATGATTGTGTGGATTCGTTGACTAGTTTATCTTGGAAGTGAGTGAGTTACTTTCATTTTGATGAGTTACACACGATTAGGTAGTTATATGGCTTTCCAAACTAGTTTGCCTTAAAAGGAGGTATGAGTTACTTGTGATTGTGTTGATTCTATCTTGCTACCTAATGCATGCTACCTTGATTGAATGTATGAGATGAGTTGTTGATTCAACACACGAATGATTGGTGTTATTCTTGAGTTATGCATGTTGTGAAGTTTTTCACAAATGATAATAGGCCTTTATGCACAATCCTTTGCTTTTGTATTTTTTATGTTATGTGAACATGTTACATCTTTGGATAAATTGAGATTTATTCAATTCGAGGAAGTAGCACTGATACTATACTATTTCAACTGATTATGTGAATGGCTTGGAGTGGTACAATGCTTTTAAGTGGGTAGAAAGTTTTGGGAACAAGGAACCTCACTTTTTTGACTTCATATGAATTATACCATTAAATAAGATAGGATGGTTGTAAGGGCTATCCGATATTCTTTATTTGGTGTTTTATTCTGGATATCTTTTAGACTGTTAAGTCCTTTTCCCACATATTTAAATTCCCTTTTCCAGCATGTGATACTTTGTTAGAGTCATACACTCTTTGAACTCGTTTTCTGTATATCACAACACTAATTGAAGTTTTAAGTTTGTTTAATCATTTTAGCCTTGTATTTCACATTAGTTAGGAACTGGACACACCTTTCTCAATGTCAGATATGATGGTTTCATCACTGTTTTTTCTTATTTTGCTTCCGCAAATTATATATTAAAATAAAAAAAATTAGTTGGTAAAAATGGGGGTGGTACATTATCAAAATAAAATGGCATCAATGTGTCTTCATGTTTTGATCACAACCACCAGTGTAATCAATCCAGTGGTGTTCATATGCTATATATATATATATATATAACATTTAATAAGGATAGCAATTAGTTAAGAAGGTAAAAAATACAAATATATGAGATTTATTTATTAATTTAGGAAACAAGTTGAATTATAATAATTGATACAGTTTTTTATCAAAAAATTCTAAAAGGTGAGGATTTCCTTTTAATATCACATAACTAAGATAATGTTTTACCTTATTATGTTATTCTCCTTACTTTGAATAAAAGATAAATGTCTACCGAAATGATATACTTTATTATTTTAAGGGCAAGAATATTTCTATATGAAACTTCAGTGCAAGGTAGTTGTTTGCACTATAAAAAAACAGTAAAAAGATTAACTAGAAAAATATAATTATTGAATTTATAGTTAACTTGGAAAAATATTACCCATATGACACTTTTTGTTTTAAAAATATATCCATATTATATTGTTTAGCATGAGTAACAAAAAAAAGGGAGTCGTGTGAAGTGCCATATAAATTACTTAATAATTTTGATAATATGCTTGCTAGAAAATGTTATTTATGATAAACTATTTATGTCAAATATATCTTTACAAATTTAAGTCGAATAAGATAATGATAGCTTAGGTATACAATATTATCTTTTATGTAAAAAATTAATAAAATTTTAATTTTTAGTAAGTAAATCATTGGACCTGCCTTAATTATTAAAGTTTTAAAACATTTTTACTTTAATAAAAATAAATATTTAATGTTTGTATCTTTATCAAAAATTTAAAAGCAATTATGTATTCATAATAACAAATCTAAAATATTTATATTTTCTTCAACGGTTTATCTAATGGTATAATTGATAAGAATTAAACTTATACCAAAAATAGTATTGCACATACGTTACAGATAATTGTTTGCAATAGTAAATGATGATTTTCTTTTTAAAATGTATCTCTAAACACACTTTTGTCTATTCTAAATGCCGTAAGGAATATTTTGGCATGATGATTGAAATGATGGTGGATATTGAGAGTGGTTGGGTTGATCTCGATGGGATTTAGGCTGCCTCCTTAAAGCTTCTTTTATATTCTCTTTACATCTTTTATTATGTTTTGCATGTCCAAATCAACATTATTATTTTTCAGGGCCATCAAAGAAACTGAGTGAAATGGCATCAATATTTGCTGCTGGGGCTCCTTCATCTCTTTCAAAGGTTTTTATCATTTTGACCATTCATTTCCCTTTAAATTTCCTTCTTCCTTTTTTTTTCGGACCAACATGTATTTGATATTCCACTTTTCTTGGGTTCTCTTTCCATGCCCCTCTTCCCTTCCTATGCAGCTCTGCCCACTCTCTCGAAATAATATCTTCTCACTGCCTTGAAAATTCAGGCTTTTATATTTTGGTTGCAGATTGTATTTGTGATCACTATTGTATGAACTCGTAAATTAGCTTCGGAGAGAGAATTTCTTACAGCAACAAAGAATTGAATTGAGTTTGTTTTTGATACTTGACTGGTTGCCTTGTTTTTTCCGCCATTAGTAAAGGAGGACCTAAGCATAGTCCAGGATCTACTTTTCTTACTCTTCTTTCTAGTTATACCTTCAACTTCTTGTGTTGCTGCTCGAAGATTGAAAGCTTTCATTTTGTTTGCCAACTTTTTCTGTATTGGTAACTTATTAACGCATGCTGGATTGGTGTTTGATGAATTGCTGCACCGAGACGGAAGGTAAACAAGTGTTTTGATCAGCTATGAAGTTCATGAAACTTGGATCAAAGCCTGATACTTTTTATACGGCCGAAGCAGTGAGGTTAGTGGATCCCTTTATTTGATTCTTGCGGTTATCATTGTTATTATATTTTGCCTTTTGTTTTCTGGGTCAATTCTTTTTTTTTTTTCAATTTTTTGTTTCATTTTATGCTGCTGTTCCAGGTCAGTCTCCTCTGAAGTGTCCAGTGATCTCATAATCCAAGTAAAAGGAATCAGATATTTGCTTCACAAGGTATAAAGCATAAATAAATGCGAGTTTGCTTTATAATATCATGTATAGATGTGCTTATTGATGCGTCAGGAGTATCTGGTATATGATTTGTTTATTTTTTGTTTTCTGGTTAATTAATTGTTCTAAGTTCGTTGGTTTCAGTTTCCTCTGCTTTCAAAATGCTTGAAGCTGCAGAAACTGTGTGCAGAATCTCCAGAATCTTTACAGTATCAGTTCATCCAACTCCCTGATTTCCCAGGTGGGGTCGAGACATTTGAGCTATGCGCCAAATTCTGCTATGGCATCACTATCACTATTAGTGCGTACAACATAGTAGCTGTTCGTTGTGCAGCCGATTATCTTCAGATGACAGAAGACGTAGATAAAGGGAACTTGGTCTATAAGCTTGATGTCTTCTTCAATTCCTGTATTCTTCAAGGATGGCGGGACTCAATTGTTACTTTACAATCAACTAAGGCCTTCCCTCAATGGTCAGAAGACCTTGGAATCACCAGCAGATGTATAGAGGCTATAGCATCTACAGTGCTCACTCATCCATCAAAGAAGAGCCTTTTGTCACGTAGTTACTCGAGGCGAGGCCAAGATGATATCTCTTGTAATGGGGCCAACAGCCAGAGCCAGAGCCAGAGCCAGAGCCAGAAACCTGCCAGTAAAGGATGGTGGGCTGAAGATATCGCAGAGTTGGGTATCGATCTTTATTGGAGGACCATGATAGCCATCAAGTCAGGTGGGACGGTGCCTTGTCATCTTATTGGGGAGGCTTTGCAGATTTATGCTTCAAGGTGGTTTCCTAGTAAAGACGGAAGCCGCAACAAACTATCAGCTGTATCTGATATAGATTCTGATAGGAATCCTGTAGATAGAGCTGTTAAGTATCGGTTGTTATTGGAATCAATTGTGAGCTTACTTCCACCCCAGAAAGGCGCTGTGAATTGTAGTTTCTTGCTCAAACTACTCAAAGCAGCAAACAGGTTGAATGCTTCTTCATCTTCAAAGATGGAATTGGCGAGAAGAGTTGGGATTCAATTAGATGAAGCAAATGTCTATGACCTTTTGATACCTTCACGTTCGCTGACAACCGAGGATGCAACTAAGTATGATGTGGATATTGTCATGATCATGTTAGAGCAGTTCTTATCACAAGGACAGAGTCCTCCAACTAGTCCTCCAAGAGCTAAAGAGAGGTTCCAGAGAAGGAGATCTAGATCAGCTGAAAATATCGATTTGGAGTTTCAGGAAAGTAGGAGGTCATCTTCAGCCTCACATGTCTCCAAACGGAAAGTGGCAAAACTTGTGGACGGTTATATTCAAGAGATAGCTCGTGATGAAAAATTGCCTTTATCTAAGATGATTGCAATTGCAGAAGCTATACCAGATTTCGCGAGGGTTGATCATGATGATCTCTACAAAGCAATCGACATTTATCTCAAGGTTTGTTCTGTTTTCATGATCCTGCATATAGATTTTTTGCTCAACTGGTTTCTACTTCATACGTATATGCATATTGAACGGTTGGATGTACTGTCTCTGTTTTTGTGTGTGAAAATGCTGTCCTGTTTGTCACCAACTGCAATAGGCAGAGACTGGTTAAGATTTATACCATCCTTTGGTCCATTGCATCGACTACGCTTAAGTATGTGATATGATCGCCCAGCATATCAAAATGACACTAACCATTCTGATCTGCTAATTGAAATGCCCAGGCACACCCAGATCTGAGTAAAAGCGAAAGGAAACGCTTATGTCGGATATTAGACTGCAAAAAGTTATCCATGGAAGCCTGCATACACGCTGCTCAGAATGAAAAACTACCATTACGAGTCGTAGTACAAGTTCTATTCTTCGAGCAAGCTCGAGCTGCAACGGCAGGTAATAAAGTGGTGTCTGAACTTCCTCCACACATCAAGGCATTGCTTGCTGCACAAGATCATGATGATTCATCACAACATCAAGCAACAACATTAAACAAGACTATGACAACTAATAATCCTACAGCAGACGATCAGTGGAGCATGTCGGGACAAAAGAGTCTAAAATCGAAGTTAGAAGAAGATGAGATGGATGATCATGATGCTATTATAAAAGCTTCATCCAGGCTTAAATCTCTTTGCGCATTGCCTACACGTCCTAAACGAATGTTCAGTAAGTTGTTATCCATGAACAGAAGTGTAAACGAGAGGAACTGAGTGATATATATATATATATATATACACACACACATATATTATATATATATATATATTTCCCAATTCTTTGTTTTCTTTTGGGATAGTATTTCCTTACCTTATATTCTGCTTGAGGATGATTGTTTAACACTACATTGCCTTCCGGGCAAAAAACAACCATCTGTAGTAGGCATTAGACTTGGTAGTTGTATTTGTGAGACAGGAAGTGGTTGTGTCATGTTCTGAACCTTTCAAACCCTGTCTCTATCTCAAATTTTGACTCGGGCATATTTTTCCTTAATTTTAATGTCCAAACTATACTAGTATTTCTTATCAACTCTTCTGCCTTCTTGTACTGCCTTTGAGATCGGAACTCAGAAAATGTATTATTCGTTATGATTTTTGTAGATAGTTACATTCATATAGCTGCACCTCAAAGCCTATAACCACCATGCTGAGAGCAAGTAATCACTTGGTTGAGGGGGGAAAAAAATACAAACGGCTAACAAAATAGTTAAAACTTAAAACAGTGCCTTCTCCAAAACCCAAACCAACAAAAGTGAGGAAAATGTAGACTTCATCTTCCAAAACGAATACATGTCCTAAGTGATCACATGAGCCATAACATTTTAAGATTTACTATTACTTTTTAAGTTGAATCATATACGTAAAAGTAAGCATATATTATCACCACACTTATTAGAAATCTAGTTTATATCATTTTTGTACTAAATGTAAGGCTAAAAGGTTATGATAAAAAACTTAAACAATACAGTCTGATAATGCATCAAAATGAGAAAAGGGGTGAAATAAAAATATAAGGGATGAAGAGTTCAAAAACAGACATCTGAGATCCAAGGCATATAACAAGTGTTATTTTGGATAGATATAACTACTTTCTACCTCAAGTAAAACCCAAAGTCACTCTACTAGTGGAATCTTCTCGAAGTTTGCAAGATGGTCATCAAACATCTATGACACATCATCTATGAAACTATTATATTGGTACATAACTCGTACCGAGTAAAACAACCTAAACTAAAGAAATAACACATAAAACATAAGATCATATGCAATAACATAAGGATATCATGCAATAGCAATACATAATAGATGATCATAGAATTATACTTAGATTTATATGATAAGGCATGGTAATTTGTATGACCATATACAAATATCATCAACATAGGTGTAATAACATATAACAAAGTACCAAACCTTACTAAAGGCCACAACTATAATCCAACTGATTATTGTATTCTACTTGATAATCACACCAATTTAATATTATCGACTTGAGGACAAAAACTAATATATATATATATATATATATAACTATTCTAGTACATGAACAATATTAGTCCCAATTATCCCATCCAAAAACGTAATCAAATCACCATAAACTAGGACACCTAATCATTTTAGTGAGCATATCTCCTATAAGGCTCAAGGTACCTACAGAGTAGAAAACTATCTCTTCAGACCTCATAAGGCACTCAAGATCATAAAAATTAAAAACACTACAATGCCACAAGACATCAAAACCTAACTCGGATAGCTACCCCGAGTGATATAATAAGTACTGACTCTAGTACTTTTTCTATTTTAAGTGATTACTGTTTTGATTTAAGGAATCAACCATATAATAATTTAAGGACCACATAAAACACTTAATCACACTTCTAGCATACTTGATCAATTTCCTTATTAAAATCTATTATTAACCATACATTTGCTCCACAAGTGATCAAGGTCCAACTATATGACACTAAGGCCCAACACGATTCCAAGTCACACAACACTATTTCTTATTCACATTGAGTACAAGAACCCCGTTACTCATATGGAAGGGTGGGATGCAATAAAATTGTTCAAGGTGGGTTGCAAATTGTTTATTACCCTATGGAAAATATATTTCTAATCTATAAGTACACATATGGTGGGTAAAACTGACATAAGGTAGATTTAGGACCCTATAGTTCTGATTGAACAAGGCCACTAACGCTGCTAGACTTTTTCGATATTGAATCATATGATATTTCACTTTGATTATTAATATTTTATTAAGTATAATAAACACACATAACTACTACACACTAAAGATGTCACTAATCACTTGACATTATGACCCACTTTAGCACTTGTAATAATTCAATATAGTTATAACTTATAAAATCCACTGAAACAATTCACCATAATAATTACTTACAACATATGAATCATGCCCAAAATTTCATAATAAGCCTATTCTTAGAATTACACTAAGGCCAAATAACCAAAAACATGTCACACATGTATAACAAGTAAAGACCCTAGCTAATCCAATTATTGAATTACACTCACCCGACTCATAATTACATTAGAAATCCCTTAGGTTTATCTTAAAGTTAAACAAGATTTAAGAGAAATATATTAAAGGTGAAAAAACCAAAAAAATCTTATCAACTTTTATTCTTTACTTAAGCCATTTAACCAAATTTAAACTCAAAATTAAGTACATAAAATAATAATGTTACCCTCAAGGAGTTCTATGCTCATTTTATCCATTTAATTGTAAAAGTATAACTTATGCTAATCATAACTCTAGTTAATTAAATTATTACTTAAATCATATTCTTACCATAATAATCACATTAAATTCCTAATTTCTAAAATTAATATTTAATGGCCAAACTGCCCTTAATTACACTAGATACCTGTAGACATAATAAATTCACAATTATTTAAATTTAACTCCAATAGCACCCAAATTACCCTAAGGCTTTTATTTTTAAAAACACATATTAAAGTATACTTATAAAAAATTAAAACCACTTAAACCCGCATAAAATAACAATGTTGGGAGCCTTTCATCTCATGTTGAGGCATAATCATCACAATTCTACTGCATGCTCATAAATGATCAACAAAATATTCATCACGCACCGACAATATATTCATCAAGGTTCTATTAGGCATAATCATGAACTCATTTTTTCATCCAAAATTTCATGCTTATATACAAAATAAATGTAATCATATAAACATGGAAATAACCTAATCATAACAAGTAGTGTATAATTCAATATTTAAGGAGTTAATCACATTACGGAGAAAAAATACTCCTAAAGTTCACCACTTCAAAATTCCCAAACTTTTTTACCTTAATATATATATATATATATATATATATATATATATATAAAGGGTTAGGAAAATAATAAAGTTGGTAAGGAAAGTAATGGAAATGAGGAAGAATTAAGGATCCAAAACTTAGGTTGAAGATGAATAAAGATGAAAGGGGTGTATTTTATAAGCAGCAACAACAAAAACTCACCACCAAAAACATAGGAAAAAAGGGGAGGATCAAGGTTTCATATGTGGAGGTTAAAGCTAATAAAAACCAGCAAATGGAGGGTGGAAGTGGCACTTGAAGGATCCGTAGAGGGATATAGGCAAAGGATGTTGCATGCAAATAAGAGGTGGTTATGCATAGCAAGGGGTCTTCATGAGATGCTCATGCACAAGGAGAGGGAGTTTCATGAGAGGTTGGCACAAGTTTCTAGTAGAAGTTTGACAAGGTGTTGCCAATAAAGGGGAATATACGACACAAAACAATCATGAAGCCAAGTTTTCAGAACCAAGAGGAATGAGGATTTAGGAAGGTTGATTGTCAAGTGAAAGAAATAAACCAAAAAATAAATAAGAAAGGCACAAAAAAGCTAGAAAAGGGCTGGAAAAAAAATGAAAGAAAAAAGTGTTACTCTTGGTGATTTTTTGGGGTTTAATGAAGTTAAAATGCAAGGGCTTGGTGGGAGGGGATATTGGCACGATGAGGGAGTTTTCTTGGAGAAAACATCTAACATGAAATAGAGGGAGTATGGGTGTCAGGTAGAATATGATTTACTTGAGTGAAAAAGGGTGACAAGGGATTGAGAGGGTTAGTGGATTTTGTGTGGTTTAATGGGAATAGTTAGGATTGGGTGGAAAAAGCCAAACTAGAATAAAAAATCTGGTTGAACACAATAAGAGGGGAGGTCTCTAGCTATGAGACGGGTAATGGGGTCATTTCACAATTTTTGCCAAATTAAAAGGTATAGGAATGAGTTAATTAGGGTTTTATTAGGAAAAAAATATCAAATAAATTCCAAAAATATGAAAATGTATGGAAGGATGAAAATAATTTTAAAAAACCAAATATATAAAAATATTGGGTATTGAAATTGTTTGAAGCTCAATGAATGTGAAACGGGTGAAAATGGAAAAATTAAATAATCTACAAAAATGTGTTTTTCTAGCAAACGTGAAAAAGTAATAATGAAAGGTCTGAATTGATATAGGAAGACATAAAATGATTTAAAAAAATAAATATATAAAAATATTTAGTCTCAAAACTCATTTGGAGCCTAAACAACTGAAATTGTGTAATCATAGATTTTTATGATTTAATAGTTTAAAAAAAGAAGAAAAAAAAGGAACAAAATGAATTGGTAGACTTGGACATAATTTTAGAATAGCTAATAAATTTTGGACAAATTGAAAATAGGTGAAAATGGCTAAACTAGAAGAATTATGTAAAATGTGATTAATTTTTTGTAAATAAATAAAATTATAGAAGACTCAACCTTAATACGAATGGCCTAGAAATGATTATTAAATATTTAGAAATGAATTACAAACCTAATTGCATGGTAAATAGGGTTAGAAAAAAATGTTAAAATATTCAATACTTAAATAGGGTTAGAAAAAAATGTTAAAATATTCAATACTTAAATTTCAAACTTTATGAAATACCCAAAATACCCAAATATCCACTTATACTTAGAAACCCTAAGTCCATTCATTAACATTGCGTAATTGATACACTATCTACATGTAGTTCTCATCATATAACACTTTTTAAACACAAATTTCCAGAATTAAAACTTTTAAAAATCATAGCTTACTCTAAATAATTCCAAACTCTAATATATTACATAACAAATTTTAATGAATATAATGGCGTACCCTGATTTTTTAAAAACCAACTAAAAAGACCATTATGGACCTAAATTCAAGAGTTTCCCTATACAACCATAATTTCATTTTAAGTTCTTTTTAACCCAAATTTTACCTAAGCCTCTATATACTGAGACTCATATTATAGCATACTTGAAAAAAAATTAAAACAACCAAAACCTTCATGAAATGTCAAATGGCCAAAAGCTTCACAAAAACAAACATAATATTTCCTTCAACAAAAATCATGGATATCACAGTGCACTCATAATACATGTTAATACATTGAAAATCATGATTAACAAAAATAATACATGGCATATAAATATCTATTTCAAAAGGTTTAATTGAATTACATAAGCTCTAAGATCTTAAACAACAAGAATTAAGCCAAGCTAACCGCCACTTAGGAAGTTTGATCATCTTCATATAATGGTAGTAGTGAGCTTAAGAAAATTATTAATAAGGAAAAGAAACAAAAAGGAGGAAGAATCAAAGAAAGGATATTAACACCCCGGGTCTTGATAGTGAAATGTTTGTCGAGAATAACTAAGATTTTCTCCACTTATCATTGAGACTCAACTCCCAACGCTTAGCTTAAAGTTTCAAGAGCTAAAATAAAGTGATTTAGGAAGTTAAAAGGCTAGAACAAGAAAGAGAGATGAAGAAGAATCTTGCACCGATAGGGGAAAAATTGAACCAAAATGGAGCAAAAAATAGCACAAAACTGTAAAGAGAAACCGAGATAAATAAAGGATAAAGAAGAGGAATAATCGAAAGGATTAAAGGCAAGTAAAAGGAGAAGGAAAATGAATAGAAGAGGGTTAGAAACTAGGAAATACCGAGAATTAAGATGAAGTAGAATGAGAGAGATTTGGGGGAAAATTGTGGAGTGAAAGTGCTAAAGTGTGGAAGTGTGTATGAGGAGGTTAAGCCACCAAATATGGTGTGCAACTAAGTATAGGAGGTATGGGGGAAATTTCTTGACAAACACTTCATTGGATTATGGAAGAAGTGTTGGTAGTGTAAGGTATTGGGTGATAAATGTTGGAAAATTGGACTTTGGAAAAAATAAATTAGTGAGACTTGGCAAGCACAAAGGGCAAGTTTTGTTTGTCAAGTTGGGAGAACTATCTTCGGCCTTAAAGAAGGTAAAATGTTGACTTTCACAATTTTTTTTTGATATTGAGATGTGTAGAAATGGGATTGAATAAAGATTTATTGGGGGGATATCAAATAAATTCCACAAATTATAAAAATTTAAAAAAAATGTGCATAATAACTTTTAAAATCCAAATATATAAAATTATTTGGTATCAGAATTGATTAGAAGCTTAAACAAATTTAAACTGATGAAAATATATAAAATCATCTAATCACATAAAAGAGTTTTTTCATAACTTCATAAATCAAAATAAACAATTGAATTTCAAATGAAAAGAATAAATGGATGAGTTAAGAATATTAAAAAATAATTATTAAGTCCTAATTACACAAATAATTAGGGCTAAGAAAATAGGGCATTGCGTTAGCACATCAAGTCATTTCTATTGCTTTAAGTGGATTAAAATTTAAAGCATCCTTAGAAGGATCGCTCCTAAGATAACCCAGTAGAGGATCAATAGCACAAGGGTCCAATGAATATAAAAAAACTCAATCACTCATTTATAGAAGAGTCTATCCGAAGATACCAAATGAGATTACACCAATTAAAGCCGTGCACATTCTAATAGAAGTATTAACTATCTAAAAGAGTAGACATAGAGTTTTGTACTAGCACTTGGCTAGGCTGTTGATCCAATCCAAGTGACTAACCATCACATCAAGCAAGGAAGGTCAACCCGAGTACCTTAGGCCCAATTTTCATATTTCACTTTGAATTTATGAGTTTTGAAGAAGATGAACACATAATGCACATAATATTTCTTTAATCTCTTTCCATAATTTTATTACTTTCTATCATCAGTACTTTCCGTATGCATATAACTTTCAAAAATATCACATTTTATGACTAACACTTCAATAATTGACACTTTTCACAAGTATCATAGTTACTGATCATATTCGTATAAGTATTTTAAACTTTACTCTTATTAATTAGAAGTAAAAATACCAACATAAATTTGTTACTCATCAGAAGTAGCAAACTGCATTTGCTTCCATGGTCTTCTAAATGGAATTTAGAAGAAGAAGAAGAAGAAGAAGAAGAAGAAGAAGAAGAAGACAACCCATGATACTGCATCTGTGACAATTGGCCTAAACCATGAATTTATTTGATGTTCATTATTTAATCCTTGAACATTAATAGCAGAACTATCAAGTCTGGAAATTAGTTACGGAAAACTAAGCATTATGATTAGAGGGAAACTTTCATGTTCTAAATCGTTGTAAATTTACGAATTAGGCGGACTTTGACCATGATGCAAATGATCAGAACCCCCCAGTACTGCTCTTTTTATAACATCGTGTTTTGACGGATCTGGTGGATTTTGACCATGATTAGGATCAGGACCACTTGGTACATCTCTCTTGATATTGTCTTACTTTGAAGGATCCAAAGGACTTTGACCATGATGATGATAAGGATCTATTCCACCCGGCACAGCTCTCTCTATTACCGTAGTCTGAAGGATCTGGTGGAGTTCGACGATGATGTAGAGGATCGAGACCACACGGTATTTCCCTCTTTATATAAAATAAAGGAGGACTACTTGGTGATTCTTTAGGATTGGGACCTCATGGTACTAGCCTCTTTGTGTCATAAAAGGAGGAATAATCGATTACAAAAGTGGATGAGACTAGCATAGGAGTATGTTTGATGCCATTGCCAAGAGGATAGTGTCTTGCGATGACTAAAGACAACAACATGAACAGGGACAGAACTTGAAGCAAATATTTTCCGAAGAGGTTCCATTGCTTTGTGATTTTTTTTTGGTTTGGTTTATGGCTTGTATTTATACACAACTACTCTTGGTATTGGGAAAATACTCCATAAAACCTCCATAAATTTGTAATTGATAATAACTTTATGGCTGTTGGAATTAATATACATGGTATCCAATTTTATTATTTAAGATCAACAACTGATTTTGTTATGACAACTTAAATTGAATGAAAATACAATATTTTCAATAGATCATTATTGCAAATGCCCTATTAAAGATATGGATATTTCATATTCCCCTACCCATTAATCTATCTCATTATGCCCCATTGATGTTGATGTGTAACCCCCTTACTTATGCTTATAAGTGTGCTTATATGATAACCTCCCCTATCATGATGGAGCCCTAACTATAATATTTTTATATAAACATGGATGATGTAGACAACTCCAATGAACGAATGAATAAAAGATTATCTCCTATCTTCTCTTCTATATTCTATCCATTATCTATTTCATTTTCTTAATATGCATAGAAGAAACCCATACATCCAAAATAAAATACTTGAGGTATAGGGAAATCAAACCAAAAGGAGATGAAAAACAATCGTAGAATAGCCAGTAGTAAAATATCCCAAAATTCTAATTTAGGCAATTATGAAAAATAATAATTTATTAGGGAAATTAATTAAATAAATTATTTTATTAAAAGAAGATGAAGTAATTAAGGCAAAATTAAGAGGAAAATAATAAATAATTTAATTGGAAAAAATTAGGGTGTGTTGCCAATTAAAATGGAATTAAGGAAAAATATTTTAAATATCCTAAATTAATCTTAAAAGGAAATTCAATTATTATTTTATTAAAATATTATTTTTCTAAATATTTAAAAATACCAAAATATTCTAAATACCCCAACCCATCTATTTTTCCTTTTTTTCTCTCCTTCCTCTCCTTTCTCCTTTTCAATTTTTATCTTTTTCCTTCCTCCCCCGATTTGGGCCAGCCTCTCCCGCTACCCAAACCTCCCTCTCATCTCTTCCTCCGCGTGACCCAAGGCCCGCCTTCCTTTTCTTTTTCCCTCGTCATATGCCTGGTCCTCTCCTTTTTTTTCTTTCTTTCTTTTTCCCCCGGGCTGGCTAATCCACTTCTTCCCCAACTCTTCGTCTTACATGCGTAGACCTGCAACGCCCTGCACGCCAGCTTACCACTCCCAACCATGCCACCACTGCACCATCTACGTGCCTTCCCTCTCTCCCCCATCGTTTCCTCTCCCTTCTCAACCCAATCAACCCCCTCTCTCTCTCCTCACGCATGCTCCTCTCCCCCTTCCTTTCTTCTTCCCCGACCAAACAGGACATGCAACTTTGCAGGCCTGACCGGCCATGCACTACTGGCCGGTGACCTACCGCACATGCCACTCTCTTCCCTTCTTCCCCGTATGTCGTTTCCCCCCTTCAATGGCCAATAAATACCCCTTAACTGCCCCCCGTTTGGTCTTTTTTCCTACCCATAAAATCCCCCTTTTGTTGGGTTGTCGCCTATTCAAACGACTACCTTGTCACCGCCGCCCAGTATCGCCACCTGAACCACCTCCCAAACCACTCCCTGCACCACCCTCCACCGAACTACACCACTCACCACCCTCGATTCTTCCTACACGAGCCGCCTTGGCTGTGCAAAGTTGGCTATTCGATCAACCTCTTCTCACCCACCGCTGCCCTTTGCGCCGCCGTCCAACACCATTCTCGCCACAACCACCACTCCCCCTATCCCCCAAAACCACCAGTAGAAACTCCTCTACCTTTCCCTACCTTCATTTCCTCTGCCTCCCTCTCCTTCTCCCTTCCTCCCTCTCCAACACCTTCAACCACCACACCACCACTACCTACGTCGCCCCTTTGGCTACACCACCACCCCCATTTCAGCCCTCTCAACCTAAGGCATCCACCACCACCTCAATCCTCCTCTTCTATCCTAAAAAACCACCTTTCCACCCTCTCTTCTCCTCCCCCCACGACCGCCTCCGCCGCCGGTGCCGCCTGGTCACCACCGTCCCTAGGTGGTACCCTAACTTCCATAACCCTTAAACCCTATTTATGCAAATGTTATCATTTTTATTAGTATTAATATTATTATTCTTAATAATATTACTATTATTATAATTATTATTATTCTTATCATTATTATTATTAAATATAACTTCGGAGTATTAATACTATTATTACTATGAAGGGTCGACACCTTATTATTATTATTATGATTATCATTATTTTTATTACCATTATTATTATTATTGTTACTATTATCATTATCACTATTATTATTATTATTATCCCTATCACTATTATTATACTTGACCATATTATCCCCAAGCGTACTATTATTATGATTATTATGACCCTTATTTGTATTATTCTTAAGATTGGAACCATTATCATTATCACTATTATTATTATTATTATTATTATTATTATTATTATTATTATTATTATTATTATTATTATTATTATTACTGCTGTTGTTGCTGCTACTACTACTACTACTACTACTACTTTGTCATTACTATTAATATTACTTATACCACTAATATTACTATCACTACTAGCATTTTTATTATTAGTAGTATCATTATTGTCACTACTTTAGTATTACTAATATCATTATTATTATTATTAAGATTTGAGTTGTTATTAGTATTATCACTACAACTATTATTATTATTATTAGTAATATTAAGCTATTATCTTTAATAATGTAGATAGTGCTATAAATACTTTAACATGAACTGATACATCTACTAAGACCTATTTTGACTAATAATAACATGCTTAGCCACTTTGAGAATCATAACCCTACTTTTATTTATAAAACAACTATTATCTTTTTTAGCCATAATAGTAAGCTATGATAGGGTAAGGTAGGAAATAATGGTAATTTTGGTAAGAGGGAAGTTAACCCTTAGTATTTCCTCTTATAGATGAATCCAGTCAAAACCCTAAGGAGGTGTAGGAGCATGCTCCAAGACCGATGTTGTATTAGGTAAGGATGTAGCTAAGACCCGCTATGTGTGTGTTATATGCAATATGTTATGTTATGTTGTGTACTTTATGATTATTATGGTTGTTTGCTTGTAGCACAACTTGGAGTTGAGGTATGCTTATGTGACTCCCTTATGGCATGTGTATGTTGATATATATATTGTGCTTATAATGTTATATGATGTGACCATTTAGGACATGCATGCTAGGGTGTTTAATAATATGATATGGGGTGAAAGGATGAAAAGGGGAAAAGGGGGAAGTGAGTTGACAAAAGGGATATGGGACCTAATAATCTCATGATCCATGAGGGGGTAAATAAAAGGGAATTATGAGCAAAATAAAGGAGTGAGGTGAACCTTGCATGGGAATTTCTACGGTTTATATGGGATTCATGTAGTTGCATGGGAATTTCTCAGGTTTGTATGGGATGGAAGGAGTTTCCATGGGAAGGATCCTTATGTGAGAAAAGTTTTCTTGGGGCGTAAGTAAGGTAAGGGAAAAGTTATTGGGGGTGATTGGAGACTTTGGGTGAAAAATAGTACGTAGGTTGTATAAGGGTGCATAGGAAACCTGGCTAGGATTTGGGAGGAAAGCCCTAAATGGAGGAGGTTGTGAAAGTGAAATTTATGGAGGGTGAGTGGAATATGGGATAAGAGTGGAAGAATATCATATGTAGGGTGAGTATGGGTGTCATGGAAAAGAAAGGACGGTAGGTGAGTAATGGAGATGTGGCACATGGGAAATAAATGTGCTAGGGTTTGGAGTGGACAACTAGGGTTTCATGGTCACATGTGTATTTAGGAAGTAAAGTGAAATTATTGGGGTCGAATCTAAGTGAGATGATGTGTTGGGTGATAAAGGAACTTTGGTTGTGTGAGTCAGAGGAAGGATGGGCCACATTAGTCCAATTAGGGTTTCAGGGGAAAACTCTAGGGGAAGATAGTGAGTGGACTTAGATGGCATAAGGTAGTAGGCCTTGACCCACACACTTGGGAGTTGGGCTTCTAGTGTGAGTAAATGGAAAAAAGAAAGGATGCCAGGGTGTGTTAGGAGGTGCAGAAGTCTCAAGATATGGAACGGGCCCTCTTAGGAGAATAAAAGTAGACGAATTGTAACATGCATGTCTAAGGTGAAAGTATATCGAATAAGACACGAATAAGATACTAACCACTTAAAGAGGAAGATTGTTGATTCGGTCCCAAACCGGTCCACCGGCGAATAATAGTGGCCAGGAGCTGGGATGCCCTAGAGACCGATCCACCGGCGAGTAATAGTGGCTAGGAGCGTTCTTCCCTGCATGTTTCCGATCCACCGGATAAAATTGTGGGGGATTCCATGCTCAAAAAACTAAACATAATTATGATAAGACATGGGAAAGACACTAACTATTTACAGCAAAACACCATGAAAGTCGGGGCCATACCGGTCCACCGGCGAATAATAGTGGCCAGGAACACTTTGCCCTGAAGACCGATCCATCGACAATAATAGTGGTCAGGAGCGTTCTATCATGTAAGTTTCCTTTCCACCAGATATAATACTGGGGTTCCCGCACTCGCATGGATTGAAAATAAGCATGGTGTGAAATGAGTATTGATCAGAAATTCAAAGAATTGGTTTATTCGGACTATAGCTCGGCCTTTATTATTTGTGTTATTTTGTGTTATATGTCTTCTATGTTTGGCCTTAGCTTCATGGTTACCTTGCTCAATACGTAGCGTACTGACCACCCGTTTCATGAGTGTTGTTCATTCATATAAGCAGAGGGGCCTTCTGAATTGGTGCAGGTAGGAGATGTCATCATCAATGCTTATGAGGCATTAGACGGGGCTGAGAGTTGAGCTTGGGCTTGGCCTGGGGACCAAGAGCAACTTGGCCAGATTCTCTTTTACCATTTATTTACCTTGTATTAGTTTATTTCAATCCTGTTTTATCATACTGTACATTTTACCCCTTTAGGGACTTTAATTATGCACTCTTGGATTGTAAACTCTTTTACGCGTACTCTGATTTCTATATTATGAACAGTTCGGTTCTTCTATAGGATCTTGTTTTAAGTTTGACTCGTGATTGACGATAATTTTTCTTTAGCCTTGTGGTTAGTATGAGACCAGCTAAGGGTCGGGCTAGTACTGATCACGGCGGTAATACCCTCGAAATTCACAGTTTTGTTTTCTCTGCTTTCATTGTATCTTTTAATAAAACGAAACTTTTCAGTATTGAATTTTGGGGGTGTTACAAATATGGTTATGGTTTTGTATGGATGGTTGGGAATGATTCTATGGGGAGTTTAACTGATGATATGAAAAATTAATTAAAGGTAGAAAATCATGGTTATAGATGGTGGTGATGGATGTTGCAAGATGCTAGGGTTAGGGTTTCAATCAAAGGCTGAAGATGATGGTGGTATTATGATGGTTTGTTAATGTGTATAAATGTTTGTATATACATGTATAGGATCAACATGGATAAGATTATGAATTTAGTTGTATAAATTTGGGATAGAACTGTATATCAACACACAACAAAAAAAAATAGAGGGCTTTTAAATTTTTCACTCAAACAAGATTGACAAAAGGATAAAAGAACTCATATAGAATTCATTTGAAGATTTAACACATGATTATCATTCAACTCATCTATAAAAACAATATGATATAAATAGGCTTCATACTTGATTCATGCTAAATTTTCCACACGTAAGATAGACTAAAACATAAAAGAAATGGCAGACATAATCTTTTAATAACTATGCCACACGCATAAAAATGAACAAGAAAAGAGAGAGCATAAAACTATAATATCCCATCTTTTTATAAGTTTTGTTGAATGGGAAGTTTTAGCGTTTATTAAAATTTGATAATGTTTACTTTTGATTTGGAACTATAATTGAGTTTAAGAAAAAGTTGGATTTGAATGAGCTTTGGAAATTGAATAAAATGAGTTTTCAGATGGACCAATACACTAGTTTTATGAATCGATTAATTAGTTCGTCATTTCAACTAAATGGTTTTGCTCAACCAAACCGATCAACTGATTTTGGGGAACCGATCGCATGGTTTGGGGAACCAATCGACTGGTCGGTATAATAGTCGAATGGTAGGCCAAACCGATTGAGTAGTTTATTAAGATAAGTATATTTTTTTAACTCAATTTTTCTAGAAAAAATTCCTACACCAAAATGGAACCTTGATAATCCTATTCCGATATGTTCTTTAGAGATTTTTAACCTTTCTTATCATGAATTTGGCCTTAGCTTTTGCCTCAAACTTATTGAGGATTTGATTTGGACAATTGAGGGAGATGATGACCTCAACTTTGACTTCTTCCCCCTCTCTCCTCTGCACACTTCTGAAATCATTAATTCGATTCCCAAACTATCTCTACTCAACTAGGAGATTCCTTACTGGGATTATCGTTCATTTACTCTCTTGTGTTTCACATTTTCTAGGTGAATTAGACCAACATTATCTAGAAATCACCATTTCACCTCTGAAAGGGAGGTCAGCCTATCTTTGATGAAATCTGTTTGTTCCACTCAAATTTAAACAATAGAAAATAGGGTTTTTTTATCTGAGTATAACCACACTCATTCTTGTACTAATTTATTGGCTATAAATAGCCCAAATCACCCATTCCATTCACTTTTCTTTTAGCCACTGAGATATTCCATCTCTCTATCCCTATGTTCGTTTCTCCCCATTTCGAGCTTAAATTTGGTTTCCTTCCACTCTTCATATTCTTTTTTTAGTTCTTTCTTGTTTATATTTAAGCAAGGATGGGTTATATTTAAGAGGAATTTGAGTCTCTCTTTTAGCATAAATTCCCTCTATGTTTCTCTTAGGTTTGATTTGGAAGTTGAAAATCTTCCAGATTGAGTTTTTTCATTTGTGAAAAAGTTTTGCTTGCACCAAGTAAGTCATTTTTACTTCTGAAATGTGACCCAGTTAAGCATGTGATGTGTTGTATTCCTTAATATCCCAATTTTATAGGTTTTCATGATAATTTGGTTTTAAATTGATGCATATTGATTAATTTATAAATCCTAAGAAAAGGCATGATTTTAGGGATATTATGGTCTGTTTGATTCATTGTGAAGTATGTTTTAGTTTAAAGTTGATGAAGTATTGGCATGATGCTATGATATGCTTTGGTTTGGATGTGGTAGGATTTTTGTGGGTGATTTGCATGAAAAATGTCTGTTTTGTGATGTTTGGGGGAAAAACAATCGACTTGTTCTTAGAATAGTCAACTGGTTGGCCCAAAATGATCAAAGATTAATTTTGTGGCAACCTTAGTTTGCTTTGTAGAACCAATTGACTAGTCTCTTAACAGTCAACTAGTTTTACCAAACCAATCGACCACTTTGAGGAAACCCTAGGTTTGACTGAGCTAAAGTGATCTACTAGTTTGGCGAGATTATGTGATTTTGATCTTTTGACCTATATATGCTTTGAGACTATGCCTAATAATACTATATGACTATTTAACAAGTACAATAAATCTGCTGACATGGATTGATAACCTAATGGATGGATTAAATGAATCATGCCTCATGACATACTAAATGGGAAAACTCAAATAAGTATTTTGTAACACCCCAAAATTTTATAACATTTGTTTTCGGGTGTTTATCCATTTTATTCAAAATTTACCCTTAAACTTTGGCTAAATTATTTTATTAATAACCTTTGATCTATAACCCAAATATTTTCCTAAATATTTTCCCTGATTATCTTACCTTTTTCCTTCCTATTAAACCTATCCTAAACCGGATTATTTTTCTTTGATTATTTTCATACCCAATAACCTAACCTAACCAAATTAAACCTATAACTAAAATAAAATAAACCTATTTTACCTACCTGAAATTACCCCTTCGCATGCCCTTATTCTTCTATGCTGACCACTCTTCTTATCTCCCTCTAATTCTCAAGCTACACACATACCCCTAACCTATCAAAATATCCCTTACCCTCTGTCGAACCATACCCCAACACCCTCACTCCGTTGACCATGCATGTGAATATACATACACACATAACACCTCCTGCTATCTCCTTTCTTGTCTAAAAGCAAGAAATCCTCAGATATATATATATATACACATAATCACGTATCTAACCTTCTTCACTTTCATTTTCATTTAACTGACCCCCTACCCCCTTTGTTTGGGTTGCTTGCTAACCACCACCTCGCAACACACTCCAGCCTACAGCTATACACACACCACTGCCACCCTTCCTCTACATTACCGCAACCAAACACAGCCGTCTCCTATGCCCTCCTCTCTCGGATTTATTTAGTTTTGTAGAAACCATCACCGCTAGCCTCCTTTTATGTGTCACCATTTCCACCACCATTTACCCCCCCCCCCAATTTTCTTGAGTTACCACCCTGCACCATAGCCTCCACTGCCAGCTTCTTTTTCTTCTTCTTCCCTGCTGCCCCTGTTTTTCTTCTTCTCCTTCCTTGTGGCAATATTTTCCTATCCATGTCACACCCCTTGCAGCAAAGTTTCCCATAACAACTCCCTAGGCAACGACAATTGTTATCGTTGTTGCTCTTCACCACTTTGGTACCTCCCGTTATAGCCATCCACCACATCCTTTGTCCCTTTTCAAATCTACCTTCCATTCTTTACTTCCTCCACCACACTGAACCACAACCTCTACCACCCACGCATGCATCACCAGCTTACCTCCAAACCATGCTCTTCATCCTTTCCTGCACGACCCTCCTTGCAAACACCAGCACACCGAGCCACTTCCATCTCTCCCTCCCTCACCACCATCACCCACATCTTGCTCCACCCTTCCCCTATGTGCACATGGCTCACATTGTGCATACAGCATGAGGTGTGTTGGATTTAAAAATAATTGGTACCCATTATTTATATGTAAGGGTATTTGAGTAATTTTAGAAAAATAAATATTTTAGTATAATAATAATTATTTTATTTTTAAAATATTAATATGGTATTTTGGTATTATTTTTAGGTATGAAATTTGATTAGCAGGATCTCGTAGTATTTAGTAGGATATCGCTAGTTTTGCATTTTTGCTAAAATTCAGGTAACCTTTATACTATCCTAAAATGTTGAATTTTGCATGATAACATATTAGGGTTTTGTGTTTGAAATATTTTAAGCATGATTGGTTAAATTATAATTATGTGTTAACTATTATATCCTAAAAAAGGTGTAAAAAGAGAGCATATATCATATGTAAAATATTTCGGTTACAAAAGCATGGCTAAATAATCTTTCATGATTAAATATGAAATGTATGTGGAAAATAGTATGGATACTTGTTGTAGTCTAGGGTTTTTTTATTTATATGTGTTATTCATGTTTTTGTATTATACTAGATTATCGTTATTATGTGAATGAATATATGTTTGTTAATGCTATGATATGCAGTTGATATGATATGATAGAAAATGAGTAAGTAAAGGTTATACGGTATTGTTATTTTCTGTGGAAAAACCTTCGTTGTGAAATATGGTTGTATTATGGGTTTATTAATGGTATGATGAATGTGAAATGAGTATAATAAGGCCTATGGAGAAAAATATGAACGTTAGAATAATGTTACTAAATATATAAGATTTTCATGAAATAAGAGTTTTGTTATCGATAAGGGCATTTTAGTCAACGTAGGTTAAATATAATAATCATGAAATTTTAAGGTTTTATATCATCTAAAGAATTTATATGAAGTGTTTAGAGTAGTTGTGAATGACCTAGTGATTATATCATGCAGAAACACTGGACTTTCTTCGGCCGACCTTTAATACTTAAGAGATGGCAGCGTCGTATGAAGATGTCAAGGGAAGAGCTGCAGTTCGTGCCGCTTTGGATCAAATTTTCGGGCTTTCCTTTGGATTATTGGTCCCCGAAGTCGGTGAGCATGATTGTTAGCTCTGTTGGCACCCCTATTTGCTCGGACGCCATTACTCTCAGGAAAGACAGAACTGGTTTTCCGCATGTGCTGGTGGAGGTAGACACAAAGAAGTTGTTGTGTGAGAGGGTGGTTATTCGCGATCCTAATGGTTCTTCCTTATCCCAGCCGGTGGTGTTTTAGTGGAAACCTTCCTTTTGCCCAGTCTGTGCGGTGCCTTCCCATGATGCGAGTGCATGTCCGAAGCGTCTCCCTAAACAGGCAGCGGTTTCTCGGCAAAATCAAGAATGGAAGGTAGTGAGGGATAGAAGGCAGGTAGGAGGGTGGGTTACGTCGGAAGAATCGGTTCTGAACTAGGTGCCCAATCCAAATGTCATTCCTAGGGAAGAGCAGCAGGTGCACAATCCGATTGTCAATTGTCGGGAAGAGGACCAGGGTACAAAGCGTGTAGCACCAGCTAGATCACCGTATGGCTTACGGTCTGCTTCATTGCAAAATACTGTGTCGCCAAGGAACAGGTTTCACATTCTTCACAGGGGGAATGAGGAGGATATCATGGGGAATGTTGGAGGTGTGGGTAATGTCACTTTCTGGATCCAGGTCCCTCATGTTATCTTGTTGGAATGTACGAGGAATAAATGATCCATTTAAGCAGAAAGAAGTGTGAGAATGGATAAAGAAGTGTGGGTGTTTGATTGTTGGTCTTGTTGAGACCAGGGTTAAGGAGGGTAAATCTAAGGTGGTGGTGTCTCATTTGGTGAGGAATTGGTCATGTGTTAATAATTATCAATCTCATAGTAATGGGAGAATTTGGGTCCTTTGGGATCCGAACGTGTGGTCTGTGTCTATCTTGGGGGTAATCGACCAATGTATTTTGTGTAAGGTTGTTGGAGTTAGTGGGGGTGTGGCTTTCCTGGTTGGTTTTGTTTATGCCTTTAATACGGGAGCTGCGAGGAAATCCCTTTGGCGTTGGCTTTGTAGTCAATCAAGACCACAAATTCCATGGGTTTTGTTTGGAGGTTTTAATGTGGTATTAAAAAGCGGAGGAAAAATTTAAGGGTGGTCCTTCCTATGTGCAAGATTCATTAGATTTTTTGAAGTGTGTGAACGAGTTAGGGCTTGTGGATATTAAGGGATATGGTAATTTTCTTACTTGGTTTAATAAGAGGAGGGGGGATGATGCAGTGGCATGCAAGCTTGATCGTGTGTTAGTCAATTCTCCATGGTTGTCGTATTTTACACATTATTATGTGGTGTTTAATGCTTCAGGTATTTCTGATCACTGCCCTATCGTTTTTCACTTACGGTCTTATAATTTTGTTAGAAAGCCTTTTAGATTTAATAATTTTTGGGTGGAGGATGAGGAGTTTATTGATATTGTTGCTCAGCATTGGAGATGTTTCCCTTCGGGGAATCCTCTCATTGATGTTCACTGGAAGTTGCAAAACCTAAAGCCTGCGTTGAAAGACCTTAACAAGGCCAAATATGGCTCTATTAGTTTAAAGGTAGCAGGGGCACGTAATGCTTTGCATGATGCTCAGAATGATTTACTCAAAGATCCAGGAAGTGATGCTGTGAGGCAGGCCTTACGGGGGTGTGAAGCTGAGTTTGTGAGGTTGGCTCATTTTGAAGAGATGTTTCTGAAGCAGAAAGCTAAAGTAAAGTGGATCAAGGTGGGGGACTCTAATCATAAATACTTTTTCGCTCATGTTAAAGAAAATCAAAACAGGAATGCCATCTCGAGGATTGAGCTTGATGATGGATCAGTTATCACGGAACCTTCACAAATAAAAGATGAGTTCGGGAGGTTCTTTAAGAATCTTCTTGGTACTTTAGGACATGCTTTGGGTGCTATTGAATAGGAGGTGGTGGATCATGGGAATACGCTTTTAGATGCACATAGGAGGCAGCTCTTGGTTCCAGTTTCATATGCTGAAGTGAAAACTAGAGCTTTTTCTATAGGTGATAATAAGGCTCCGGGGGTGGATGGTTTCTCCTCAGTGTTTTTCAAGAAAGCTTGGGGCGTGATTGGGGAGGATATTTTTGAAGCCGTAGCTGACTCTTTTTCTTCTGGGGTGGTGCCCCATCTTATTAATGTTACTGCTCTAACGCTTATTCCGAAAAAGGTGAATGCGTCAAAAGTTAGTGAGTATCGTCTGATATCGTGTTGTGGGGTGCTTTACAAAATAATATCCAAAATACTCACAGCACGACTCGGAACTCTTATGACGTTGCTTATTGATCAAGCTCAGTCGGGTTTTGTAAAAGGTAGGTCTATTGGAGATAACATTATGCTTGCTTCAGAGCTGGTTCGGAAATATACCCACAAGCATATCTCCCCGAGGTGTATGTTGAAGCTTGATATCCGGAAGGCCTATGATTCTGTTAATTGGTTATTTCTAAAAAAGGTCCTTCATTCCTATGGTTTTCCCCTTCAAGTGGTAAAGCTTATTCTTGCATGTGTTACCTCTACCTCTTACTCTTTATCGATAAATGGGGAGTTGACTCCGCTTTTTCAGGGTAAGAGAGGTCTGAGATAAGGCGATCCGCTCTCTCCTTTATTATTTGTGCTTGTGGTTGATTATTTGTCGAGAATGTTTAAGCAGTTATGGAGTGACCTAGAGTTTCAGGGCCACCCTAAATGTAAGAGGTCGCATATTATAAATCTTGCGTTCGCGGATGATTTACTTCTCTTTTGTCGAGGGGATTTAATTTCAGTTTCAAAGCTTATGGAGGTGATGGATGATTTTTCGGCAAGGTCAGGTCTCGTCATTAGCCCGAAAAAATGTTGTATTTATTTTGGGGGTGTGGATGCCAGGACTAAGGCCCAGATTCTTCAGGAGCTTCAGTTTTCTGAAGGTGGTTTTCCTTTTTCTTACCTGGGGGTCCCTCTCTCATCTGCTCATTTAAGTAAAACTCAAATGCAAGATTTGATTCATAAGGTTGCGAGAAGGCTTTCTGCATAGCATTCTCATCTGCTTTCCTATGTTGGTCGGGCACAACTCCTTCAGTCTGTGATTTTTAATATGCAGATGTACTGGTGTCAGGTGTTTATTCTTCCTTCGAGGGTGATTCATCAACTGGAGAGCGTGTGTAGAAAATTCTTATGGACTGCCAAGGTGGATACCTCTAGGAAAGCCTTAATAGCGTGGCAGGTGGTGTGCACCCCAAAAAAGAAGGAGGTTTGGGGCTTATTGATCTTACCATATGGAATCGAGCGGTCGTGGGGAAAGTGCTTTGGAATATATGCAACAAGAAAGACTCTTTGTGGGTTAAATGGGTGCATGACATCTATATTCAGTCCGGAAATGTGTGGAGCTTTTCTATGGACCACTTATGTTCCTGGCCTCTTAAACAGGTTCTTAGTCTGCGCTCTACTTTTGCTCCTTATTTTCTGAATGGACCTCAATTAATGATGGATAAAGAGGATTCTTATAGCATTAGCAAGGCTTATAATGTGTTGCGTTATCGACATGCAAGGGTTTGGTGGTACCCTTTAGTGTGGTGTTCTATTGCTCCTCCTAAGCATAAATTTATTATGTGGCTTGCTATTCATGAGAGATTGCTTACCAAGGTGAGGTTACAAAATTTGGGGTTTTTAGATGACTCAACTTGTGTTCCTTGTCATGAAAATAAAGAAGAATCTATCCAACACCTGTTCATGGAATGTGTGTTTAGTTCAAGGATATGGAGTAAGGTAAGAAGGGCGTTTCATCGGCAGGATGCTATCCGCTCTTGGGAGGAAGAGATTAAAGTTTTGGCACGATCTACGAGACAACCAAAGGAGAAGAAGGCTATATTACATGCTATTTTTGTCATCTTTGTCGCTTTAATTTGGTATGAACGTAATTCTAGAGTTTTTCGTAATGCAGGTCACACTCCTAGCAGTTTGCTACGAGAAATGAGTTTTATTATAGCTAGTAGATGTGTGCATTTGGAATGTAAGCGCAAATTTCAACAATGGCAGCATTGTATTGATAGGATGGTCATGTAATGAGTTGGTTGTAACTTTAGCCTTTTGGCTGTTCTATTTATGAATTTTTTCTTTACTTATCAAAAAAAAGTATGAAAAGGGTGTTATTTGAAAATAGTAATCCTAAAATGATAAGTCTATTATAACATGTGTGAAATGGTAGAGTTAAACCCCAAAATATGAATATGATTTTAATATTAGTGTTCTAGGAATGTATATTGAATCTGGTGATTGTTTGATCCCTAGAAGAAAAGTTATGATGAAATTGAGAAACTAAGGTTTATAAGTTTCGAGAATAGTAAATGTTGAGATAGAGTTATTATTGCATGTGCAATACCTTACAGTTCAGCCTTTAAATTTGATTATGTTCATAACAAAATAATCAAGTAGGTGGTACTAAGTTTGGAGATTCAAAAAGATTAACAGAGGGAGAGTTATGAGAAAAGTGTGAAATTAGGGTTTTTAGGAAAATATAAGGGTCCTAACCCTAGAGAACGGCCTTATGATCTCATGATGTGCCTTACCTTTTTCGAACATATTCTGTACTTATCAAATCAAACATGAATAAGATTAATCATTTAAATTGAAAGATTACGTGAGTCGAGCTATGGTGTTTATGTATTAGTTCCACTTGACAATAATAATGGCTTAGGTGTGTTGTCCCTAAGAGGTACTTTAGACGATTCCACTGGTTTAAGAATAGTGGCTCAAAAGCATTTTGTGTTGAGCGGTGTTTTATGGATCCATTCTACCGAATGATAATAGTGGCTTAGATGTGTTTTCCCTAAGAGGTGCTTCAGCTCGTTTCACCGAATTAAGAATAGTGGGGCCCTATACTCATCGTCAATAAGAATATAATTTGATATAAGTAACCTAATGGATAAGATATTAATCATTTAAAGTGGAAGATTACGTGAGTCAGGACCGAGGTGTTAAATCCATTCCATCAGATGACAAAAGTGGCTTAATTGTGTTATCCCTGAGAGGTGTTTTAGACCATTTCACCAATTTCAGAATAGTGTCTTAGAAGCATTTTGCCCTGAGAAGTGTTGGATTTGTTCCACCAAATGATAATAGTGGCTCAGGTGTGTTGTCCTTTTCCTCGAGAGGTGCTTTAAATTGTTATACCGGTTTAAGTATAATGGGGTCTCTAAACTCAACATAAATAAAATTTAAAATGATTATTACCGAATTTAAATAATTATTAAATGGATCGGTAACCACCTTTGTGCCTACATTTGATTCAATGATTTGTTGTTGATTTATGCTTGTGATCCTACCTTTGTGATGAGATTTATCGAGATTGATAATGAGGTATGTGGCATGTGGTTATTGTCTTGGTTTTGGTTTATAGTGTTTATAATTATACTGTAAAGAACATCTCTTGGATCTTCCTTTAGTAAGTTTAGTTTACTTCAAATGAATGAGTATGAATAGCATATGGCCTTGGTGGTATGTGGTTATATGAAGGATTATCGTATTTCAATTAACACATGTACAATTCGATGTTTTATACCTTGTACTATTGTGATGTCATGCATGTGTTCTATGTTGGTTTTTCATTTTGGTTTAGTATAAAGGGTTTCTCCATACCATTATATTGAAGGGTTCCTTTTGTGGGCCTCTGTCTATTCAATGGGTAATGGTCTTTGTAGGTTAGTTTTTGAGTTCAATCCAAAGACGGTAGTTCGGTTTGAAAGCCTAGGACTATTAGGTGTTTTTTGGGATATTGATTTCGGTAGTATTTGTGCGCTTGTGCCCTCCAATCTTTATCCCTTTTGAAATTTGTATATTGATAATGTTACTTTAATTTAGCATAATACTTATATTTTGTCTTCTCTATTCTGTTTCTTGTAATCATATTATTAATTTTAATCGGACTAATGATTTTAGCCTTAGTATTTGGTATAAGAATGGAAAAGGCAACCGAACTTGTGTCAAGTGTGATGGTAACACCCTTCATTTTTATTGTTTTAGATTTTGTGCTTAACTCTTTAAATAAAAATTACAAGTCCTAAAAAATGGGGCGTTACATATTTTATGACTTTAAAGGGGATAATGTAATATGGATTACTGACCTTAAATGAATTAATCTGAGGGATTGGTTAATAATGACTAATCATTAATGGAGATGGTTAAGATTAAATAAGTATGTGAATGCCTTACTTGCATATTATATGGGCCTTGTATGATCAAGTAATCTCGAGAATAATATACTAATCACTTAAAGCGAAAGATGATCAAGTTGTGTATAGGTCTGGGTTACCCGATCTACGATTGGCTATTAAGGGTTAGTCTGACTTTAAACTTTGCCTTCAAGCGGGATCCTAGTAGATCTCAGTGCCTTACCTACTCCAGACACTAATGATATACTAGAGGGCATTAATGCTAAATGGTTTAGTTACCTAGGCAGTTTTTGGCTTTAGCTTGGGCATATGTCCATTGGAGGTTATTTGAATTTGGTAGGACATTATTTCCTTTAATTTGGATAGACTTCCATGGTATGTGAGATTATAGGGTGATATACAGTCTATTACTTGATAAGAATTTAAATAAGTATTTGGAATAAGAATATGGCTAAAGAGAAAAATAAAAGTAGAAGAAAAAATAACAATAAAAGAGATAATGGCTTATATGTAAATGATCAAATAGATTAGGTAAGTGAAACAATGGCTTATGCTAAATATGTGCATGGACGAATGAAGCCTTAGTAACAACTAGAAAACCTACTTAATATATTGAATGATGTCATCTACGATGTTGGGTTATGTTGCTAAGCATTATGAGCCATGTATGGTATGAGTTCCTATTTATGACCATGATAGAGCATTTATTCTATGTATTTGAAATAGGCATGAAATATGTTAGTATGATCTCCATAATATACCGGAATCTTGTGTTCTTGTGAATCCCACTGAGGAGGTAATTTGGCTTACTCAATTAAAAGCGTATTGATATTCTCATTTGCTTGGTCACCTACTCATTCCCATGAGTAGAGGACCATGTTCAAGTTTTCGAGGATGGTCAGTAGTAAGCCAACCTCGTGTTAGGTATGGGTTCTGAGAGCGTGTACATCTAGAGACTTTGTGTGGTCCTTGATGAACTAGAGTTTAGGACTACGACCTACCTTTTTTTGTAATGTGAACCATGTACTTTGGCTAAATTTTTTTCTCGTGCATTAGAATATTGTGGACCGTCGAGGTCTTATACTTGAAAGCCTTTCTTTCGATATTTATATAATGTGTTTTGGCGCACTCTACCTTGGTTTTGGTTGATTTGGTTCTCAGCATTGTATTTAACATGGGATGAGTAGATGATGCCTATCCTATGTTAGGTGCAGTAGTAACACTCTATTTTTTCTAAATATTTGATAGTTTTTCGCTTCCACAAGGTTTTCCAAATAAAAATTTTTAATAGTGAAAAATGGGGGTTTTATAAAAAACTATATCTATCAAACTCTAATTTTTTAACAACCTTCTTACAAATTAAGTAACTAATTAATTATTAATGAAGAACTAAATAACCCTTAATAGCCCAGCCTAAGGAGTCTTAATGACATTCAACACATGTGCTTATCACATGGTTTAATTAAACTTTTCATAATATCCTCCATGTATTCTTATGATCTGTGCTACCTCCTTATTTGACCTGTATGCATTCTTTTGATCCAAATTTTCAAACAAGCCTATTCTAATGGGTCCAATGAATTCATTATCCTCTACTTTACGTGAAGGAAAACTTGTAGGACTTATAAGATATGCCCTTATGCCATTACCCCCTTAGTGAGAAGAATTAGCCCTCAAATTCCCATGCTTAGTCTTGAACATCTTTAAACCTATGTTGAATGCCTTCTTATACTTCTTCTTTAGATGCCTCATTGGAAATCCATTCCAAACCTTCTTAAAAAATGTGCCTAGATTCCATTTTTCCCATTTTTTGGTGGTAGAATCTCCTTTTTGATATTCTTTGGAATTAAAAGTGTAAAATTCTCCTCCCGTAGGTGTATCTTAAGATAATAGCTTCAACTTGCACTTCTTGTCTTCTTAACAAACTATATACTCATTGATGAAACCATTATGAGTCACATGCCTATTTAATTGCCATGATCTTTCAAGAATTATGGCATACATCCATCGGTAACACACATAGCACTTCATCCATAGCTGCCAATCTTGAATGAAACTATTTATTTCTTCTTCACCTTCACTCCATTATCCCTTTGAATCCGTTATACTAAGGGTTGGGAAGATTTGTAGGGGACAATTGCAACTTATTCACTATGTATTCACAAGCCATATTGGTGCATGTCCTACTATCAACAATCATTTTGCATGTGATAACACCAAATTTATAATTAGTCTTGAAAATCATGTCACATTGATGACTATAATCCTCTTGCTTCATTTGTAGGATCCTTTGTAAAACCATGAAATCTTGAATTTATTCACCATAAGCATTGTCTAGATCATCACTTGTGGTCTCCTCCTCCTATTCAATCTCTTCAGAGGCTACATGCTAGCAATCTCTCTCTTGTTAAATCCATTTGATGAGGAAAATTCCTATCATAGTGTCCATAGCGTCTATAGTTGTAATATTGTCTTCTAACCTTTTCAGCCAACTTATTCTTACCCTTCTCTGTTTGTTCCTCTCTTCCTTTCTTCTCAAAAATAGTCTCATATTTAGGAAGAGCTTAAAAGGTGGATGTGTTTGGTTTGGTGTTCATTTTACTATGTTTGTTATACTTATGAACCTTGATAGCTAATTTAACCAGGTACTCAAAAGTATAATAAATCAAACCTCTACTCTCCCCCTTATACTCAATTTGAGACCTCCCAAAAATCTATTAAAACTTCTCTCCTTCCTCTCTTACAAATCATAAATCAAGGATAATTTCTCAGACTCTCTATCATACTCCTCAACTCCAAGACAACCTTGCCTAATTGTAGCCATCTTGATAAAATTCTCTTGTTCAAACTCCCTTGACACAAACCTTCTCTTGAGAAATTTCTTCAATTTGTCCCACAATCTAATATCCTATTTTCCTTCTCTCTCATGCACCTTCATTTAAACCTCATACCAAGTCCTAATAAATTTCTCAATCTTCAAAATAGCAACCTTGCACCCTTTCTCATCATCTCACTCTTTATAATCAACAATTACTTCCATAGTTTGTTTCCACTCCTAATAAGCTCCTAAATTTAAATTCTCTTAAAAAATAGGAATATAAAAGCTTACACCTTTCTCTTCTTTAACATATTTCCTCCTTGGAACCAAATCACACCTCCATTTATTCCACATATTCTATTCTTCATCAACATCAAATCAATTAGGTTGTGGTGGTGGCATTTGATGGACTCTATTTAGGGCTTTATTTTAGACTTTCCCTCCCATATTTGATATCTAAATTCTCCAAAATTAATTGATATATCCTCTTCAACCCGCACAATTTAACTTGAGTGGTTTAATATATTTCGTTTTGATTGGCAATTTGAGAGGTAAGTTGTTGAAGTTGATTCATCAAAGCTTCAAAATTGTCATATTTCTCCATAGTCGTGTGTATGATTTTTTTAACACCAAATAATCCTCTATCATGGTATTGAGATGATGATATTCAATCTAATAAGTTTCTTGATTGGATCTTGATGGACTCTTGATGAGTTCTTAATGAATTATTGGTAGAATTAGTTGAATTTGGATGAAAAACTTTAACTTCATGCAACCTTACTTGGAGCGTGTGGTATGGTGGGTAGAACCAAAGATTTTATACCGATTTTATGCATAGAATAAACCCACACAATAAAAATAAAGTATTTGAGAGCAAATAAGAGGAAATTTGAACCAAAAGGGGATGAAATGCACTAGTATAATCACTAATAAGGGTTAAGTTTTAGGGATTTGTGTTTAGTTTTTTATGGAGGATTGGGAATGATTATGGAGGGATTTAGTGAGGGTTTAAATGATGATATTAAGGTTTACTTAAAGGCTAAAAATTGTGGTTTTAGATGGTGTGGCAAGATGCTAGGGTTAGGGTTTCAATCAAAGGTTGGAAATAACAATGGTGTTATGATTGTATAAAAATGTATATCTGTATGTGTGGGATATATGTGTCTATGGTGATAAATTTAATTATATAAATTTATGATAGACCTATATATCAGCAAAAAAAAATAGATGATTTCTAAACTTACTCACATAGATTTGATAAAAGTAGAGAATAACTCACATGGAGTTCAATTGAAAATTTAACTTCTAATTCTCATTCAAATCATCTATGAAGCCAACATGATTTACACAAAATTTTATATTTTACCCATGATGAATCTGACACACATAATATAGACCAAAAAAACCACATAATCTTCTAATAATGATGCCACATTCATTAAAAAAAAATCAAAGATACAACTATATGTAACAAACTCACATATTCTAACAAGCTTCTTAATTATTAAGTAAATAATTAATTAATTAATAAGTAAACCTTAATAATTATGGATTAAGGTGGCATAATATGTTCCACACATGTTCCTATCATATGGTTTCATTAAACTTGTCATAATTCCCTCAATATTCTCTTAAGATCCATACTACCTCCTTGGTTGGCACATATGCATTCTTTAAATCTAATTATTCAATCAAGCCTCTTATAATAGGTCCAACAACTTTATTATCTTCCTCTTCTAATTTATGACATGAACTTGCATCAATCATCACACATCATCAACATAAAATTTTCTGTAAGACTACATTATTGCACTTTACACAAGGGGTCAAATGAGGAGGTCCAATGTACATTTGATTAACATGCGAATTGCTTCATATTTCAATATTGAAATTTCTTTGCCTTCTTCTAATTGTTGGTTTTAAAATTTCATATTGTGAATGTATACAATGCAGGATTATAATCTCTATCTTCATATTTTTGTGTGTATGTGCAAATTGCTATAAACCTATGGATGAAGTTAGTAAGAGCAGCTATTTATATATTGTATTAATCACTTGTTTATGATAGCATACAATTAATTGCTTTCTAAATTAATATTTCATGGATGATGATTAATTTGGCCATTATACAACATGTGTGTATGCTTCATTTGATATTTGATATGTTACTCGAAGTTTTGAGGAAAGTACGTAAAAAAAAGGTGGTATATTGGCATCATAAGGTGGAAATTTCCATCACCTAGAGATGATAGAGGACCACATAAAGTGGGTATATATGAAAATATGTAAAATAAGAGTGATGAGTTAGTGATGTTATCACCTATCATTATATATAAATCTCCACCACTGGAATGTGTAAAGTATCCATGAAGACCACCTCCAAGAATAAAATGGATTGTAGAGGTAAATGATGGTAGAAGGATAAAAGCCTCCCATTTAATATATTTGAAGTTAATATAGTTTGATAAATTCACATATCAAAATTGGTGAGATTGGCAGCTACATCGTTTATCACCATATGTAGATCTCCATCACTTAAAGATGATGGAAACCTACCTAAAGTGGTAACATATAAGAAAAATACGTAAATTCAAAATTGATGAATTAATAGTCTCATCACTCATAACCATGTACATAAAAGTGATGAATTGGCCATCTCATCATCTATCACTATACACAAATCTCATCATATGAAGTTGATTAGATAACATAGTGCAAATTCCTTAACCTAAAGTTAATAATAGGCCACAAGAAGTGGCTAAACTATTCCCCATTTATTTGAAGTGCAAAAGGGTGATTGTACAAGTGTCTTTAAAAGCATGAAGATCTCAACTAACTATTTTATTTACAAGTACATAGCTGAGGTATGAAAGGATATTGACTAAGGTAGAATTTGGAAGCCTCGCCTAATGATTTGATGGCCCTAAAGACCTAATACACAATTCAATCCTGAAGATCGATTAATTAAAAGGTAATGAATGCCTTATATGAAATTTGATATAGGATATAAAATAGTTAAAAGTCTTTCAAAAATTATGTAATATAAAAAAAAGAATGTGAGGTTTATTAATATTAAGTACCTTAAGTGTATTTCAATCCTAAGGATGAAATAGTTTAGTGGTATTAATATTAAGTATCTCATTGTACTTCAATCCTAAGGATCAAATTGCTTAATGGTTGCAAATACCCATGCACTTATTTTATTTTTTCACTTTCAATTTATACAATTTTAATTCTTGCATTTTAGTTTTTATAATTTTATTTTTCACAATATTTGTGAAATATTTGTTTGAATTATGAAGTAGTGATGGTAGTCTTATGTGATATTCACCAACCACTTTATTATGAGATCATTCTCCTATTTTCTTATTGGTTATGATTAGGACCTACTATAGTTAGGAGTCCTCTGCCACTGTTGTAATATCCCAAAATTGAAAAAAATAAAATTTAATTATCAATCCTTATTTGGGATAATATAATCTTAAATTATTAATTTAATTATTTTGTGGACTTTTGATTTATAAAAATGAATATGATTATTTAATAAATTAAAATAAATATTTTACTATTTTATCATACTCTTTTTATTTAAATAAATTCTCAAACCATATTTTACTAAAATTATCCTCTTAAGTTAATACCTTATATTTTAAATAAATTAATTTATTAAAATAATTTCTCCGTCTAAATAATTTCTAACCCTAATTCTAAAAATTATTTTATTTTCATTTTCCTTTCTCCTTTTTCCTTCCTTTTCCCATTTGCTTCTTCTTCATTCCTTGGGTCGATCGGCCTCTTCCTCCGTTCTCCCCCCGTTGGGCCGCTGGCCTCCTTCCCTCTTTTTCCTATCCTACACTACCCCCGTCCTTCTTTCTTTTTTTCTTTCTTCCCCCGTTTGGGCCATCCCAACCTCCTTCTTTCTTTTCTCTTCCTCCCACGTGTGCGGGCTAGCCCACTTTTCCTTTCTCCCCCGCCCGACTGGCCTGCTTCCTCTCTCTTTTTCTTCTTCCTTCTTCCCCCTACACGCCAATCCAAGCCATACTATACCTACCCCCTGCAACTTCCCCCTCCTTTGCACCTGCCACTGCAGCCTAGCCTATCCTCTCTCTCTCTCTCTCATCCCTTTCCCTTCGATTTTCAACACTACACACCTCCCTCTAACCCCCTCATGCCTCTTTTTCTTTCCCCTTTTCCTCTTCTCCCTTTCCTGCCACCCTACCCGATCTGCAGCAACCTAACCTTGCACCCCTGCATACCTCATTTCCCTCTTCTTTATCTTCTCCTTCTATTCTTCTCCTCTACCCATTTTCTACCCTCGTAGAGACTCCTTCCCCGACCTTGCCTGTCTTTTCTCCTTTCTTTCCTTCTTCTCCTCTTCTCCCATATTTTTACTTCGTCTCCCTCAACCACCATCTCCGCCGCCCAACCAACCACCACACTAACTCCTTGACCTCCCCTAATTCCTCCCTACACCACTCAGTAGCTTCCACTCGCCCCTTGTAGCCACCTTTCTCTTCAATTTTCTTTTTTTTCTCCTTTCGGCTCTCCTCCCTGCATACAACATTACACCACCCATTCCCCTGTTTCACCACCGCTGAAGCCGCCCCTTGACCACCTGACACCTCCCCTACCACCTCCCTACCTTAGCCTGCCGAGATTCCCCCTACAACCCCCTCATTTCTCCTCTTATTTTTCCTTCCTTCCTTCTTTCTTATTCTCCCTTCCTTCGCACCTCCTTTCCAACTCCAATACCGCCATCCACTGCCTTGAGCCACCAATCTCCAACCCCCGATGACCATCTACACCCTACCACCCTTTCAGCACCCAGCCACTACCCCCACTCCCCTCCATAAGCCACCACCGAGACCCTTTTCCTCCCCTTTCATCCACCACCTTCCACCCTTACTCTCCCATTTCTCCCCTTCCCTTTCGTACATGCAACTCACGCTACCATACAGCTTGAGTCTTGCTGCACCTTATAAGTTTAATTAGCCAAGTTTTGAGGTATAATATAGTAAGTATTAATGTGTACTTAATAAGGATTTTTGATAAAAATCTGTTCTTTTAATTTTCTACTACTGATATGCTAGTTTTGATATTATTCCTAGGTATAAATTTTTACTAATCAAAGCTTAAACTTTTTACCGAGGTACCCATAAAGTTTGGTAATTGCTGGAAATAAGGTAACCATTATACCCTACTAAAATGTATGGATATACGTATGCTAGCACATTAGGGTGTTGGAACACGTTTGTGTGTATATTATGTGATGTTAAGCATATCATAATTTGTAATGTATGTTGGAAGTTGGAATGAAAAGTATGCCCTATTATGAAATGTTTCATGTGCACAAATGATGGTTTAGAAAGGAACCTTGTTGTTAATAATAATATTAGTTGCATGTATATGTCGTGATAAGTAAAAATGGTCATTTGTAGTAGAGATAATGCTAATATGAGCCTTAGGGACATTTTAGTAATTTTACTTGCACATAGGGTGCAGCCTAAATAAGTGTGTATGGTAGGTGATAATGGGTATTAATAATGAATAATAATGGTTGGTGGTGTTAGATAATGCATGTGAACCATAAGTGTTAATATTTTATGTGTTAAGCGTATTTTAGTAATTTTGGAATGAAAAAGGGGTAACTTGATAATTTTATGAGTAAAATGGGTAATTTGGTAATTTAGTAAGTAAGAAGGGTATTTTGGTAATTTGGCATGAGAAAAGGGTGATTTGATAATTTAATAAGTAAGAAGGGTATTTCGGTAATTTGGCATATGAAAGGGGTAATTTGGTAAGTTAGTAAGTAAAAAGGGTATTTTAGTAATTTTTCATAAGAAAGGGGTAACTTGAAAATTTTATGAATAAAAAGGGTAAATTGATAGTTAAACCACTCAAAAGGGTATTTTGGTAATTATACAAGCATGAAGGGTACTTTGGTAATTTAACAAGTATGAAGGGTATTTTGGGTAATTATATAAGTATGAAGGGTAATTTGGTAATTTAACGAGTATAAAGGGTATTTTGGTAATTATACAAATATAAAGGGTAATTTGGAAAATTAACAAGTATGAAGGGTAATTTGGTAATTTACTAAGTATGAAGGGTAATTTGGTAATTATACAAATATAAAGGGTAATTTGGTAAATTAACAAGTACGAAGGGTAATTTGGTAATTTGTTAAATATGAGGGGATATTTTTGGTAATTATACAAGTATAAGGGAAAATTTGGTAAATTGACAAGTAAAATGGGTGTTTTAGTATATAGGCAAGCAAGAGGAGTAAATTGGTAATTTTGTAAGTGAGGAGGGGTAAATCAGTAAATTGCATATAAAATGGCAATTAATCTAATGAACCTTCCTAATAAGTCATAAGGGATATTAAATAATAGAATAAGGGTTTATAGCCTTAGTATCACTTGTTTAAGTATAATCGGGTATATTATAAGGATGAAGGTATTTTAGTAAATTGGTATGTATCATAAGGAAAATACATGGTATGGGGTTGAATGGATAACTAAGGGTGTGTTATGATGTTAATTTCATAATCATGCAAGAGGTGCCTTAATTATTAATTATGCATGAAAATATTATTCATAATGATTACTTAATAATAATGGAAACAAATAAAAACAAATAAGTATATGATTGTTGTGTTTCTCGTGGTCACCTTAATTAATACACTAATAATTAAAGTGGAAGACATTGAGATTAGAAATGGTTGCTCTTTAGGGGTCGCTACCCTAAAGATGTGGTTTGGATTTTGCTGGTATGCCTTAGTGCCCCAGCCAGACCATATATCTTACTCTATTTATATCCACGAACTTACTTAGGTGGTATGCATACATATGGATTAGGTGTCCTTATCGGTAGGGTACTATGTGTCCTCATGCACTAATGCGACTAGGGTACCTTTGCATCCCTGGGTTGTTGGTTGGAGGGTGTTATGATGCTTGTATGTGCCAGTATGACCGATGTACCTTTGTGTCTCCGGGTTCATAATCTTCCCCTCGAATTAAATAAATGGAACTAGTGTGCAAATTAAATAGAAAGACACTAATCACTTATAGTGGAATACCACATAGGTGGGGCCAGATGGATCATATTATTTATACTGCTCCACCAGTTATAATAGTGGTCAAGAGTGTTTTTCTCTAGAGGTTATATATATGTATCGGTCCACCGGTTATAATAGTAGTCGGGTGTGTGTTGCTCTAGAGATTAGATATGCTTACCGGTCCACCAATTATAATAGTGGTCATGTACATTTTGCTTTGGAGTTGGATATCTTGTGTCCGGTTCACCGGTTATAATAGTAGAGTCCCCAAACCTACGTGGATATAATTCGAGAGATGATATTGAATAATATTTGATTAATGGCTTAAGACCGGATAATGTGGATTTCACCATAATGATCTATTGTTATGGTATAAATGTGGCATTGGTGTCTGTCTCTCTTAGTAAGTGTAGGAAATGCTAACTAAAGGAATTGGATGATATATGATTCTTGCGGTACGAGCCCATCCTATATAATTGTGATTATTTCTATGCTCGTGTACATTGTCGTTCTTATATTTGAATTTATATGATGTGTTGCATGCGGGCCCTACCTTTTAGTTTTGTAAAAAGGGTTACTAGTACCGTAGTAGTGAAGGGTTTCGTTTGTGGGCCTCTACCTATTCAATTGGCAGTATCCCTTGCAGGTTAACCTACAGGTTCTATTCAAGTTCTTTTCGGGTAAGAGCGTAAAGAATTTCTAATAAGTTTCTAAATTTATCTTTTTATACTTTCATATTTCCTTGTGAAGTGATTTTATTTTCTTGTAACCGTTAATAGTGACTTTTACCTTTTGTAATGTCTTGAATGTGCAACTCTGATTTAGTTTTATAAATTGGTTTGGTGTAAAAAGTGTTCTCTTTCTTTTTAAGCCTTAGCACTTGGTATTGGAATGGTAGAAGAAAATCGGTCTAGTACTAAGTGCGGCAATAACATCCCTAACATTTATTATTTTTAATTCTGTTTAATTTTTAATAAAGCAAAATTTTTCAATAGTGAATTTTAAGGTTGTTACAACTATAGCGTATGGAGTATTTATAATAACCTCCCCCATTATATTATAGTTTTGGAGTATAGTGGAAATTGATGGTTGAAGCCTAAAGCCTCTTCTGTGATAAATAATTCCATGGTTCAAACTTGATGCTTCCCATTTGATAACTAATTTGATGGTTGAATCATAAAGTTTCTTATCTCATATGTAGTTTGATGGTTGAATCCTAAAGCTTCCTAATTAATATTTAATTTGATGGTTGAAGCTTATTTTCCCATATCATAGACCTTAATGTGGTCTAAACAATTGCTTTACCTAATTAACGTGTGACCGCCTGATGGAAACTTGTTAGGGTTTCACGAAAGGATCGAAGAAATTAATCGAGCGCGGGGTTCGATTCACCGGATTCAGCCTAAGGAAAACTCCCAAAGGAAGATCAAAGATTCAGAGGCACAGTTTTACAACAGCAACTGAATTCGAGAGAAAGAACGATCAAGAGTTGATCAAAGACAGAGAACAGACGCAGCAGAGAAGAAGCGAGTGAGAGGTTTGCCGAGAGAGAGAGAGGTCGCGAGAGAAGACTCGAGAGAAATCAAGAGAGTGTCGTATATCAGTCTAAAAATTCTGCCGTATTACAACGTATATGCCCCTATTTATATAAGTGTACATACCGTATAAAAATACACCATACATCTAGCCCAATCTCATGTTACAACCCAACAAACACAATCAGGAAATGGGTCGAGCTAGGGGGTCGATACTGGACACTCGACCAGCCCAAGAATACATCAAAAATCTCCCCCAAATTACAAGATAATATTTATACATTAATTCCCATCAGCTAAATTAATTCTAGCTAATCATGGCTATTAAGGATTGATTAATCCACAATCCAACTAATCCATTATTATGGACCGGGTGGCGGATTATACAACTGACCTAATTTCCATTAGCCAATTCGACAGGCGAATGCATCACATGGGATTACATACAATTAACAAAAAAAATATAATCTGCAACACTCCAACAGCTACATCCAAAATCCATGTGTTGCATCAATTTCCTATTTATTCACACAAATAAGACAAACAATTATAAGTGATAAATGATTCACAACAATTATCAAAAGTAATTAAGTATAAATTTTTAAGATTCATATCATTCCCCTCTTCTTGAAAAGGTTTCGCCTCTGAAACCTGAATAAGTCCCAGAAATGGACTAAGATCAACCACATTAGAAGAATTACTAGCATTCCCAAATTTAGCAGGTAAATCAATCTTATAAGCATTGTCATTAATTTTCTCTAACACGGTAAATGGTTCATCTCCCCTAGAATCTAATTTTGACTTCCTAAAATTTGGAAACCTCTCCTTCCTAAGGTGTACCCAAACTAAGTCCCTAGGTTTAAAAATCATTTTTCTCCTCCTTTTATTAGCATTTTCAGCCATTTGTTGCACCTTTTTATTGATTTGTTGACTTACAGACTCATGTAACTTTTTCATAATATTAGCTCTAGATTCAGCATCAAAATTTTGCAAATCAGTATGAGGTAAAGGACTTAGGTCTAAAGGAGTTAAAGGATTAAAACCATACACAATTTTAAATGGAGTTTTATTAGTTGTAGAATGCAAAGTCCTATTATAAGCAAACTCTACCTGAGGTAAAACATAATCCCACTGTCTAAGATTCTTCCCAAGGACAGCCCTTAACATATTACCTAATGTTCTATTTACTACCTCAGTTTGTCCATCAGTTTGAGGGTGACAAGTTGTAGAAAAAAATAATTTAGTTCCTAATTTTCCCCACAAAACCTTCCAGAAATGACTCAAAAATTTAACATCCCTATCTGAAACTATAGTCTTAGGTATGCCATGCAATTTAACTACATTAGAAAAAAGTAATTCAGCCACAGCCACAGCATCATTTGTTTTATTACAATGTATGAAATGAGCCATCTTACTAAACATATCTACTACAACCATTATTGAATTCTTATCTCTATTAGTCCTAGGTAGTCCTAAAATAAAATCCAAAGAAACATCAACCCAAGGGTGATTAGATACAGGCAAGGGAGTATATAAACCAAATGGTTTTGAAGTAGTTTTAGCCTGTCTACAAGCAATACAATTGACACAATATTTTAACACATCCTTCTTCATGTGAGGCCAATAAAAATGATCAGTCAATATATCTAAAGTTTTCTGAATCCTAAATGTGCCATTAACCCACCACTATGAGCTTCTTGAATTAATAATCCTCTATAAGAACATTCAGGAATACATAACCTATTTTTCCTAAACAAATAACCTTCATTAATAAAATATTTTCCCTGTGTAGAAATTTCACACTTTTTATAAATTTCTTTAAAATCAATATCTTCCAAGTATAGCAATTTAATACTATAAAAACCTAACAAAGTAGTATCAGCAGCATTTAATAAAGCATATCTCCTAGATAGGGCATCTGCAACTACATTATCACTTCCTTTCTTATACTTAATCATGTAAGGAAAACTTTCAATAAATTCTATCCATCTACCTTGTCTTCTATTTAACTTTGATTGAATTTTTAAATACTTAATAGCTTCTTGATCAGTATTAATTACAAACTCTCTATGCCACAAGTAATGTTGCCAAACTTCTAAAGCCCTTACTAAAGCAAACAACTCCTTTTCATAAGTAGAATAATTCAAAGTACTACCATTTAATTTCTCACTAAAATAAGCTATTGGTTTTCCCTCTTGAGAAAGTACAACCCCTATTCCTAACCTTGAAGCATCACAATCGAATTCAAACATCTTTTCAAAGTCAGGAAGGCTTAACACAGGTGCTTGGGTTAATTTAGTTTTAAGTGTTTCAAAAGATTTTTGCTATTCTAAACCCCACCTAAATCCATTATCCTTCTTTGTTATAGCAGTCAAGGGAGCAGCTATAGTACTAAAATTCCTAACAAATATCCTATAGAAAGAACACAATCCATGAAAACTTCTTACTTCAGTCACACTCTTTGACACAGGCCATTCTTGAATAGCTTTAATCTTATCTTTATCCACAGATATGCCATCTTTTCCTACCACAAATCCTAAGAAAACCACATTTTCCAGACAAAATCTAGACTTAGTTAAATTAGCATAAAGCTGTTCTGCCTTAAACACATTCAAAATAATCCTTAAGTGTCTCAAGTGTTCCTCTAAAGACTTACTATATATAAGTATATCATCAAAATAAACAACCACAAATTTTCCAATAAAGTCCCTCAAAACATAGTTCATAAGCCTCATAAAATTACTAGGTGCATTTGATAACCCAAAAGGCATCACTAACCATTCATACAATCCAAAATTAGTTTTAAAAGCTGTCTTCCACTCATCTCCTGGTTTCATCCTAATTTGATGATATCCACTTTTTAAATCTATTTTTGAAAATATAACAGCACTATGTAATAGATCCAACATCTCATCAAGCCTAGGTATAGGATATCTATACTTTATAGTTATCTTATTTACTACCCTGCTATCCACACACATCCTCCAACTTCCATCCTTTTTAGGCACTAATAACACTGGAACTGCACAAGGACTCATAGATTCCTTAATGTATCCCTTACTTAACAATTCAGAAACCTGCCTTTTTAATTCCTTAACTTCCTCAGGATTAGCCCTATAAGAAGGTTTGTTTGGTATAACAGCTCCTAGAATAAAATCTATTTGATGCTCTATTCCCCTTAATGGAGGTAATCCACTAGGAATGTCCTCAGGAAATAATTCACTATATTCTTCCAATAATTGTTTTACTGTACTAGGTATTTCTTCACTTATTTCTAACTGACATTCATAACATTCCTTATAAACCATCAAATACACATTGGCATTTCTCTTCATAGCCTTTCCTACATCCTTACTTTTAGCATAAAACCCAGATGTTCCCTTAATTTCCTTTGAACTAATCTCAGTTTCCAAACTAGGTTTAGATAATTCCTTATAATCAGACTTAATTTTAATTTGATCCTCAAAAATCTCTTTTGGAGTCATAGGTGCTAAAACAATCTTCCTATCATCCTTTTGTACTGTATATCTATTCTTATAACCATCATGTATTACCTTTCTATCATATTGCCAAGGTCTACCTAACAACAAGTGAGCAGCATGTATAGGAACTATATCACATAAAATAGAATCTTCATACTTTCCTAATTTTAAGTTTACTAAAACTTGTTGACTAACTTTGACATCTCCTAACTCATTAAGCCATTGCAATCTATATGGTTTTGGATGTTTAGTAGTTGTTAAACCTAACTTAGACACTAACAAGGTACTAGCAGCATTAATACAACTACCACTATCTATGGCCATGTTAAAGCATTTATCATCAATAAAACACCTAGTATGACATATATTTTTCTCTCTGTATAGCATTAGAATCAGGTAATTTATTACTGTTTAAAGCCCTACGTACTACAAAAATATCCCTACTCACTGGCAATTCTATTTCTTCTTCTGAATCACTATCATCTTCTCTGACTACACTAATCTCTACATCTTCCTCTTCAGATTCAGATTCTATGTCTCTAGATTCTCTAATTAGAATGTTTCTCTTGTTTGGACACTCAGAAGCTATATGTCTCAATCCTCCACATCTAAAACATTTAATATCCCTAGTTCTGTTTGATCCATTCACAGGGTTTGTTATCACATTCTTACCCTTTTCAAACTTATTTCCTCCCTTAACTTCATTATTCCTACCTCTAGATTCAACCTTACTAGTATTCTTCTAGTTTCCAGAAGTAGTTCCCCCAAAATTTCTCCTTACTGTACTCTTAAACCCAATCCCAGGGGGTTTATATTGTCTAGACTTCCTTAATTGAATCTCTATTTTAGTAGCTATGTTTACCATTTCACCTAAAGTTCCACAAGGATATAATTCTACTTTATCATCTATCTCAGAGTTTAATCCACTTAGAAACCTATCCATGGTAGCATCATCATCCTCAATAATTCCTGTCTTAATAATTAAGACCTCTAATTCCTTATAGTAATCATCCACTGTCCTCATTCCTTGACTAATAGTTTGTAATCTCTTATGTAATTCCCTATAATACTAACTTGGCACAAACCTTTTCCTCATTAAAATTTTAAATTCTTCCCAAGTCTGTATAGGTGGTTCCCCACACCTACGTCTAGTTAACACCAAATTATGATACCAAGAGGAAGCATACTCAGTAAATTCTACTACAGCTACCTTAATTTTCTTCTCTTCTGAATAATTATGACACTCAAACACTAGCTCTATTTTCCTTTCCCACTCAAAATAATAATCAGGGTCATTTCTGCCATTGAACCCAGGTATACTAAGCTTAAGATTATTTAGATTCCTATCAATGAACTCTAACTCCCTATCTTGTCTATTGTTCTGCCTAGGTATCCTATCACTATTATTAGATACTTGATCTTCCAACTCTTCTAGGTTAGCTATCGGTGGAATTCTGATCCTAGGGTCCATATGAGCCCTTCCTAATACCCCTGCTTGGTTAGTTTCAACTCTATTATGTTGTAGCTCATTAATTCTTATTTCCTGTTCTCCTATTCTTTGTTCTAAATTAGCAGATAATACAACAAATTGAGCAGTCATTTGTTCTTGAAAAGTTCTTAGAGTTTCTAATAGGTCATTAATGGAAACAGATTGATTAACAGACTGTCCATTGTTAGACATTATGAAATTCTTTTCACCTAATCAATTAACACAATCACAGCTAACTATATAGGATCAATTTATTTAATAAATTAAGACAGACAGAAACACACAGATTAATTATAAGAAAATATCACAGTATCAATGACTAACAGATATATCAATAATACAGCTTACTCAGAATTTTCCAGGCAAATATCAATTCGACAATGATAGATAAATGAGAAAGAAGGATATTACCGCGAATGCTTAAACAAATAATCCACTTAATTAGGGACCCCTCTTCTTGGAGGTCTTACTCTTTCCCAAAACCAAAAGGGTTCGCCGGTTATCTCACCTGTATACTTATCAAACGAACAAAATAATATCTCGAAAGAAATTGGAAATTAATTATAGTAGACAGTAGTATATAACAAGAAAATTACGATTAGAGGTTACCAACAAAAATACGTCTCAAAATTAGTCAAGATTCAAATTCTTGACCAAACCCTAGGTCGATTAGGGTTTCTTATAGGAACTTCGAAACAATGGACAAAAATACCTCAATCGCCGGTTTAAGGACGACGAAAATTGTCAAAGCCTTCGTCGTTTGCAAACCCTAAAATCTCGCACTTCAAAGTAGGGTTAGCGAAAACAACAGATATCAAACCAGAAGTGAAAAGAACTTAGCAGTAACAATTAAACTATGAGCACTCGAATAATCGAGGCTCTGATACCAAATGATGGAAACCTGTTAGGGTTTCACGAAAGGATCGAAGAAATTAATCGAGCGCGGGGTTCGATTCGCCGAATTCAGCCTAAGGAAAACTCCTAAAGGAAGATCCAAAGATTCAGAGGCACAGTTTTACAACGGAAACTGAATTTGAGAGAAAGAACGATCAAGAGTTGATCAAAGACAGAGAACAGACGCAGCAGAGAAGAAGCGAGTGAGAGGTTCGCCAAGAGAGAGAGAGGTCGCGAGAGAAGACTCGAGAGAAATCAAGAGAGTGTCGTATATCAGTCCAAAAATTATGCCGTATTACAACGTATATGCCCCTATTTATATAAGTGTACATACCGTATAAAAATACACCATACATCCAGCCCAATCTCACGTTACAGCCCAACAAACACAATCAGGAAATGGGTCGAGCTAGGGGGTCGATACTGGACACTCGACCAGCCCAAGAATACATCAAAAATCTCCCCCAAATTACAAGATAATATTTATACATTAATTCCCATCAGCTAAATTAATTCTAGCTAATTATGGCTATTAAGGATTGATTAATCCAAAATCCAACTAATCCATTATTATGGACCGGGTGGCGGATTATACAACTGACCTAATTTCCATTAGCCAATTCAACCAGCAAATGCATCACATGAGATTACATACAATTAACAAAATATATATATATAATCTGCAACACTCCAACAGCTGCGTCCAGAATCCATGTGCTGCATCAATTTCCTATTTATTCACACAAATAAGACAAACAATTATAAGTAATAAATGATTCACAGCAATTATCAAAATTAATTAAGTATAAATTTTTAAGATTCATATCATCGCCTATTCCATCTTGAGGAACATATATTGTTCATGACTCTACATTGGTAAGAACTAATATGCACATTATATGTGATAAACTTAATCTATTAAAGGGTTCTTTAAGATCTTATCAAACTCTAATGGTAATTGATAACAAGGTGATCATAAAGATTGGTTAGAGGAAAGTATCGAGAGAAATTCACAAAATGTATATTTAACACATGTGAAAAGCCAAGGCATCACTAACCAAAAGTTAGTAGATCATAAAATATTATTTTTTTTATGGAATGAAAAATGAGATCTTGTAAGTGTAACAATAATAGGAAAGTCATTGAAATTTTCATGAGCACCCCCTAAGACTCCTGAAGATTCTTTCAATTGGTGATATCATATAAATAGATTATTATCTTAGCAAATTTATAATTAAGTCATCATAATGTAATTAAATGCAAAATTTCTATGTCCTTGATAAAATTCAAGTGGATGTACGTGGACCATTTAAATATGGCATAATATATAACGATGCATGGATGTAAGATCAAATGTTATATATGGTAACTAATATTGTTTTATTAGCATAAAAGTAAATAAACATCCAATAGGAATAATAATGCATTATTATTTCTTCATGTTGGAAGTAAAATGGCTTGGTAGAGTTATTCAATATGCCTTTTATTAACATGCCCGTGTTAAAAGGGTCTAGAAGTGATATGATAATATACCTAAAAATTCTCTTTTATTTTTGGTACGTAACAAATGCATATCACATTATCACTCAAGCTAGGCCGATTGGAATGAACATGAAATTTTTATTCAAAGTTAGGTTGCGTCTTATATGTGCATGCACTCCTCTATGGATATGAAAGTAAGCTAAAAAAAAGGATGGGAATGTTAGTTTTTCTAGTCTCATAGGGAAAGAAAAAGAGATTGAGATTATAAAGCAAGAAAGCGCTTAAAAGATATCTTACATGCAATATAGATCCAAAGAGAAATTCAAAGTGCACTTGATGATGTTTATACTTGCTTGATGTAGCTTATTTACAAATCACATTTATTATGACCAATAAATTATGAGTGCCATATGTGATAACTATAAATATAACTCATAGAAGTCCTTATAATGACTTTTATTAAACTAATGACAAGAAATTTATAGATATGATGGAAACGTATGATAAAAGTCCAAAGAGTTGAACACTTGAAAGAGAAATTGCAATCATTGAAAAGGATAAGAAAAAACTTTCCATAATGAGTCAACATCTTCATATTTATTCAATGGTAAATAAACTATTCATGAGTTATCTTTACTCCATTATAAGGTGGTATGAAGTAAACATTGGTGATGTTTTTACCTAAATAGATACAACTAATAAATGGCTAAAAACCCCCACTTTTTTTTCTCAACTATAATATTTTATTCTAAAAGTACCATACAAAAGCTATAACGAAAAAAAAAGAGGGATGTTTTTGCCACGTCTATCATGAGGAGAGATATGTGTATTCATCTAGCTCATGGTGGGTGCAAGGCTAGATATAAAATAGTTAACAACAAGAACAAAGATGCAAGATAAAACTCTGTACATTATAAAATCTTAATCTAATATTAGAAAGCCAACTTATGCCAACTAGAAACTCCTAACATGGAGAAAAACACAAGAAAATCCTACTCTCATATTCCAACCCAAGCTCCAATAATATCCTAATCTAACCATAGGAAAATAGTGTGTTCTATAACAAAGTACTGAGTAAACACACCTAACCCCGACTAAATAACATTCTCAATAAAACATACTTACATGCAATAACAACATTGTAAAAACATAACATGATATACCACAAGAAACACAACCACCATAATAGGAAATAATTTATAAAATATGTTATCATGATATATATGTTTTCTAAGGTAACTTAATATACTAAAATTCAATCATGATCAACAATATTACAACATACAAAGGTGTAAAATCATGCATAACTAACAATTCACATGTCATAACATCAAGTCATGCACAATGTAATACCCCATCCTAAAATCTATCAAATACATTTAAAATTATTTTGATATTAAACATAGTGGGTTTGTTTTTGTAACGCACTTGCAAAAGTGTGTAAAGTGGATGTTTTGGGGGCATCAGTCGACTAATGGTGTGATTCATTTGATGAGTCTCTTGTTAAGTATTGCATATTAGTTTTATTATTCCTCCCTTTCATTCTTTCTGTAGAAAATGGGGTTAACTTCCCTATTCCCTTTTTTTTTCTCAACTAGTTTCATTCCTTTTCCTTTATCCTAATGTTCATTTTAATTATCTTATGTTTTCTTTAAACAAAATAGGAGCAAGGTTTAGAAAAGGATTGAAGATTCTTGGCCATTTTATCCTCTTGGCAATACTAATATTAGGAGGAGGTTGGATTATACATATTTATTCTTCTTTGTCTATGAGTTTTTCTATATTAATGGGTTTTTAAGTGGGTGTTTGACTATTTTGATTCTTCATTATTTTAGAAAAATCAAGAGTCTTGGTAGAATCCATCAAGTTAGTAGATTGTTCTTGTGTTAAAAGATGTTTGCTTAATGGTAAGTCGTTCTTATATTGAATATGATTAAGAACTTGTGTTGTAAATTTTTACCTTATGATCTTGGTGTGTTCCATGATATTCATGTGCTAGTTAAATTCTTGAAAGTTTAGCATATAGCTTAGTATTAACCCAAATTTATTATAGGTAATTAAATTAGGTAGAGAGTTAAATAATGAGTATTTGTTGAGCAAAATAGCATATAACTTATAAAAATAATAAAATTAGGGAAATATGTGAAATAATTTTAGGATCCTAAATATATAAAAAGAGTTGGTATTAGAGTTTATTTAAAGTTAGAATGAAATAAAATGGATGGAAATAAAATAAACTATCTAATTACGTACAGGAATATTTTATGATTTAAATATTCATAAAAAATCAATTAATTGAGTTTGAATAGAGTGCCTAGAAGAGTTTAGAATATTTAGGAATAATTAATGAGCCTAATTATGTAAGGTAAAGTAATCGGCTTAAGTCTAAAGTATTTGGACTTAATATGTCTAATTGGATGTATTTGCATAAATGGAGAGAGTTTAGGAGCTCTAGATTGTTGATAATAGAACTAAAATGAGTTGATAGATAATAGGTTTGTTATTTATATAAATGGTTGTGGTCTCTGTGTTACACACAGTTCATTTTAATTGATTCCCATTAGTTATTGGAAACAAGTGAGCATATGTCTGATCTAGAAGACCACAATACTATCTACTCATTCTCTCAGTTAGATGTGATGGTAATTGATTATTATTATTATTGCTATGGATTTCAACACACTTCTATATCAATTATATTAACTACTTGATGAATCGGTATGCAATCATATAATGAAATTTTATATCAAATGGTATCAAATCCTGGTTGCTTGATTCATCAAGATTAAATTTTGAAAATTACATATATGGATTCATATTTGGTTTATTTGTCTTATATACATGATAGAGTTTTCAATTACCGCCATTTATTTAAATTGTTATTTGCTACCTTTTGTTATCTTTTTTGTGGCTCACTTTGCTTTCTTTAGTTTTAATGGATTGAGATTCGACGAATTCAGTGATTGTTTGTTTTCATCTTTGGTGAGTGATTAGACTAACACCAGCACCATGGAGAATGAATTTCATTTAATTATGCCAGGGTTTGATAAAGTTTTTAGTTCGCCAGTCATTTGGCTAGCATACACAGGTCGTCACCGGTGTTGTGGGCTTGTTGTTTGCAGTGGCGTTGGTTGTCATTATATTGGCTTGTGTATGAAAGTAGTGTAAGTTGGAAACTGGTCATGAGGTATATAAAAAATTATAAGGCTTATTAAGTTCTATTTAATTTGTTTTGAATATTATTAGGTTAATTAATTAATATTAATAATTGATGTTCATAAAGGTTGATGTTGCGAAAGCAAATGTGAATTTCTTTATAACATTTCCGAAATGGTTGACATTCATGGTTTCATAACAGTTCTACTTCAACATTTTTATTTATTTTTGTGTTATTTTTATTTTGGTTTGTAATTAAGGGTTGAAGAATGAAGATTAATATTAACCATTATAACATAACCATTGGTAATCGAGTGTATTCCTAAACTATTAAAGTGTACCAATTTAGTTAAGGGTTCCATTAAATATCATAACATTAAGTTAAATTTGATGACTTACTATTATTAGGGATGTTAAATATAAATGAGGTTAGTCTTAAGGTTTAAAATCTTAGTACCATATTAAGGAATCAATCTATTTAAATTATTTGGTTGTATAATATTAGAAAATATGTTAGTTGACACAATATGTCACCAAATTGACATCTTTTGTGAAAATTAGCTTATTAAACACATTAGAAGTTTGTATGTATATTTATTCATGTGGTTGTTTAGTTAACTCAAAAGAATAAAACTACCGGGCATAATTTCATATGCACTTATGGTAATAAATATGTATCAGTTCTTAAGTTGTCATGTGGATAATAAGTCAATCAAAAGATGAGATTCTTGTTTGATATGCCTTATTGTTAATAATTGATCACTCCAATAATAATGCCACTAGCATTTAATCTTTAATGTCCAAATACTTGATATTAACATTGCACCAGTTTCTTATGATGGGATTACCAATATTCAAATTTATTGATTATGTATATTTTCGTAAGCATGGATATTTATTTTATTGTTATGTTTTATGTACAACTATGTTTTCTTCTTCTATATCTGCTAACTTAAGTTCAATTCCCATGATAAATAGAAATAACTTAAATGAATGAAAGGATAATGTTATACTTATCCTTGGCTACATAGAAATAGGCCATAAACTTAGGCTTTTGAAACCTATTGATTTGATGACTGAAAGTTCCTCTGAGGATAAAAGGAGCTTTGAGAAGTGTGATCGGTAAAATTACATGGTTCTAATAATTATTAAGCACAACATTATCTGTGGACATCACCAATGCTAAGGATTTTCTTATTGAAATTGAGAAACATTTTCTAAAAAATGATAAGGCCAAAATAAACACTCTCTTTCAAAACTTGATTTTAATGAAGTAAAAAAGGAAAATGAAACATAAGATAGTACATCATGGAGATGTCTAACATTGGTTTGCAACTTAAGGCACTAAATCTCAAGTTATCATATGATTCACTCATGAATTAAGTACTGATTTTACTTCTACACAACTTAGTCAGTTTATGGCCAATTACAACTATTAGATGGGAAAATGGATTATTAATGAAATCATTTCATATTTTGTATAAGAGAAGGAAATATTTAAGCATGATAAGAATGAGAGTGCTCACATGGCTACAACCTCTACAGGTAGGAGTAAGAAAAGAAGGATGAATCATCTCATAAGAGTCTAGTGTAAAGAAATAGCATAAGTAAAAGGACAATTGCTTCTTTTGTACCAAAGTTTTGCATGTGAAGAAGAATTATCCAAAATACCATGCTTGAAGTGTAAAGAAAGGTAAAATTATTGATTTGGTCTATTTTGAGCTTAACTCAGCATCTGTACCTAGAAATAATTAGTGGTTAGATTGTAGCACCCCTAACATTTACTACCGAAAAAGTTCATTTTTTAAAAAGTTTTATACAGAAGTAAATATAGTAAATTTTAGGGTGTTACCGCCACACTTAGTACTATATTGGTTTTCTTCCATCAATATGCTACTAAGTGTTAAGGCTAGAAAAGATACTTTAATTAAATCCCAAGAACACATTTACAAATCAGAGTAGCGCAATAGTTAGGAAGGTTAACTCTCTTTCTAAGGAAAACCCATTAATTGTGGTTATAAAGAAACTATTAGTAGAAAAGAAATACAAATCTTTTCATGAAAGACACATAAGTACTTCCCATTTTGAAACACTGGTCAGTGCCCCCGGATAATCCTACTCTCTCAATCCCAAAGATAAATCTTGAAGGGAGCATGTGATCTAACCTACAAAGGACATTGCCCATTGAATAGGTAGGGGCCCGAAGAAAGGAATCCCTTCAGTACTATGGTACTAAGTAACCCTTTATACAAGACTAATATGTAAGGCTCGCATACAACACATCAAATACAATACATCAAACACGTAATCATGGTAGTGTACATATATCATATGAAATGCAATAAACATTTGAATAGCTACATGCATCCGTAAGACAGTCTAGTTCATTCATCATTATTGTATTCAAGCCGTTAGTGTCTTAATTAGCCATTAGTTCAATCTTTATACATCTCTCTAATTATATCCATATGAGTATAGGAACCCTACTATTATGGTCGATGGATCGGAAATACAACTCCAGGGAAGAATGCACCTGGCCACTATTATTTGTCGGTGGATCGGTCTCCAAGACAAAATGCTCCTAGCTACTATTCTTACCGGTTGATCAGTCTGGTCCCGACCCACGTGGTGTTCCACTATAAGTGATTAGTATCTTCCCCATGATTTGTTATCATCCAAAGTTTGGTTTATTAAGCTCGGGATCCCCCACTATTATAGCCAGTGGGTCGAAAATACAACTTTAGGGTAGAACGCATCTGGCCACTATTATTTGCCAGTGGATCGGTCTCTAGATCAAAATGCTCCTGGCCACTATTCTCGCCGGTGGATCGATCTCGGCTTGGCTCAATAATTTTTCACTTTAAATGATTAGTATTTTATTCGTATCTTATTCAACAAGTAACCCCTTCAACCAGACATGCACGCCCCTAATGGACTTCCCCGACTCATTATCACTCTTCTATCCCAGGCTTCCTGAATAACCCTATCCCATACCTTCAGACCTCTACACTCCCCAAGACTTCATGACCTTTTTTTACCTTCCACCATACTCACCCTAAAGTCAAAACACCCACACTTGTAGGTTAAGGCCCACTTTCCCATGTCTCCACCTAGGCTCACTATAGCCCACTAAGGTTTCCCCTCGAAACCCTAACGTGGCCTATGTAGCCATAGCCTCTCCTAATCCTTCACAACTCACACTCCCCCTTGATTCCAACACCATCACTCCACTCAACCCACTCCAAACATCACAACCCGACTCTCCAATCTCCATCGGTGAAAATGAACCCTAGTTGGTCACCCCCGAAAACCCTAATACACCCCTTTTCTTTCAAACCTTCCCCTTATACACAAACTCCACCCTCCTTTTAACTTGACTCACACCCTTCATATGGCACACTCCTAATCACAACCCAAATTCCAACCAACCTCCTTAACCTTCCTCACAATACCCATACAATTAGGGTTTTTTTCCCAAAAACCCTATTTAGGATCCCATACATACTTTCATCAACCCACGCACTAACTCTTCCCCAAGTACTCCAATCACCCAAAATATACCTTCCTCCCCATGGTCATCCCTCAAACTATTTTTCCCCACATAAGTTTTTTCCATATGCAAAAACTATACGCCCCATGCAAGGCTCACACTTCCCATGCAAGATTTTATCCTAACCCTTCATTTTATTACTTTCTTCCTTTATTTTCTCATCCATATTTCATAATGCACTTAGGATTTTTCCCCCACTTCTCCTTACTCACTCAACTCTCTTTATTTCTATTAGTTACCCACAACCACTCAAACCCACCTAAGGCCTCTAACCATGCATATCATACCATCTCAACCATACATAAGAGCATGTCATCCATAACGAGGCATATCACACATTTTACACATAATATAAATAATACTCAACATACCTCAGCTCCTTGTAAGCCAAGCTACACTACACATATACTTAGTTCACATTCACATATAAGTATACATTACATACCATTACACCCATAAGCACATAATTCATAACAAAACTCAAAGCCTTAAATATATTCTTACTTCCACACATAATCACCCTTTAACACTTAGCATGTACATTTACTAGTATAATCATCCTTGTACCTTCAAAATACCCCTATTCCATGAATTATTACCATTTATACCCAAATATGAAATACTAGTACTACCAAACCTTATCTCCACACCTAATCACCCTTTAACACTTAGCATGTACATTTATTAGTGCATTCACCCTTACACCTCCAAAATTATCAAAATACCCTTATTCCATATGTTATCACCATTTATACCCATATATGAAATATTAGCACCACCAAACCTTATCTCCAACATAATCACCCTTGAACACTTAGCATGTACAGTTAATAGTATCTTCACCCTTATACCTTCAAGATTACCAAAATACCCCTATTCCATATATTTTACCATTTATACCCAAACATGTATTGTTAACACCTCAACACCCCTATTTCCATACATATAAACCCTTTATCATTTATCATGCACGCTTATTAAGTTAACTTCCATTGCACATGCTAAATTACTAAAATGCCCTAAGAACCCAAAATATTAATAGTAGTGCCCTACATGCACTATCAACGCCACGAAACCCTTATTACTATTCCTAGCACCACTTACCCCTTAACCATCACATTTATTGTAATTATCATCGTCATACTATAAAATTTACCAAAATATCCCTAGACCCTAAAATATTAATATTTTCACTATCACATACATTTATAACCCACCAAACCCCTATCTCCACTCTTAATAACATTCCTAACACATTAGGCACCCCACTTAGGTTTAAACACCCGGAGGTGTCCAAATTACTAAATTGCCCCTAGGGCTCTTATTAGTTCAATTTCACTATAAGTGCCCATACTCTCTTAGCCTATCATGTATATGCACATAACACTCATCACTAACATCAACCTTATTTTCTTAGTCACCCCTTTCACACATATCACACCATATGTAAGGCAATATAATATCATGAAAATGGAAAGTAGCACCACATATTTACATAAATCACGTACCAAAAATTATAATATGCTAGCATACGATAATCCACACGTTTTAGTGAGTATAACAGTTACCTTATTCTCAAAAAACCAACCTTAACTGGTATCCCGGTTTAAGATGTCTAATCCTCAATTAATGGAAATTATGCACCTAAGATAATGTCATAAGTGCAATATTAATATTAGGCAAATAAAGGATTGAATTTTGCTTAAAAAATATATAATAAAATATATACAACATTATTAACTATTTAATACCTTAATAGGGGCTAAGTATAGCCATAATTGAAGTGGTCTAACTCACTGCCATGCAGCATGAGTCATGCAACTGAGAAAAAGAAGAGGAAAATGAGAGGGATGGGAGGCTTAGGTAGGTTGAGGGGGAGGTGTTGGGTGGTGGTTGGTTGTAGGGGTGAGGAAAGGTGTAGGAGGTGGTTACAGGACAGAGTGTGGCAGCTCATAGGCAGCGGAGATAACAGTAGTGGCTATAGGAAGAGGGTGCAACGAAGGGAGGGAGAAGAGGAAGGAAGGGGAAAGAAGAAGTGAAGGGAAGGGGAGGGGCAGGTGGCTCGAGTCAGGTGGTGGGGAGGATGTTGGGGTGGTGTTTGGCGGTTGAGGGGAGGCCAAAGCGGCAACAAAAGGGAGGAGGAGAGGGGGATAAGATGGCGGTGTAGGGAGTCGAATGGGAGAAGGAGGAAAAAGTGAGGGGTAAGTCGTAGCATGGTTGGTGACGACTGTGTAGGGGGCGTAGGGTGGCGTGGTGGCTGGTTGGGTGGCAGAGGCATAGAGGGGTGATGCGAGATTAGCAAAGGAAAAATAGGGGAAAGAAGGAAAGAAAAGAAAGAAAGGGTTGGCTAGGAGAGTGTGGGATCAAGGGAGAAGTGAGGCAGAGAGGAGGGGAAGAAGAAGAAGAAAAAGAAGAAAAAGAAGAGAAGAGAGGGAGGGGAAGCAGGGTAGGTGGTGCAAGAAGGGGGTTTTTGCTATCACCTACCAGGCATGGCAGGATGACAGGGGCGAAAACAAGGGGGCAGCTCTGTGGGGGAAGGAGGGGACTAGGGTGGTTGGGCCAGAAATGGAAAGAAAGATGACAGGGGGAATGAGGTAGTGTAGGCATGGGTCGGCGGTGGAGCAAGCAAGGGTGCAGAGCGGGGGGAGGGGGAAGGTGGGTGAGGGGTAAGCGGTGTTTAGTTCGGGGGGATGTAGGGGAAGAAGAAAGGGAGAAGAGTGTCGGGGGAAGATAATTGGAGAATTGAAGAGCGGGTCGGCCCGTGCGGGAGAAAGAAAGGTGGGCTGGCCTAAGGCAGGAGAGGGGGAAAGAAAAGAAAAAGAAGGGGGGAGAAAGGTGGGTGTGGGCTGGCCCGAAGGGAGAAGGAAGAAAGGAGAAGTGGAGGGGGTTGAGGGAGGGAGGAAAAGAAGGAAGGGAAAAAAAGAAAAAAAGAGGAAAAGAAAAAGGAAAGGAGAAAAAGAAAAAGAAAAAATATTTATAGAATTAGGATAAATTAATTTTTGAAAAAAATATTAAATTAATTTATTCAAATTTAGGTATTTATTTAAGATAATAATTTTGGTAAACATTTTGGATTTGGGATTTATTTAGATAAAAGAGTAAGATAAAATGATAAAAAATAATCATATTTAACTTATTAAATAATTCCATCAATTTTGTAACTCAAGAGTCCTAAAATAATTACATTAAAATTTTAATATTTAATTATCTCAATTAAGGGTTAAATATTTAACTTTTGGTTTTAAAAATTCAGGGTATTACATAGATTGTGGTGATAGTACTCACATGAGTATTTCTATGTATGGTTTCCTGAAATACCAAAAGACAAGTGATGGTGAAAGACATATATATGTGAGAGATGGTAAGGCAACAACAATTAAAGTGATTAACACTTTTACGGTATTGTTGAGAACTAGTTATTACTTGGATTTGAAAGAAATTTTTGTTGTACTTTTTTTAGATAGATGTTGGTTTCCATTTACTTATTAGACAAGACTAGTTATCTTTTTTATTTGAAAATAATAATTTTAGTCTTTCATTGAATTCAAATTTTATTATACTAATTTTCTATGTACTTATGATAACCTATGCATGTTTGATATCATCACTTTATATCATGAAACCTTGCATGCGAAATCATGTGCTACTAAATGTAAATTAAGTAAAGAAAATGTAGCATCATTATGGCATAGGAACATATGTCATATCTCAAAAGGTATAATTTAGAGACTTTAATTTGATGGAATTTTAAACTACCTTGACTTTACATATTTAAACACATGTGTTGCATGTGCTAAAGAAAAAATTACCAAAGCTAAAAGATTAGGTGCACATAGATCTTCAGACATCTTAGAATTGATTTACACAAAAATCTATGGACCATTCCCTACGACTTCTTGTAATGGTCAACAATATTTCATATCATGCATATTTGATTACTCACATTATAGGTACTTATATCTCATTTATATATAAAAAAAATACTATAACTAGACATGTTCAAATCATTTAATCTTGAGGTTGAGAATTAACTCAATAAAAGGATAAAATGGGTTAGATTTAATTGTGTTGGTGACTAATATAGAAGATATGACTCTTTGGGTGAACAATGTCCAAAACCATTTGCTATATTCCTATAGGAGCATGGAATAGTCTCATAACACACCATATCAAGATCTCCTATCACGAATGGTATAACTAAAAGATGAAATATAATTCTTATGGATATCTTAAGGAGTATAATTAATCATTTTACCTTGTCAAATTCACTCTAGGGAGAAGCACTAAAGATGGTAGCTTACATTCTAAATAGAGTACTAATTAAATAAACTACTCTTATAAGCTTTGAATAGGCAAAAATTTCAGCCTAAAGCATTTTTGTATTAGGGAATGTTCAACTAAGGTAAATCCATATAGACCACATGAAAAGACATTAGATTCTAAGACTATTAGTAGCTATTTTATTGGTTACTCTAAGCAATAAAGGGGGTATAAATTTTATAATACTACAGTTAGGTTGATTTTTGAGATAGGAACTACTACATATTTTTTGAGGATGTTGATCTTTGGGAAAAAATGAGGTTAGGGACATTATCATTGAGGAAGAATATCTGATCAAATTCCATCAAGCCATGGAAAATTTAAATTCTCAAAGGTAGATTGAAATCATGAATGATGAAATTAAGTCCATGATGGACAATGATGTATGGAATTTTATCTCATTGCCTAAAGGAGATAAGCCCATTGGTTACAAATGGATATTTATGAACAAGAGGTATTCATAAGGTAATATGGAGTATATAAAGCACGTTTTGTCGCTAAGGGCTTTATAGAAAAAGAATGAGAATATTTCGAAGAGATATTCTCCCTTGTCCTTTCTAAGGGGTATTTGAGGGAAATTATGGCATTAGTGACATATTTTAATCTAAAGTTACATCTAATGGATTCTAAGACCAAATTTCTTAATGGAAAAATTGAGGAAACAATCTATATAGTGAAACAAGAAAATTTTGTATCAAGAGACCCAAAGAATATAGCTTGCGAACTTAAAAATCAACTGATGGGCTTAAACAAGAATCAAGATAATAATATTTTAAATTTCATCAAGTAATCACCTCTTTTGAATTTGAGATAAACTAAATTATGAATTCATATACTATAAATTTTGAGAGAACACATACATTTTCCTAGTTGTATATGTTGATGGCATATTGCTAACAAAAAATGATGCTAGCTTGTTGCATGAGACCAAGTGATTTCTAGATCAAAGTTTTGAGAAGAATATTGACAATGCTTATTTTGTATTGTCCATAGAGATATACCAAGATTGTTCCCAAGGTGTCCTAGAGTTATCACAAATTACCTATGTCAAGAGGGTTCTCAAGTGATATGTCATGCATAATTTCCAACCAAGAAACACCCAAGTTGTTATGGGAGACAAATTTAGTCTCGGTTAGTTTCCTAAACATGAATAGGAAAAAAAAAATAAAGAAATATAAACTTTTCCCTATGCTTTAGTAATGGGATTTTAATGCATGCTTAGTTGTGTACACATTTGGATATTGTATACATCATAAGCATGTTAGGTACATTTGTTAGTAACTCAGGACATAACCATTAAAAAATATCTAAATGGATCATATGGTATTTACTAAAAATGAAATATTACATGATCGTGTATTAAAAGTAAAGCAAGCTTGAGATCATAAGATACACCGACTCTGATTTTATTAGATACCAAGATAGTATGAATTCTATATCAATATTCATTTTCTAATGGTTGGAGGTGTTGTTTCTTGGAAGATTATTAAGCACACAATCATAGCCACTTCCACTATGGGAGCATAATTTTTAGCATTCTATGAGGCTTCCACCGACGGTATATGGTTGTAATATTTTATCATGGAGTTATGTATAGTTAACAATATTGACACACCACTCAAGTTATATCGTGACAATAAGGTTGCAGTTCAGTATTCTAACAACAACCTAAGCTCTATAAAATCAAAGAGTATCAATATTAATTTTTGGTTGTCAAGGAAAATATTCAGAAGGGAGAGTTCTCTATAGAACAAATCACTATAGACTCCATGATTGCGGATCCACTTACTAAAGCATTAACACGCAAGTAGTCTCTCGAGAATGTAGCTTATATAGGTATTATATCAACTGATAATTTTTAGTTTCAATAGCTATCTATCACTTTATATGCTCTATATTTAGACACTTTGTTTTGCTTATGGTTATTTTGAACATATATATTCCATAGAAATAAAGTTTCTATTTCTCTCCTTTTTGTTCTTTCTTTGGGCATCGATTAATAGTAGGAAATTGAAATTTTAAAATCACATTACATGACACTCTCATGCTACACATTCACATCTTGTTGCATTCCATTAAGATGTATCAACATATGTGACCAAAGAAGGTTTAGTTACAAAGAGATATAATGAAAATCCATTTATATCCTATGTTAGTGTGATTGATAGATAAAATTGGTCATAGGAATATTTTTCATAACAAGGTATCATTCGGCTATTATACAATTCATATTTATAAGGTTACACATACAACACAAATCATAGGTTGTTAGATTACTATCCAACGTCAGACTCGTATATGAATTATATGAATTTTAGGTTGTTGTATAAATTAATCCCATATAAAAGTGATTAACTTGAATATAAATTACTTGAATTTAATATTTCTAATTCAATGTGGACTCATATGTGTAGAGATATTAGAAGTTCTAGATTATTGAAAGACTAAACTAGAATGGTTTGATAGATAATATGTCAATTATCTATATAGATGGTTTCGATCTTTGAGTCGCATGCACTTTGTTCTAGCTGCTTCCCATCATTCATTAAAAATAAATGAGCACTTGTCTAATACAAAAGACTATAGTATTACCTATTTGATCTTGTTGTCAATTACAATAGTAATTGATCCTTGTAGATGTTATGAATTTATATACACTTCCATATTGATTATATTAATTAATTTTGGTGAATTAACATGTGATCTTTTAATAAAATATTCTATCATTAAGCGCTAAAGATTCTTAGCTTAATAACCCTTCTTTTAAAATTGTTATTCAAATTCTCTAGAAATGCCACCTTCTGTCCAACTTTCTATATCTGACAAGATACATATATAAATATTTCTATGTAAATAGATACGCACTTTGCCAATTTTATCATTTCAAAAAATATATAATTTTCTCACTTTTTATTCAAACACAATTAATTCTCCAATTTTCCTTACCCAACATCTTTTGATAATCTTAATAATACATACTTACCAAGGGTAGTTTAGATTTTTATTCTTCAAGGCCAAAATTGAATAGACGTACCCAATTTCCTCAACAAGCCTCAAACACCTTCAAGAGTCCAAAGATGATTCAGGAATGAACATATGTTTATTGATCAAAAATCTAGTTAATTAGAACCCAAAAAATCTAGTTATTTTTTTTAGAAAGGTTTTATTTTTTTAAATTTTTGTAGAGGAAGAAGATACCTTCTCTATTTTAATAATAATGAAAGAGGTTTCATATGTCATTGGAGACGACACACTTTGTACAATTTGCTAAAGTACCACGAGTGATTCTAGAGATTTTGAGAGCCTAGAAGAAGACGTCATAGGATTTGAGGGAAAGGTAGATAAGGTTAGTTCATTCATAGTTTATTTAAATCTATGCTTGGTCATAATTTTGATATTTTTTTAATCCAAACTCGTATAAAATTTCTTGGTTATTACATCTCCTAAGGGACCGTCACTCCAATAGAGAGATCCCTAATATTTACATCCAAATATTCCTATGTAGTCTTAACTATGTCCCAATGTCAACCATTTCGCCAAACCTCTCCATGACCGATTAAAGAAAAATCATGTTCCTTAGACTCGAGAACATACTAAAATTTACAAACATATCAAAGCCGAAGTCCAAAACATCCCCTGCCTCCACCTCGTTGACCCAAAACTATTAAAAGTAGTTGAAACTTATGCCTCAAATATTGGTTACGGTGGTATTCTCATATGAGTTCCATAATCAATGGGAATAGATAGTTCAATTTACCTTGGCCCACTAGAATGACTCCCACAAATAATTATTCTACCATCAAAAATAAAATCCACTCCATAATTCTATATATTCAAAAGTTCCAGTCTGACCTTTTAAACCAAAAATTATTACTAAGGATAAATTGTAAATCCACAAGAGAGGTGCTTCAAAAGGATGTCTAAAATATTGCCTCAAAACAAATGTGTGCAAAATGGTAAGTCATCTTATCAATCTTTGACTTTCATATAAAATTTATCAGATGAGATTTAAATTATGTTCCACATTTCTGAAATATGGAATTTCTTTAAGAAAATGCCTCCTAAGAAGAAAGATAAACAATATGCTTCACAACAAGCCATCTTATCAATCTTTAACTTTGATATAAAAATTATCAAAGAAGATTTAAATTCTGTTTTAGATTTCCTAACTATGGAATTTCTTCATGAAATTACCTCCCAAGAGGAAAGATAAACAACATGCCTCACAACATCTCCCTACACAAACTTCTATCAAATCATAGTACGAGGCCACAATTGAAGATGAAGAACAAGCCTCCTAATCACAAATAACTCTTGGAAAAAAATATACAAAATTGTATTGCTACTCTCTCAAAATCTCTGAAAGCACTCATGGAAATTTAACAAATTATACCAAGTATGACATCTTCAATGATATGTAAAATGTCTTCCCTATTCTAAAAATAGAGAAGGGATCTTCTTCCTCTCATAACAAAAATTCTCAAAGTTTGAATTCAAAATCCTCTTCTTCACATCTTGCAATTTTACCAAACCATTATTCAAAACAAATTTTTATAAAATAAAAATATTTTCAAAAAATCTTCTAACTATTTATGCAAAACACATTATAAAATAATAACAAACATCGAAGATGGTTATTTTCATCCTAACCCTCTTAAAACTTTACAAAAACTCTTTTCTAGATGAGTTTACAAATCTTGGGATCTGCAAAAATATTAGCCTTATTATATAGCAATTCTTGAAATTACTAGATCGGTTTCCTTCAAACAATTTTCTCACAAATATGCTCCTAATGAACTAACCTACTCAACCTGCAAAATACACAAAATCATCCACCCTTCATATTGAGGTAAAGCTTGTGAAAGTCCTAAATAGCTCCCTAAGTCATATAAAACCTTTCAAAATTACCAACAAGTCTGGTACAACAACTTCTTCTCTCTAAACAACTAAATAAGTCATTCCTAGATTTTTCTTCTTCCCAAACTTTGTATCATCGAACCCTCCTATTTGTTTTTATCAAATGGTGGAATGAATTTGGTCTTGTATTTGAAATCTTACCTCCAAAACTAAGAAGGGACCTTGATTCCTTCAAAACCCTTTTCTACTCAATCCCAAAAGATGAACAATTCCCACCTTTATTCCATTTATGTTCTAAGTCTTTTTGCCCCATGGGTTTTCTATTAGGAGGTAGAATACCAAACTATTGACAGTAGTCCAAGCCTAGGAAAAATATCAAATGGTAGAATAAATTTCAAGCCTTCAACAAAATTTCCAAAAAACATGTCCAAGCCTAGGCAAAAACACAAAAACCAATTCAACCAATCTCCCAGGTCCTTCTTCAAACTAACCCATCTCAAGCCCATTTCCTTACACAAAAATCTCATATATCCACATAGCTTAACATAGCCAAAACTCGTGATTAATATCTTTTCATCTTACAACAAATTATATCTTCACAAACAAAATCCTTTTTAACATCATCATCTTCACAACCCCTTTTCGACTATGGCAACGAGAATGAAGATGATTGCTACGAAATTCTTCCTTAAAAAATCATAACAGGGAAAAGTTTCACATTTATTGTAATATAGTAACGGTCACTATAGGAATCATTATAACAACCAAAAACAAAATGTAAAAGTACAAAACGTCTTTCAGACTTTCGATGCAACAAAAAGTAGACTATAAAATTATTTTCTACACCAACCCTAATTTTGGTGGAAAGTCAAGTGACAGACACAATTTTCAGTAGATTCTAAAATGTACTATTCCTCCACAAATATTAAAAGGCACAAGGATCATGTCTCAAAGTCTTGAAGCCTCCATTATATATAAAAAGGAATTGAAGACCAAGGAGAGGCGTATATGTATATATGTATGTATGTAATGATAGTAATATAAACTAAAATACATAATAACAAGCATAACCTATAATTTAACTAAATTAGGCCATATGTACCAATATATTCATAAACTAACAACTTTTAGACAAAAAACCAGAAAAATTATGAAATATTATCTAAACAAAATAATTAGACAAATCATTCTAAGCATAAAAGCATTATCTAAAATTATTGGATGAGAGTGTGAGGGTGAAATGTAATGTGCAAATCTAGTCATATGGTGTATGGAAGAGGAAATTTTTGATAGATTTGAAGTTAGAGTTTGACATATAGTTGAAGTTGAAAGTGTTCAGTTTAGGAGAAAGTGAGTGAAAGAAAAAAATAAAGTTCAGTGTCAATATGAAGGAAATTGGCCTGTATTTAAGGATCACTAAACATGTCTATCCATCAGGCATGTATACGACTAACATTTTAAAGGAAAATTGTGTTAAGCTTTTAATGAAACACGCCTAATCATTATGCATAATTTGTTGAATTCTACATACTGGTAAAGCATGACATTTTGAAATAAGTTGTCAACATTTTGAAGCACACATAAGGCATGTTTTAATTATATTTTTCCAAACCTAAACATTGTTACCCATGGGGGTTATATAGGATACTTTTTAAGAGGAATGGCTTTTAGTATTTGCTTAATAAAAAAAAGGACTATTTTAATTTGGTTCCTTAAGGTGGGGATTGCTAAGTGATAATGTATTTCTTGCTAATGAACTAATGCAAGTTATACCGAATGATTTAGTGGATATTTTCCAGGTTGCATTTGTTTGGGGGGGGGAGGGATTGCTAAGTGATAATGTTTTGCTTGCCTATGAACTAATGGAATTTGTACTAGATAATTTAGTGGATATTTCCCGGGTTGCATTTGTTAAGGGGGAGATTGCTAAGATAATGTTTTTCCTGCCCATGAACTTGTCGTAATCTATGGATGGAAGAACCTTAGTGTTAGACTCGTGTCAAAGGTAGACATAAATAAGGCTTATGATACTATGATAGTATTGAATGGCCATTTCTCCAACACATCATGCTAGCTTATGGATTTCCCCCAAGATTTGTATCAACTGGTGATGGAATGCGTGCGCACTGCTAGGCTCTCATTAAATATCAATGGTACCTTAACTAGCCCTTTTCCCAGTAGAAGATGATTAAGACAAGAGGATCCTTTATCTCCACGCCTATTTGTTTTGGGCATGGGTATTTACATAGGAGTTTTAGCCAGCTGTGGGAGAATCCTTCTTTCGAATGTCACCCAATCTGTAAATATCTTATGATAACTCACATTAACTAATTTGCCGACGACTTGCTCATATTTAGCAAAGGAGATGCAATACTCTAGAGTTGATTGCGGAGAAGTTGGAGGCGTTTGAAGACAAATCCAAACAAAAGGTGCGCTTAGTTTGGGGGATTGACTCAGATTTAAAGGAGGCATCTGATTCAGATAATGGGTTGTCAAGAGGGCGAGTTCCCTTTCTAGTACCTAAGAGTACCTCTAAATACCGCTACCATATCCTTATAGAAGGTATAAACCTTTACTGGATAAGCTCCTTCGTAATGCCAACTGCTGAACCTCAAAGTTCTTAAAGCTATACAGGTCGCCCACTTGTGAAAACTGTTTTGAAAAGTAATCAACATTTTTGGGCTCCTTTTGTGCGTAGTTTGGAAGGCAATCTACCTGCCTAAATCATAGGGTGGATTGGGAGTGTGTGCCCTGATTTGGTGGAATAGGGAAGACATGGGCAAAAACCTTTGGCAGATAATGCAAACATTATTAGGAGGGGTGATGGATAAAATGGATTCCTGTAGTACATACTAAAAACTGCTGAAGTATGATTCAAAATTAGCTGCAGACTTAACTTTTATTCTTGTTTTTTTAATATGTCACGTACTGTGTTGATCCTAATTTTTAGGAAGAAGTAGTTAATTTGAGGTTTTCCACTTTCTGCAGATTTGTAGGAATTTGAGATAGTGGGTTGGTTGGGTCATCCTGTAATTTCTATAAATTAGTGTAGTTTTACTGTTTTACGATATATGAAAGAAAGTGCAGTTTTCAGAAACTTTACTACTGTCTTTCTCCTTCTTTCGTGTCATCCTCTCTGTTTCTCCAACATTTTTGGTATCAAAGCCAAGTTTCCGGTTCCCTACTTGTTTTTACAGAAAAAGCAGTAAGTAATGGCATCGAATGGAGCAAATCAAAAGGCCCTAATTCCATTGTTTAAAGGTGAAAAGTATCACCTGTGGAGTCTTAAGATGAAGACAATGTTTCGATCTCAAGAGCTTTGGGATCTGGTGGAAAATGGGTTTGAAGATGCAAATCCGGAGGAGCCTGACCAGCGGTTGCGGGAGAATCGTAAGAAGGATGCAAAGGCGTTGTTTCTCATTCAATCGGCACTTGATGAGGACATCCTTTCTCTGGTTTCAGCAGTGAGTACATCTCATGAGGCATGGGAGATCTTGAAACAAGAGTACATGGGAGATCAGAAGGTAATCTCTGTCAAACTACAGACTCTTCGTTAGAAATTTGAAACACTTGCAATGAAAGAAACTGAGTCAGTACAAGACTATTTGGGTAGAGTTTCTGGCATTGTTAATCAGATGAAGTCATATGGTGAATTTTTGAAAAATGAAGCAGTTGTCAGTAAAGTTCTTAGGAGTCTAACTCCAAAGTTTGAGTTTGTAGTCCCTGCAATAATAGAGGCAAATGATTTGAGTACCTACACTTTTGATGAAATGATGAGTTCTATGATAGCTCATGAGGACAGACTTGGCAGAATTTATGAAAAGTCTGAAGAGAAAGCTTTTCAAGTGAAAGGGGAGTCTTCTGGACAGAAAAATGGCAATGGTTTCGGAGCTGGAAGAGGTCATGGCAGATCTGGAGGTCGTGGAGACCATGGAAGAGGCAGAGGCAGAGGCCGTTCAGACACTTACAAGCAGTCATATGGCAGAGGTATTAACAAGAGTAATATTCAATGTTATTATTGCAAGAAATATGGTCATATGTAGGCTGATTGTTGGAAAAAGCATAATGGAGAAAAACAAGCCAGCTTTGTTGAACAGGAGGATGAGGAACTCAGGCTTTTTATGGCATATAAAGCTAAGGTTGTGTTCAATAATGTTTGGTATTTGGACAGCGGGTGTTCTAATCACATGACAGGAATCAAATCATCTTTTAAAGAGCTAAATGAGTCACACAAGCTAAAGGTAAAGCTTGGGAATGACAAAGAAGTTCAGGTCGAAGGCAAAGGAACTGTGGTTGTCAACGATGGTGACGGTAACATCAAACTCCTTTATGATGTTTATTACATTCCTGATTTGGCTTAGAACCTGTTAAGCATTGGGCAATTGATGGAAAGTGGTTTTTCGGTTATCTTTGATGGAATTTTTTGTGAGATTAAAGATAAGAAAACCGGTATGGTGTTAGCAAATGTGAAAAAGACTGCAAATAATTTATTTCCGCTGGGAATATCATCTGTTGAAAGGCATGTTCTTGCTGCTAAAGATTCGGCTGGTTCTAAGTTATGGCATCTGCGATATGGGCACTTGAATGAGAATGGGTTAAAACTGTTGAATCAGAAAGAAATGGTTATTGGTTTGCCGAAGATTGATACTATTGAGTTGTGTGAAGGTTGCATCTATGGGAAACAAACTCGCAGGTCGTTTCCTCTAGGAAAAGCAAGGAGAGCTACTGAATGTCTTGAGACTGTTCATGCAGACTTGTGTGGTCCTATGCAGACTGCTTCTCTTGGAGGCAGTAAGTATTTTCTATTGTTTACAGATGATTTTAGCAGGATGAGCTGGGTATACTTTCTGCAGTCCAAGGGAGAAACATTTGAAGTGTTTAAGAAGTTCAAGGCACTTGTTGAGAAACAGAGTGGATAGCAAATCATGGTGTTACGAACTGACAGAGGTGGAGAGTTTCTGTCCAATGAATTCAAAGAGTTTTGTGAGAGAGAAGGGTTGCATCGTGAGCTTACCATGCCGTACACACCGGAACAGAACGGTGTTGTAGAGAGGAAGAACAGAACGGTTGTGGAAATGGCTAGGAGCATACTGAAGGAGAAAAATCTGCCAAACCATTTTTGGGCAGAAAGTGTGAGGACAGCAGTGTACTTGCTGAATATTTCCCCTACGAAGGTTGTGATGAACAGAACTCCATATGAGGCTTGGTGTGGTAGAAAACCTGGGGTAAGTCATCTAAGAGTTTTTGGTAGTGTTGCTTACTCTCTTATTGATGCTCATAACAGAAGAAAGTTGGGTGAGAAATCTGAAAAATGCATATTCCTTGGTTATTGTTCTCAATCTAAAGGATATAGATTGTATAACCCTGTGAATGGCAAGATTGTTGAAAGCAGGAATGTTATCTTTGATGAGTATGCAACTTGGAGTTGGCGTGAAAGAGAAAATGGTGAACTAGTTGAAGTTTTCCTAGAAAGCAATGATGGCTAGCTAGCGAATCAAGCTCCTGCAAGTCCTGTTCGCAATGGTGATGTCGGTTCTAATAATGAGGAAGAGAGTCCAAGCTCAACTCCTCCTAAAAAATTCAAAACTTTGCAAAAGGTTTATGAGTCATCTCAAGCACTCTTTGTTGCTGATCCAGAGACTTTTGATGAGGCAATTGAAAAAGAAGAATGGCGCAATGCAATGAAAGAGGAGATAGCAGCCATTGAGAAGAACCAAACGTGGCAGCTAGTTGAACTCCCAGAAGGTAAACGTTTGATCGGCGTGAAATGGGTGTTTAAGACTAAATATCTCGTAGATGGCAGCATACAAAAGCATAAGTCAAGGCTCGTAGCTAAAGGATATGCTCAGGAATATGGCATGGATTATGCAGACACGTTTTCACCAGTGGCAAGGTTTGAAACTGTAAGAATCTTACTTGCCTTAGCAGCTCATTTGCATTGGCTAATATATCAGTTTGATGTTAAGTCAGCGTTTTTGAATGGAGAATTGTTGGAAGAAGTGTATGTTGATCAGCCTGAGGGTTTCATAATTGAGGGCAAAGAAGGGTGTGTTTACAAGTTACAGAAAGCATTGTATGGGCTTAAGCAAGCTCCGAGGGCTTGGTACAGAAAGATCGACTCCTATTTTGCAGAAACTGGTTTTGAGAGAAGCAAAAGTGAGCCTAATCTCTACACAAAGAAGCAAAGTGGAGGTGACATTCTTATTGTTTGCTTGTACGTTGATGATATGATTTACATGGGATCTAATGCCTCACTTATTGCTGATTTCAAAGCTAATATGATGAACAAGTTTGAAATGTCAGATCTTGGGCTACTGCATTTCTTTCTTGGACTTGAGGTTCAGCAGGTGAAAGATGGAATTTTTGTCTCTCAAAAGAAGTATGCAAGAAATCTACTGAAGAGATTCAATATGTCTAACTGCAATGATGTAGTAACTCCTATGAATGTTAATGAGAAGCTGCAAATGGAGGATGGAACTGAAAAAGCCGATGCAACAAAGTTCAGAAGCCTAGTTGGAGGTCTCATTTATCTCACTCACACAAGACCAGATATTTCTTTTGTTGTTGGTGTGATTTCCAGGCTTATGCACAGTCCTACAAAGCAACATTACGGGGCAGCAAAGAGATTGCTGAGATATATTGCTGGAACAACAGATTTTGGCTTATGGTACAACACCAGGTCAAAGTTTGAGTTGGTTGGGTTCACGGACAGCGATTGGGCAGGTTGTTTACTAGACAGAAAAAGCACATCGGGGTATGTTTTTTTTCTTGGAACAAGAGCAGTGTGTTGGAGTTCAAAGAAGCAAGCTGTGACAGCTTTATCTTCCTCAGAAGCTGAATACACAGCAGCCACTTCATCAGCTTGTCAAGCAGTGTGGTTACGGAGAATTCTCTCAGATATCAAGCAAGAATAAAATGAGGCAACAACTATTTTCTGCGACAACAAGGCAGCTATAGCAATGACAAAGAATCCAGCCTATCACGGGAGAACAAAGCATATCGACATCAGAATTCATTTTATCAGAGATTTGGTTAGTGAAGGTTCTGTTGTTCTGGAGTATTGCAAAACAAATGAGCAAATTGCAGATGTTCTAACCAAGGCTTTATCCAGAGACAAGTTCGAGTATTTCAGGAGCAAGCTTGGAGTGTGCAATTTTGAATCAAAGGGGAGTGGTGAATTATGATTCAAAATTAGCTGCAGACTTAACTTTTATTCTTGTTTTTTTAATATGTCACGTACTGTGTTGATCCTAATTTTTAGGAAGAAGTAGTTAATTTGGGGTTTTCCACTTTCTGCAGATTTGTATAGGAATTTGAGATAGTGGGTTGGTTGGGTCATCCTATAATTTCTATAAATTAGTGTAGTTTTACTGTTTTACGATATATGAAAGAAAGTGCAGTTTTCAGAAACTTTACTACTGTCTTTCTCCTTCTTTCGTGTCATCCTCTCTGTTTCTCCAACACACCTATCGATCCATGCCAATGCGAGCCTTATTTTTCTTGGGTGTATAGAAAGATTAAGAACCTGCGACGGAGAAGTCCTATATTACTCCGACATGCAATGCAAGCTCAGACGTGTGTGGTGGGAGGTGAATTCAGCTAGCATCGGGAAATTATATGAACTCATTCGACCGAAAGCTGAGGTGAAGACATGGGCCCCTTTTGTTTGGAAGCACGATGGTACCCCGCCAAACCATCATTGATTTAACAAAATACTTAAGATTGATAAGTGATTAGTATTTGACTATTAGATACTACAGACGAACTCAATAATGAAATGAAATGCAGAAAACTAAAGCGAACACCAAATTGATTGAACCAAACATTAAGGAAAATACAGAGAAAGAAAAGAGAGGGGGGGGGAGCGTAAATAGTTGTATTACCATGCAAAGTGGAGAAAATCAACCGTCCATGTATCAGCAATTATTTATAAATAATGTTTGTCCATGAGTAAATATAAAAGGTGCATAGGAAAGGAGAAGAGGGAGTGAAAACGGAGGTCTGCGGACTTGCAACAACTATTCTTAAAAAATAAAAATCAGTTTTACTAATATCAGTTCTTAAATTTATCGATAAATATTTTTTTTTTAAAGTTATATTAATTTAAAAATAAATGTCAAATAGACAAGTAGATCAATATTAATCCCTAAGAATTTTTATCACTAATTTTTTGTTAAAAAAATATATTTTAAAAAACTCAAAACCTACTTTTTTTTCATTATCCATACATTTGATACATTATTATCTTTCGAAGAAGACTAATTCTATTTGTTCCTTTTGCAAATAGTTAAAAATTATTCTTTTTTGATACGGAATTAGTATTAAATAATTGTTATTTATACAAATTTTAATTTCTTTACTATAATCCTTAGAACTATAGTTAAACCCTTAATAATTTGTTTACTACAAATTATCAGTATTTTTAATAAATAAATAAAGCTTTGGAAGTTGGAACGTTAAAAACCTTAAGAAAAATACATATACTAGATATGCATAATTCTCCATTTTTGCTTTTATAACATATATATATATGCCAGAAAACGATATCTTTCCTATAAGCTATTTTAGAGGGGGGGTTTACTTCTTCATTTTATTTTACGTGTTTGGGATGGATGTAAAGGAGGTGTAAAAAAATCAGGTAACTATTTTATGTCTATATACTATTTGGGATGGGGGTATATTATTATTGGGGGGGGGATTTTGAGAAAGATTTTCTGTCTCTCATCCCGGGTAATAAAGTTTGGGGGAAAATAAAGAGATGAAATTTGAGGACTTGTGAAAGAATAGATGCTATGTTCTTATTAATTTCTAAGTTATAATTATTTCAATGCTTGTTCGTTTCAATTACGGATTGTTACTGTAATACTTGATTGGGTATTTTAAATCTTAAATAGTTCTATTTTTAAGTTAGATTAAATGATATATTAAGTAGTACTAATACACAAATAAACATAATACAAAAACTACAATGTACATATTATGCTATATTGTATAAATATAAAAAATAATATTTATTTATATTAAATTTCGATAACTTTCGACAACACGTGTCAAAATTTTTCTTATCCGTAACAAACACTAAATTGTTTATTTCTTGTATGAAAATTTAAAAAAAAAAGTTTTTCAAAAAAATTATAAAAAAATTCTACTCATGATTTTGGATGTACTTTGATCTTACTTGGATGATATTTTACACTGGTTCAATTGGTTTATTTTTTCTAATTTTATATTTAATTATGTTGACACGGGAAATGGTATAAAATTTATGGGCTAAGTTAACTTAGAATTTTATTTGTACGCTATATTTTTCATTATCCATTTTTCATAGAATAATTTGATAAATGATTATTTTTAGCATATTGAATTGTATACTATATTATTATAGTAATAGTTAAATTAAAAATATTAAAAATATGATGTATGTAATAAATAATAAGAAACTATTCGTATTTAGTTACAAATGTTATTGATTCTTTTATGTAATTAAAATAAATTAAGTATATTATATATATATATATATATATATATATATATATATATATATATTATCATAAATAATTACAAATAAAAAGTAAATATAAAAAGGTGGTTAAAATAATTAATACAAATTACCTTCGCATCTTTTATCCTTGCATACCAAACAAGGAGGAGGGGAAAATTTTCTCCATTTATCTATTTCCCCTAATTATTTCCCCCTTACCTAGTTGTAAAAGGACCTCGAGAAGGAGGTCAGCAACAGGTAAATCATGACCGCCTCATGAGATAGACCATAAATTGGTGGTGTTCTTGTATTAGTACTAGTAAATATGCATATGTTGGTGTTCTTGTTGTAGTAACTAGTAAGTTGTGTAGTTGTACGGCCGATTCTTGGTAGAACCTTAGAAGTATTTGTAGCATTTGTTTATAAAAGAAGTTAGTGAATTTTTTTTTTTACTAGAACGTAAACTTTCTGAGTATTAACTTTGTTTTTCATCAATTATTAGTTTGAATGTTAGTTTTTGTTGTGATATCTCATTAAATAATATCTCAAATGTATAATTCTTAATTGTATTATTATCTGTTTTTATTGTGCTTCTATGAATATGTAATATAATTTTATGTTTGTAAAAGGTAAAAAATAAATGATGTAAATAATGTATTAGAAGCTAGTAATTTTGAAGAATTTGATACCAATGTCACTTAAATGCTGAATGAGCCCTATGAGCCCTCTAGCTTAAACAATGAAGAGGCGGAATTCTTAAGAAATGGATTGGTTTCTTATAATATTTAAGATAATCAAAGCAACATAATTCTTAAAAAATAAATTTGTTTCTTATAATATTCAAGATAACCAAAGCAACCCAAATGAAGATATGATCTATAAAGCTCGTAACCCTTTTTTTTTGTACGAGTTCTATATAATATTTTTCATACTTGTAATTAACATTATAATAATAGTATTTATAAGGTATCTTGAAAGCTTTTGATAATAATAAAAATGACAGAAAATATCAAAAGGATAAAAATAATCATGCTCATAAAAATATCACTCCTACATTTTCTTGTATGAATAAAAATTTGCGTGATTTCCAAATACTTGATATTTATATAAAAAGATTCATGTATATTAATTAACTTACTTAAATAGGCATAGACTTAATATTAACTTTTTTTTACTATATAATTTGTAAGAATATTTTGATTAAATTATATTCATAAGGTTATAATACGTTATTTTAAAATTTATAACAGGTAATATTAATAATCAAATAATACTGACAAACAAGTTTATAAAATTATAATAAATTATTTTAAAATTTAAAACAGGTAGTATTGATTATCAGTTTATACAAAATTTATGTATTTGTAATGGTGTATCATTCGAACTCGACCTATTCAAACCAGAAAATCACTAAACAAGTCGCAAAATACCGTCAAGTTATAAAAACTAAGAAAATAGTAGACGACGACTAGCAGTAGACTAGCGGTAGTAGTAGTGGTATTAGTATATATAGTTAGAATTACGAACTAGTGCTAATACAAACCTAGTAATTAATTAATTAAACCAGTGCTAATATTATAGTATAAACTATAGTAGCAGTACTTGTCTTCAACAGAGCAGGAAATTAATTTGAATCGATAAAAATCCTATTTCAATCGAATTTAAACACCTGCAACAAGCAGCACTAGCTAGTGTACGATGAACATTAACCCCAGGTTGCAGCACCAAGAGGTGGCGGAAATCGATGACCGACGCCACCGCCAAATAGGTGACTGTAAAGATCACCATCTTCCTGCTGCATTAATATTCCACCTCCAACTCCATCCACTTCCATTGCCATATTCTCACTCGCACCACCGTACTGCCGCTTGTGATACAAATTCCCGCCAGTTCTATCACCGCAACCACCGCCGATGGCCTGGTACGAGGAACTACCTGGGTAAACAACGCCGGTCATCCAATTACAGCCAAAAGGATCGGCGGCGACAGCTGCTGTTGTTGTAGGAGACGATAATTTTGGACCGACAACAGAGTTCGACATCGAGGACAGGGTTGAGTTGTTCATCGGCGCAAGACCAGCGTTACCGGGATTAGTGCGGCCAACGAAGCAACTTGGGTCCGAAGACGGGAACGCTGATTCCGTCTTCTCTGTCGCGGCGGTCTTTTTCTTCTTAGGAAAGAATTTCCTGATCATCTCGTCCAACAAACCGGAATTTGAAGGCTCCGATGGAAAGAAATCATCCATCGTATTACCATTATCAACTTCTTCGTCCTCATCATCATCATCGTAACTCGCATGGCCATCTTTACTGCTTCTGTCGGTAGAAATCCCCACAAGATTATCTTTCACGGGCTGGGCTGTAGAAGTTGAAGAAACAGAAGGTATGTTGTGGCTTAAAATGGGCTCACGAAGCCCAGATAAGGACATGTAGGTAGACGAAGCGGAAGTAGAATTGGATGGGGCGGCATTGATTGTAGAAAGCTGGGACGAAAAAGGGATTGTAGAGAGCGAGGACGAAGACGAAACAAAGGATGTAGAGGAATTCATCAGCTCCCCCAGCAAAAACATGCTACTATTCATCTTGTTAGCAGCATCAGCGTAACAAGATGGAGTAGGAGAAGAGAACCTGGAGTTACTAATACTGGAACCGCTGTTCACGTTGTTATTATTACTGCTCACATAACCAACACAGAAATCGCCGTAACTAGCACCAACCAAGCCGCCCAAATTCCCACCATTTCCATTCATCAGATTACCACCCCTACAACCATAACTAGTAGGCATCATCGTCATCCTACCACCAGCACCACCGTAAGCGCTACTCCTGCCGCCAGAGCACGACGATATCGTTGAAGGCTGAGGTTTCTTAAACCCATAAGGGAACGAAAACGGAGGATAATGACTGTACATCAGATCCATATCATCGTTCGAAGCAGAAACAGAAGGTGGTGGGTAGACAAAATTCGTACGAGCTTTAAGGCCGCGCATAGCGCGAGCCGCACAGTCATAAGCACATGCTGCTTCTTCGGCAGTATCAAACGTACCTAACCACCTCCGTTCTTTCGATAACGGGTCTCGGATCTCTGCTGCATATCTACCCCACGGGCGGCGTCGTACTCCTCTGTATCTCATCGGGGTGGCGGGGGCACCGCTGGTGGTAGTAGTAGTGGGAGGAGGAGGAGGAGCAGTTCCGGTGGCGGTGCTGTTGGTTGCGTCTTTGAGAGCTCTTTTCGCGGTGGCGGCGGTGGTGGAATTAGGGGTTTTGGTTGGGTTTGTGAAGTTTGCGTTTTGAGTGTCGGTTTCGGTTGGGACATGTTGGGCTAGGCCGTTTAAACGCCGCATGGCTTCTTCCATTACTGAACCTTCTTTGTTTTCCCTCTCTAGCTTCTGGATCTCCCCTTCCTTTGTGCGTTCTCGGAGAATATATGTGATCTGGGGCTGTTTTTTTGTCTTTTGTTCGTGGTGATATACTGGTACAGTATCGATAGTGCTGTGAATAGGGGAAAGGGACGGATGGGATGTTATGAGGCGGTAGGGGTAGAGGTATAGATGATCAGTTCTTCGGGAAGCTACTAATTGGAAGTACTAAGGGAGATAGGCTTATAGTATTTATAGAAGAGGGAGGGAGGCAGGACGACGAGGGCGGGCGGATAGCCATTAGCCATTAGCCAGCTGCCTCTTTCATTGTATTTTCTTCAATTTAGATATGCAATGCCGACCGTCGCGATTCTTGTCATTTCAATTTTTGCTCGTGGGGTAAATTTAAAAAGTATTGAGGAGTGATGCTGTAAAAAAAAAAGTTTAATGCTCTGTAGCTGCTTCAAGTTTACGTGAGAGGCATGAAATCAAATCTCAATTTGTATAATTTTGTGGTAGTAAGATATATATATATATTTTTTTTTTTTAATGCTCGTCCATTTATTTAAAAAATATTCGAACGATAAATTATGTTAATTTTAAAGCTTTGATAAATAACAGTTGGATAATATATTTTTAGCCACTTCATTATTATTTTTGTTGTCTTATTTTATCAAGTTCAACTATAAGTGTAACACGCTTTTTCAGTTCTTAGAAACTTATGAGGGAAAAATAAATATTTATTATTTTTGCTTAAATTATAATCACATACCAACTAAGGAATACAAATGTGGTAATTCCTCATTAAAATTTTTCTAGTAGTAGGAGATAATTTTACGCGTTATATAGTCTTTTAATAGTGATTTAATTTTTTTTCCCCACTTTTGTCGTCGATTCTTTACTCATGAGTCACGAACCGTAGTATAGAACAAATTCGAAGTGAAAAACAAAAAAGGGAAAAATCAAAGGAAAAGCAGGCATTATTACCCTAGCTACTAGTAGCAGTAGATAGCAAGTAAGGATATGACGAGTGACCACTAGGATTCTCTACTGAACCAACCGTCCAAGAATTTAGAGGGCACATTGATCTAGTTCTAGTATTATTTTTCTTTTCTTTTTTTAAACAAAAAAAAAAGAAAATAAAAAAAAAAGGATCATCAATTGCTACCTAGATAAAGTACGTACGTAGAATTATTATTATTAGGGGGAGGGGGGAGGGGGGAGAGGCGTTGAGTATATTATGGGGGGTTCGAATTTATTCTGGGGGTTCATTTTTAGGTTTGAATTTACTCTTCAATAAACAACGGTTTCCTCTTCGGCAGGGAGACGTGGCTTAATATCCATGCGATGCTACGTAATACTCTTACTACTGCACTATTATGTTGCCTGTACCCTTCGCACTCCATTCAATCATTTATTTATTTATTTATTTATTTATTTATTATCATAATGGGGTGGGGGGAGGGGAGGGAAACGGAGGTGCATGTCACTCACAACGATTACAATCTTCGCTTTGAGAGGAATCATAAAAATGGTAGATGTGCAATTTGATCACAATGTTCACTCTTTTTTTTTTTTTGGTTCACTCCGTATCACCTTTTCACTTCTCTATCCCCCCCCCAAGTTAATTAGATCGCCCCTCCAGTGTACAGTATTATTACACATGCAGTGCAATAATTAGCTTAATTATAAGTTAGCTTTTAAGGTGAGGACTGTAGCAATGAGAAACTTATACATGTTTGGATATGGATAAGTTTATTGGGCTGGATGACAAAAATTTTAGAATGAGTGATATTTTTTAATATAGCAATGAGAAACTTTGACCTTTAATTTCTTTTAAATTTTAACGTGTTGTGATATAAAAATATAATTATCATATTTATATTAGAACATATTTTTATTATATAGTTTTCTATCAATGTATATCAAAAGATATTGATGATAAAAATTTGTCTGTGATTCTTTCTTCTTCTTCTTTTAAACCGAAGGAGTAGCTAATTAAATATCGAAACAAGTGTCCATGAACACTTTTTTAGAAAAAAAAAAAAAAAACACAACAACTATTGAGTTGGGTGCCAATTGTTGGTATTCTTTATCTTCTTAACTTCTATTTTTGTTCTTATTAATGTTTTCAAAGCACTCTTATTTTCACAAACTGTTCTTTTTTCTCTTTAAAATAAGTTTTAAAAAAACCACAAGTTGTTATCCTGCTTTCCAATATTAAAAAAAATACTATATTTTTTATACCCAATTTATTCTAGGTGTAAGGCTAAAAAGTAACTCATATCTAGAAATATATATGAGAAATATGTAATCTCATATTGATACAAGATTACGGAATAAAGGATCATATATAGAGATAAAAGAAAATAGTAGACTCAAAGCCCATAGATAGAAAAGATCTAGATAATCATACGTTAATGTAAATTAAAATAGTGTCACCGCAAGCATCGAGTCAACAATTCCTTACTATTTAATGTTGTATTTGATTGTGGTAATGAACATTAGCCAAAAAAAATTGGTTACTACTCTATGTACTAAGTAAGGTAACTATACATATAAATAAAATAAGACACACATAACACATAGGAATCATATGACGACATAGATACTATACGTGTATATATGTTTATGATACAAAATAACTACAAAGAAAATGATATTATGGCGCAACATTAAATGATCACAATATTCTATTTATTTAGCCATGTCGAAATAATTTTCTAGAATTAACCTAAAATGACCAATTTCCTCTTATTTCACCCAAACACCTCAAAAACTTATGAAGTTCATAAATTAACTCATGCTCCACCAAACCCCATCATGGCATGTCATAAAATTTAAGTAAAGCCCAAAAAAAACACAATGAGATCTTTAGATTCCAAAAAACCTTGTTGCAATTATCATAATGCTCATTGGGCCGATTGTAGCAAAAATCACCCAAATCTCAATGTTCGCCATCTTCACCATTTTTATGCATAATCTCCCATACATAATAAGATACCTAAAGATGTAATTATCATAAATTAAATCAACCTAAAAGACCAAACAACACTTTATGGCCAATCCACCTTGATGTCAAAAAATGCCCAAAAATCCAACCACAACATGTTAACTCATCAACAATACTTAACCACATAACCAATTAATTAACAACATGCTCAAAAATAATAATAAAATATGACATCATGCTTATAAACTTGGAATAAAGCTTAACATAGCCTAAATATGGTACAATTTAAACATGGTATAATTTGCCTGAAATTATACCAAACACACGCTTCATGAAAGTCACAACAAAAATGTGTAAATATGATACTTTAAAATTTGAAAACATGATTTGAAAATAAGGCATGATATCATGGTAATTTGCACAAAAAGATCACATTGCATCAAGAGACCTAAATTAGAAAGATGTATTATTACCTAGTCACACCAGTCTCTTCACAAAATCATAATCCTAATCACCTTTCCTTCTACCACCTTAAGATCACCTAACAAGAATAATTATTAGGGGTTGGAAAAATAGGAATAATTTAGGAGCAAAATTAAGGTAGGAGAGGAGAAAGGATGAGAGGATGGTTCGGCCAAGCAACAACAACAACAACTTACCACCAAACGCCAAGGAAAGAGGGATGCAAAGTTGCAAGTGTGGTGTTTAAGGCTGAGTGGGAAATGAGGGGTGTTGCGCAAGTTTGGGGTTATGTGTGATCGGTTGACACAGCGAAGGGGGAGATTGTGTGAAGGCGTGGCAGAAGTGGTGTTTGGTTGCGTGAAGTGTTGACACATAAGAAGGGTAGTGGTGTGATAGCTTGATGTAGGTGGAGGTGTTTTGCATGCAGTAGCAATGCATATTAGGGGAATCAATGTGGATGACTAATGCAGACAAAGAGGAGTTGCGTGAAAACATGACACAAGAGGGGGTGATGGTGTGTGAGTTGGTTTGTATGGACGAGGGGAGAATGCAACAAAACAACCATTGAAATGGAACTTATTGGACCAAGAAGAGGAGGGGGCTACGGAGAGGTTGAATGTTAAATAAATGGCCTAGAAAATAATAAGGACGGAACACCGCTACTGCTACAAGAGTTGATAAAAAGGGATACAAAGAGATATATGCACTCTCATGTTGTAAGAATAAAATTGTAAGGGTTGGCATGAGGGTTGTATTAGCACAATAGGGGGTCATGTGGTGCAAAAAAGCTAGTGCACGAAAAGGTACGTGTGAGGTAGAGTGTCAAACACTTGAATGACAAAGGGATGGTTGTGGTAAGAGGTTGGTGGGGGTTTGAGTGGGTAAATAAGCATGGTCGGGCTTTAGTTTGGGTAACCAAACTAAGAAATCAAAACACTGGTTAGCATGGGAAGAGTAGTCACTTGAAAATTGAGAGAGTCAAGGGGTTGAATGCTAAAAAGGGGAAATAAAAGATTTAGGGTTAATATAAGATGGTTAAGCTAACGTCAATGGTTAGGAAAAAATTAAAAGAGTAGATACACAAATATTAAGGTTAGAAAATTTTGGGGTATTACATTTTTAAACCGGTACTTGGCATGATCAAAAGTAACTTATAGCCTAATTTGTAACTTATTGAAACTAACGTGTGTGTGTGTGTGTGTCAAAAGTACTTAGCATATCTGGTAAAAACAATCCTATATGATCAAAAGATACTTTTAAATAGGACTGTAAATGAGTTGAGCCAGGTCGGTATTTATCTCAACTCGGGTTGTTAAAAGTTCGGTTTTGTTTGTTTATTTAGTTAAATCAGTCGAACTCGAGTTCAAAAAAATAAGACTTAATTCATTTTATGGTTTTGACTCGTGAATTCAGCTTGTTCGTTTAGTTAAACGACCCGAAGCTAAGCCTAGGAGTATTCAATTTGACCCAATTCATTTATAACCCTACTTTTAAGTAGTTTATTATATGTTTTTGGATTAATTTTTAAACGTTCAACTAACTTTTAAACTATAGTTCATACAAGCATACTAGGAGGGGAAAATAATGTTTTGTTAGCATGTAGGGTTATGGATGAATATTTAATTTCATTCCAACAATAATTCCAATTACGGAATAGTATATGATAAATATAGGGGTTGGTTGTTGTTATTTAATACTACGTACTAAGTAATTCTATTCTTAATTATCAATCGGGGCAATTGTTGCTAGTAATTTTTAAAAAGGAAAGAAAATAGCGATGATGATATTAAAGAAAGGTCGTGTTTTTTAGACCGACCCAATCAAGTAGGAAGGGCAAGCATGCTCACAGACCTCACTGTTCGCTCAGGGCCAAATTTAATTTATTGTTGCGGCAATTAAGTGGGGGGTGGTGCAATAATTACGATATCAAGGCTATCTACGACATAAATTTAATGATTGCCGTGAAGCGAAAAAGAGTGCATCGGCGTCTTCTCTGCTCCTTTCATTTTGCCCCAGTCATACTCATACTACTATATAGTAGTAGCAGTAGTAAATAAAAATATTTACCCGTCTCTATCTCTAAAATCGTCCTGCTCTGTTCTTGACAGCCAGCTTGCGTTTTGCATGGCCCCCGGATTTCGGAGGATCAAAGGGAAGAAAGAAGGATGTGAGTAAATTTTGCAGGTGGGAGGTAGAAGGGAAGCCTGGGACGGGATTTTATCAATTTCCAAGGACAATCACAGAATGCAGAAGGACGCAGCAAGAGAAATGGAATTTATACGCGTTTAATTTGCTCCGGTACTCGTGGTAAATTATGGTAGCTAGTAGTACCCCCATGATCGATTTACCTGCCAAATTGCACCTGCAAAGAAGGTAAATGAGGGAAAAGGGGAAAAATGCTGTATTTTTTGGAACTATGGAACTACATGATTGATTTATCGGAACGACCAAATGCAATGGGTAGTGTGAATGTATCTTCATTTTCACCACTCGGTCTGGTACTACTGAGTGGGAGCGTCTGCGAAAAACCTGTGGCATTCAAAAATTTTGGCTCAAGTATTCGATAGTGCGTGGTCGGGGTAGACATCTGGTCCAGCTTTTTACCAAATTATTAGGATCAATATAACACCAATCTTCCAGGTGTATGTGTATTGCACTACTGACCATATTTAAAAATCTTCCAAGAGACGGGACTCCATAATTTTCTTACCTAAAATTCTTTTAACAATTCACACAGCAAATAAATGTCTATAATATTATAATTATACTATTTATTTAAAAATAACATAATAATTAATACATATGTAATATATATATATATATATATTATTTTTTAAATAAAAATTTATAACTAAAAGAATCTTAAAAAAAAAGATAAAATAATGAACGACGGATCGTACTAAAAATATAATTATTGAGGCGGTAAATAATTATTCTAATAAAACAATAGTCATCTAAAAAAATTATTATTTACCTTTTACTTTTATTCTCACTTTTTTTTTTATTATCTTTTTGTTGGAAAATAATATAAGTAAAACAAATTAATGTTCATATTATTAATTTATTAAAAAATATATAAATTATTAAAATAATTTTTGTATATGGATGGATTACTATATTTAGAATGTAATCAATGGATTGCACATCATAGAGAAGGTTCCAAGTATGTTATAACGAGTTTTCCATAATATTTGCTTTCATATATATATGCTTCTTGTTTCGTGCATTAGTGAAATCAAACTTTTACGATAAATTAAACAATGAACCTCATCATATATTATGTACACACACACACAATATCCAATGTTATCATTTTTTGTAAGCATCGATAATTTTTCATATGAACCAGTGGATCAAATATAAAAATAGTTGCTATAAAAAATACTATTGTAATTAAAGAAACTATTTCCAGTTGATAGATAAACTATTTTTAAGTGACAAATTAAAAATTACTCTAATTTATAGCACTCTAAATCGATACGATCACGCAAAAAACTTTTAGTAGCTACATAATATCACCTCATAATCACAAGGGTTGCGGTGGCTATCCTAGAGCCATTTTGGATTGATCGGCTAGTCTCGCATATGAACATAAGTCATTTCATCATACTTTATCTTCACCCATATGCTTTTCAAAAAAAGTTTAAAAAAAAATTATATGCTTTCCACGAAAGTCACATTTTCTAAAAATTGTTATACAGCAACTATATTTAACTGTGTAGTTCTTAAGATGGAATTACCAAAAATATGATATACCATGTTGATATAAATCATCATATCAACACTTATACTACTCTACTTGATATGGGAGTATTATAGATAGGCTCATTCAAATTCAGCTCATTGTTGTAGTTTTGCTTTGATATCATTTGTAATACCTTGAGTTGATGTGACCATACTGGAACCACTTGATAGTCACCTAATGGCGCCCTAAGATTAGAGGGTTGTAGGGTTACCTTAGAGCATTTTTGGATTGATGGATCAACCTTACAAATTAACACAAATCTTTTTAGCATGATTTGTTTTGTCCTCACTCCTGCAATCCTTGATAAATTTTTAGAATAATTTTAAATTTTTATAGGAGAGTTACCCGTACTAAAAATTATTTTATGTAAGCACACTTAATTGTAAAGTTCTTAAGACATAATCACCTAAATAATGGTGTATCATGTTGATATAAGCAGTCATATAAATTATTTTAACTCTCTCTCAATTTAGGGATATTACACAATTAGCTAAGAAAATGTCAGTATTTGAGTGTAAGGAAAATCAGTGTCATTTTTATAAACATTTCTGTCATTATTTTCAATGTAGAAAGAAATTGTCTCTAAATGGCTTAGAAAAGTACTCAAAATAGTTAAGGAAACTACAACATTTGATTTTGAGTATCATAAGTGGCAAAATAAACTACTATAAGTAGCTACAAAAATTAAGGATAAATTTTCACTTTTCACATGTTTACTATTAAAAATTCACAAGGATGTCTCCATTTTATAAGATAAGACCCATGATTTAGAGGCAAATTTTAGTTGTTAGTATCTTTCAAAATACATTGATAAAATTATTTAAAAAATAACCTTTTTAAATTATTTTTGAATATATTATATGACAATAATATTTATATAATATAATTTTCAATTGTACTAATGGCAACCCTAAGAGTTGTTGATAAACTTTTATTTTTATTCCTAAATTGGTGTTGTAACACCCCAAAATTCACTTCTTCTTTTTTTTAAAACGGAAGTAATTAAATTAAAACTTGTGAATTTCGGGGATGTTACTGCCACACTTAGTACCATACTGGTTCACTCCGACCGTTTCGGTACCCAGTGCTAAGGCTAAAAAGAATTTAATAATCAATATAAATTAAATCTAATTAAGACTTCGAATAAGCGTTAAACGACTGTAAAATAGAAATCAGAGTACAAAGTAAGAGTTCCTTAAAAGGAAATAAGTCTACAAACGTTAAGAATTAAACTTGGGAAACCCAATACAAATATGAATAACATAAAGAAATAGAAAAATATAACGAGGGGATCCGACTACTCCACTCTCGATCCATGAGCCAAATAAATGAGCAACACTCGGCCCCGCCGGATGCCTCATGAACATCGAATGTATCAAAATAGGCATCACCCACCTGCACAAAGTCAGAAGAGCCCTCTACTCGTGGGAATCAGTACGCTATGTACTGAGTAAGGTAACCGTACAATAAGATTAACATACAAAAACATATAGTCCAATATGATAGCATAATAACATATAATCATTTAGGTAATTACATAGAAGCCCATTTATAGTCTGGAGTAATAAATTAATTAATCTCTTATCAGAACTCATTTCACGCCATGTCTTTTTATCAATCCATGCATGTACAGGAATCCTCACTATTTTAGTCGGTGGCTCGGTCACATATAGGGAAACATGCACCTAACTACTATTATAGTCGGTGGATCGGTCACATATAAGGTAGAATACCCTAACCACAATTCCTTATCGGTGGATCGGTATGGTTCCTCCTCGCATGGTGTTCCACTGTAAGTACTTAGTGTCGTTTATGTGTTTTAGCAAACTTAGGGTTTGGTTTATTGAGCTCGGGATTTCCCACTAGTCTAATTGATGGATCGGTCACATATAGGGCAACACGCACCTAACCACTATTATATGCCGGTGGATCGGTCTCTAGGGCACCCCCAGCACCTGGCCACTATTATGCCGGTAGATCGGTCTAGACTCGGCTCAATAATCTTTTCACTTTATATGATTAATTTCTTAAGTGTCTTATTCAAAAGTTTAACCTTAGACATACTTGACTAACTCCATAAAGTAACACATGAACATACCTCAACTCCAACCCACACTACACATAAAATAGTTATAAAAATACACATAAGATACTTCACATAACATGGCACATGGCATAAAAAACACATTACATACATAAGGCCTTAGCTATACCCTTACCTAATACGACACCGGTCTTGGAGCACGCTCCCATGCCTCCTTAGGATTTTGACTGGTCTCTCCTATAAGAGGAAAAAACTAAAGATTAGATTCCTTCCTACCAAAAATACTATTATTTCCTAATTTATTCTAAGATTAGGGTCTTAGATAAAATAATAATAATATAATAATAGTAACACTAACTAAATACTAATTTTGCTAAAGATAAAAGTAATAATAGTAATATTGTAAAAGATGATAATATAAGGTTTGAAGGTTTTACCCTAATAATAATAATAATAATAATAATAATAATAATAATAATAATAATAATAATAATAATAGTATAATTCAAAATAAATGGTGAAATAAGGGCTTTGACCCTTCACCAAATTAATACTACTAATATTAATAATAATGATAAATAATAATAGTAATAATAATAAATACAAAAATAGTAATATGAAATAATAATAACGATAATAATACTACTACTAATAATAGTATACATCGAAAATAATGTAAAGTAGGGTTTTGACCCTACTTTGAAATACTATTACTACTACTAATAATAATAATAATAATGATGATGATGATAATAATAATAATCATAACACATAATAATGATAATGATAATGATAATGATAATAATAATAATAATAATAATAATAATAATAATAATAATAATAATAATATAATTGAAATAAAAACAAAATAGGGCTTCAGTCCTCAATAACAATAAAAATAATAACATTAGTACTACTACTACTACTAATAATAATAATAATAATAATAATGGAAATATAATAAAAATAAATACTTAAAGCTTGTATAAATAGGGTAAAAGGGTTTAGGGTACCACCTTGGGTTGGTGGTACACGACGGTGGCGGTAGCCGTAAAAAGAGAAGAAAAGAGAGATAGTTGAGTGCTGGGAAAATGAGAGGGAGAAAGAGAGTGGAAGTTGGGGTGTTCATGGTTGCCTAGGTGGAGAGGAGTAGAATGACGGTGGCAGCGCACGGCTGCAGTGGTGGTAGCTGAGAGTGGAGGAAAAAGAGAAAGAGCGGAAGAGAGGGAGGAAGGGGAAAAGAAGGATAGGGAAAGGTAGAGGGGAGTCTGTAGAGCAGTTTGGGAGGTGTATAAGGCGGTGTTTATGGCAGAAGTGGTGGCTAACGGTGGTGTGAAGGGTGGCAAAGGTGGAAGGAAGGGCTGGTCGAGGAGGTTACTTTGCACGGCCGGGGGTGGCTCGGGTAAGGCAAATCGAGAAAGAAGGGAGGTGTAGTTAGGTAGAGGGTGGTGTAGGGAAGGCTTAGATGGGTGGCGTGGGCGGCACCATTGGTCAATGGCGGCGGAAATAGCATCTGATTCGGTGGTGGCGCAAAAGGGGTGATTTTTCTAGGTTGAAATCAAAAGGTTGAATAGGGCTGGTTATAAGGGTATTTATAGAGCTAAAGGAGGGCTAAGGTCCGAAGGGTGGCGGAAAAATAGGGTAGGTGGGTGAGGGTTCACCGACAACGACGCCAGGTTGGCGCACATCTGTGTCGTGGCTTGCGATTGACCAGGGAGAAAGGGGAGATTGTGCGAGAAGAGAGGGAAGTGGGTTGGGTCAAGGTGGCTGGCAAGTGAGGGGGAAGGAGAGAGGAGAGGAACTACGGGTCAATGGGGTGTGATCGGCGACAAAAAACCAGGGACGTTGTAGGTCGACAGGGAAGGGAGGAAGGAAGAAGAAGAAGAGGAGGAGCGTGCGCATGGACCGGTCGGCTGGGGAAAAGAAAAGAAAGAACCGGACCGGCTGACGGGGAGGGGAGAAGAAATGGAACGTGGCATTCTGGGCCGCCTAAGGAGAAAAGAAAAAGAAAGGGTTTGGGCCGCGGGACAGGCCCAAGTCGGGAAGGAGGAAGAAAAAGAAAAGAAGAAGAAGGAAAAAGGAAGAAAGAAAAAGGAAAGGGGGAAAAGAAAAATAGGTGGGTTGGGATATTTAGATTATTTTGGTAATTTGGGATATTTAAAAAAAATAATATTTAAATAAAAATTTAAATTCCCTTTTTAGGCTAATTTAGGGTTTTTGAAAGTTTTTTTTCTAAATTCCATTGTAATTAGCAAATCACCCAATTTTTTTCTAATTAAAAATATTAAAACTATTTATTATTTTATTCTTGATTATCCCTAATTAATATCCTTTTATTTTAATAAAAATAATTTATTAAATTAATTTTCCTATTAAATTCTTATTTGGCCAAAATTTCTATAATTGGGGTTTTGGGGCATTTCAAGTGTTCCCTCTGTATCCAAAAATAAAAAAGAAGTCGTTCTGTCACAACAACAAAAAATTTATAAAAAATCACTTTAGAAGAGTCAAAATCTATTTTTCAATTTTACCCTTACATTTTGTTCTTTTATTATATGTACGTTAAATTATTTATTATATTTTAATTAAGGGTGTAAGTAAAATTTTAAAACTATATTTATTAGTAATTAAAAAAAATTATAAATTGTTAAAATGACTTTATTTTTTATACCAATGGAGCATTAAGTTAGAAATAAATGTCAAATACACAACTGAGTGGATATTATTAAATTATAACAACTATTTCTATTTATAATTTGAAAGAAATTAAGTGTCAAACTTTAAATAAAAATTTATGAATGCCTTTAGAATAGTAAACAAGTCAAATTATTCGAGAATCGTATCCAGCTCGATTTAGTTGAATGAGTTGAGTTCAAGCACATAAAAAAACTTGGTTTGACTTGTTTATAACACTAAACTCACAAATCTTACCTTATTTAAGTAGTGGAATTAAGAGATTGACTCAGCTCAACTCTCTAAAAATTTAGTTTAACTTATTTCTTTAGTTAAATATGTTAATTCCAAACTTTAATTTTAATACGAGTTGAGTTTGAATCCAAATGTATTTGGCTCAGCTAGATGCCTTGTATTATAAAATTGAGAGTGAGAGTAATGTGATAATTAATTTGATAGTATCATTTAAAAATCTTCTCTTTTGTTACATGATACCAAAATACACTCAGTTTTGATATTTATGATTTTTTTTACACAAAAAAAAAAAAAACACCCTCACATATAGGCAAAGACTCCAATATTTATATGTTTTATGAAATGCATTTAAACTATTTCAATCAATTTATTGGCCTCAATTTTCTAACTTTTTATTATCTATCTTAGAATACTTGTATATTATTATTTTAGGTCATTTATTATCTATATATATATTTATAATCTCATTATCTATATTATGTACTACATATTAATACATTATGAGCAGGCCACACTCTCTTTTAATTAAATATTAAAAATACATTAAATTTTTACCATTATATCCTATATTCACTCACCATATTCCTAAAATTATTAATAATTAATAATATTTATTAATCATAATTATTGATCATTAATATTATTATGATAAATGAGTATTTATCAATATTAATTACAAATAATTATTAGTATTGATTATTAATTAGTAATTTTAATTTTTAATAATAATTTTTCTTTTTTAATAATTAATAATTAATAATATTAGTAAGTAAAAATAGTTAATAATGAATATCTATTATTAATAATTATACATTATTAATATATCATTATAAATTTTATTATTAATTATTAGTATCGTTCATATTAATTATTATTTATTATTATTAATGATATTTATTCTTATGAATTATATATATTAATTAATTAATAATCATCCTAAATTATTATTATTCATTATTAGTTATGAATATTAATAATTATTCATTATTATTCATTTTTAATATTCATTATTAATTATGAATCTTATTAATATTAATCATTAATAATAATAATTATTCATTATTAATAATTAATACTTATTTATATTCACTATTAATCAGTCATATTTATCATTTTAATTGTTAATTATTAAAATTTATTAATATTAATTTGTATTATGCTTAATTATTATTATGAATTCTCAATATTATTTAATTATTAATAAGTTTTAATTATCATTAATATTTGTATTAATTAATATTATTATATATAATAATTCTTAATATTAATTATTGATATTATTTAATACTTAATAGTAATTATTATTAATTACCAATGATTAACATTGTTTGGTGATAATTTTGATAATTTTGAATGATGAGTGTGATGAATATGAATTACTAATAACAATTAATCATTGATATGATTAATGTTATTTATTACTTATTTTTATATATCAATTTTAATTATTATTATGATTAAATTTTAATTAATATCAATTGTTAATTTTATTAGATAATATTAATTAATAATATTAAAAATTCTTCATATAATTTAATATTATTATTTATTTATATGAATGATTTTGAAATTTAAATAATTAATAATATTAAATATTATTCATATTTTTTATTAATTTATATTCATAATCAATATTAAATATGATGAATTCTAATTTATTAATTATCAATAATTATTCATATTAGTAGTTATTCTAATGAATTATTATAATTATTTATTAATATTAAATTTTAAATAATAAATATTAATATTAAATTTTTATTAATAATATAATATGAATAAATATTGATATAATTATTGTTTATTATTTATTATGAGTTTCACAAATATTAATAATTAATTAATTTTTATATAAGAAGAGTAATTATTGTGCTCAGTTATTGTTATTCATGATTATATCAAATTAAAATTAAAATTATAAAAAAATAAAAAATATTATAAAAATTTATCTTACAAAAATAATAAATATCTTAAAATTTTAATATATGTTAATTCTTTTCTAATCGAATAAATTATCAAATAATAATATTATTTCATCAATTTTTATATATAATTAATACATATGTATGAAATATTATTATGAAATATTATTATTACTTCAATTGTAATATTTATTTGAATAATATTAGATAAAAAGAAAGGTCAACAAACAGAAGCTTAATCGACAAATTATGATTGAGGTAGGTTGTCACAACTTAATTAGTCCTTCCTTAATCCTTACAACTTAATTAATAACTAATTTATTTTTATTTTTACGTCCGTTGTTTTAAATAAACACAGATGCTTTGTAAAAAAAATTTCAAAAAAAAATATATAATTTTTAAATTTTGTATTTATTTTTATCTTCCAATCTCTGTTTCCGTGCCAGTAAAATAGTATTGATGGGCGATTATAATGCAGAATGATTACACCGGCGGGGCTCAGAATTTGTTCCTCCTATTTTGAAGTTTTCTCTTGGTTTACAGCAATCTTTTATGCCGCACAGTAATACTATCAGTAATCGATTAGCTAGGTAGCTGAACCCGTAGCCTGTGATCTGCATACGGCCCGTAATGGTAATTTACCTGATTACAGTTTGTGCTTAGTGGTTTTTGGTTAATGCCAAGAATTGCATGGTTTGGAAAACCGACGGGAGAGACAGACGCGATTAATTAATTCTCACATGGACTTGTCCCTCATGCGCATTTGTACGTGCATAGGGTATTTAGGGTTTAGGCTTTTGAGTTTTCCGTGGGTCGATTGAGACAACTAAGGAAAGAAAGTAGAATATATATATATATATATAAAAGTTTAGGCCTTGAGGGATAAATTAGTGGAAAATTAGAAAGATTAGATGTGGAAGCTCCGAGGAAATGTCATCTTCGTCTTATTTGCAAATCCGATCAAATTATATATATATTGTTTCAACTAAGATTATTAACAATAATAAATAAAAAGTTACCTTATCCTTTTTTCGATATCAAAATAAAAATTAGAAGGAACAAATGAATCCATAATCATACCCAAAGTTTAACATTCAGTTGTCCTAACCTTTTATTTTCTTAAATTTTTTTTGGATAACTCTAAAATTTTATTAAGATAAAATATGTATTAATTCTTAAAACATTACCGTAAACCTAATTTTTTGATAACCTTTTTTTTTTAATATTGTGTGTGTACATATATAAGTTGTTCTATACTCTAATATGATGCAGTATTGTATTCGTATGAAAATAAGGATGGTGATGAAAAAAATATTTTTTTTTAAATTATAAAAAATATATATTTAAATAAATTTAAAAAAAAACAAGGATGTACAAATAAATAAGGAACTATTTTTAAGACAAGGCTATTTAAATAAAGTTTTTGGGCATACATAACAGATATTAATTTTATTGCTAGATTTACATGAGAGTCGCTAACAAAAATTATTAGATAACTTCATTTTATAATTAATTTAGTGTACCATGTAGAATTCGACCTAATGATAAGATTTAATTTTAGAATATTAGATATGATTTTTGTGATTTAGAGTATATTTTAGATTTGATTTTTTTATATTATTATAAATTTACAGTATCGTTTTTTATATAAAAAAATATATATTTTTTATAGATTTTTATAACTTTTTTTTTTTACTCTTGCTTGTTACACTACTAATTATGTGACAAACTAAACAAAACCTAGCTAGGGAGAGCAGATTCTTTTATTACTCCGGATTTAAGCCTTATGGGCGCTCGTTTCTTGTGCTTGGGTCATTGGGCGGAGCTGAAACAAATGAATAATCAGCTATTCTCTATCATTCGTAAAAGGTCGAAGGTGTTTCTGGTAATGATGCTTCCGAAGCCTTCATATTATTTTGAACCACAGGTATGTAAGCTCGTAATTTTTAAGTACAAACGATTTTTAATTGTTTTTAATAATTTAAGAGCTTCTTGAAATTATCTAGCGAATATTTCTTTTTTTTATTATGTTTAATTCGCACGATTTTATTTATTTGTCCACACCACCCACTTGTGAAGCCGTGACATGCTCTGTAACTTTCCTGATTAAAATCTCCATGTCACCATCAACAGACCATGATATTGATGGATAGGACGCAAAAATCATAACAGAGAGGGAGAGAGTGTCGAAGGGAAACGATAATGGCGGTAGGCTAGCACATAGATAGCAGTGGGGAGGATCAGATCAGCTGGAGACGCCAAACGAGGAAGGAGAGGGACTAGGAAAAGCAATAGCAGTAGGGGAGCAAACTGCAAAGAAAGGAGATTTTTAACGACAAGGAGAGATCCTGTCAGAGGATATAGAATTTAATGAGCTCTTCGGCACTCAGACCGTCGGGCGCGGCGCATGTAAGTTGTCCTGCGAGGTTTTTTTGGCTTTACCAAAAAGTAGGAGGAAAAAAAATAATGTATTACTAGAAAACACACCTGAATAAAACATAGACTAATTTACATATACATAGATAATTTTATAATTTCTTGATCGATCACATTTAATATCCCCGTATAACATTATTTACAAAGACTTAAAAATTCTCAAAAAAATAGTAATATGTTATTAGTTTTATAATTTTAGTTTCCTATATTTAAAAAACTATTGACACATACTTTTAAAATAAATTTTATTATTAATTTTTTTAAAATATAATATATTATAATATAAAAATATAATTATTATTTTTTTATTAAAACATATAAATGGTAAAAATTTATTTTTAAAATATATAGTCATAATTTTTTAAATATAGAAGGAGTATTACATATTTATATTTTTTGTTAATGAGTTTTTTTTTCTGATTAAAAATACAAAAAAATAATAATCTTAATTTGCAAGGGCATATATAGCAACAAAAATATGTATTAATACCTTATAAATAAATAAAAATTACAAACATTTAAAGACGACTAAAAAAAATGTCACCTAAATAGAATGAGACAATGACTAAATGTATATACATCGGAATCCTTGGTTTCTCCAACCTTTATTATCTTATATAATTAATTTCTCTAATATCTTATTTTTTCTAAACTTAATTAACCTATTTAATTAGGACTTAATAATTATTCCTTGATAGTCTTAAGTCATCTGTTTGACCCATTCATTCCAAATTCTTTAGTTTCTTTTGAATTTTTAAATTGAATAAAAATTCATTAACATGATAAAAATAATTCTATTTTTTTTTCACCCGTTTAAATTTTTTCGAGCTTCAAATAATTTTATTATCTAATATTTTTATATTTTTTGATATCTAACATTATTTTTCATAGTTCCCAAGCTAATTTTCATAACATTTAAATTTATTTGATATTTTTTTAATAAACTCCTATTTAATTTCATCTCTAAAATATTAATATCAAATAATTGTGAAAAGTCACAATTGCCCCTCGCCCAAGGTTGTTGACACCTCCTGACTTTTAAGAATTAGATTTGTCACTTGTACTTAGTGATGTATGGGAACGACGATAGAAAATTGGGGACATGATGAAACATGGGGGATATAACAAAACGATAAAACATTTAATTTTTTTAAAACATAAGAAAAATGGGGATGGAAGGGAACGGTAAATTACATATATAGTATTGATATCTACTTTTATTTTTAAATGTATTGGTATACATTAATGCACAAGGTCGTCCTTGAGTTGATGAATGACACAAATCAATAATCTTCGTATATCTATGGTATTGTCACATAATTTTTATAAAAAAAATAGGCTTAGTTATACATTGATGTCTCAAAAGAATTTTGGGGATGAAGTACATGGCCATGAAGTCATTTTCATGCTTCCTTGCCTGTAGGGTTATAAATGAGTCGAGTCGTATATTCCTAGCCTCAAACTCAGTTCATTTAACTAAACAAATGAGTCGAGTTGAGATTTTAACGAATCGTGCTCACAAATCAAAATCATAAAATAAACCGAGTCTCACTTTTCTAAGCTCGAGTTCGATTCATTTAATAAATGATCTCAAAAGTAAGGTTCGGGCTTGACTCATTTAACTAAATGAATGAGTCAAGCCAAGTTTTTGACGAGCCAAATACTGAACTAACTCAGTTTATTTACAACCCTACCTTCTTGTATTTGCCAAATGCCTCACCTTTTACCCAAACATAATTTTTCAACACTTTCCCACCAAATACTCCTTGACCAACACTCATATCTCCTATACCTTGTCTAATGTTTGAACACACCAACCATACTTACCCCTATTTTTTAAATTATAAAATTTTATTTAAAAGAGTTATTTATGAAAGTTAAAATATTAAAACAAAAGATGTTATTGTCATTGTAATACTTTGTTCATAAATAGTCATTATTATGTGTAATCATATAACTATGTGTTATTTTATGTATAATTAATTACATAAATGATTGTAGGATATTATATTTTTTCAACATTGTTTTGGGTGATTTTGTAGCAATTGTGATTTTGCAGCTAGAAACACTTTAGTTATAATCTTTATTATGTGTAATAATAATAAATTGTGTTATTTTATGTGTATTTAATTACATAAACAATTGTAGGATATTGTATGTCTTCGAGATTGTTTTGAGTGATTTTGTAGTTATTGCAATTTTTTCGGCTAAGCGCACTTTGTTTATAAAATACTATTTATATTTGTAAACTTTTGAGTTACACCTTGAATAAAATTCTAAAATTTTATTTGGGTCCTAAATGGATTGAAATGTAAATATAGAAATTTTTGTTTAATTTTATTGGTGTTTCTTATTCCTTTTGAATTTTATAAACAAAATATGTAATTAACGTATGCTAGCTAAAAATCATATCAAATATGTATTAATAATTCTGAAAAATTATATTTATGTTGGAAATGAGTAAGTAGAAAGATCTACAACTTTTTCGTGAATATAAGAATATTCTTGTTGTTTATTTTTGTAATTATCACGTAATTTTGTTAGTTCACCACCAATTCAATATTTCATATGTCAAACCTTGTTTTAAATTCATAAAATATTACTTGTTAGTTTAAAATATTATTTTTAGAGTTTTCATAGTGTTTCATAATTTTATGAGCTTATTTGCTATGTTTCTTAATTTTAGACTCTTTATTGAACTTTCCACCACCACAAATAAACTATAAACCCTAAAATTATTGTTCACCCATGAAATTCCTTCCTTACACTTTCATGATTAGATTTTTAATTAATTTAACCATTTTCTCATTCATTCAACTAAAATTTGTGTCAAAATCACTTATTTATACTTTCTACATCTGGTACTTGTGTGTCTTTTTACTTTTCTTGCACACAGCTGTAACACCCTGAGTCAATACAACCACGCGGGGGCTACCTTGGAGTGCTTTCGAATTGACCGGCTGGCCCCAGAGATCAACACGAGTCCTTTCAGTGCGCTTTGTAAGTAGCCAAATCAATCCTTATAACACTCCGCTCAATTTAGGGTATTACATTCACCCCCACTCAAAGAACACAACATCCTCATTGCGCCTCAACCATTAACTGTCTCAATACAGTTTATTCCAATAATCGTCTCGCTAGGTGGCTGACTGGCTCATCCAAGTTGAGGTCATGGTCGTGGTTTCGCTCTGATACCATTTGTAACACCCCGAGTTAATACGACCACGCAAGGGCTACCTTGGAGTGCTTTCGGATTGACTGGCTGGCCCCACAAATCAACACGAATACTTTTGACGCGCTTTATCCTCACTCACGCGCTTCCCAAGAAATTTTTAGAAAATTCTAAAACTTTTCGAGAGAGTCACCCATCCTAAAATTACTCCACGGCCAACACGCTTAACTGTGGAGTTCTTAGGATGGAATCACCAAAAGGATGGTATACCATGTTGATATAAGTAGCCAAATCAATCCTTATAACACTCTGCTCAATTTAGGATATTACACCAGCCTTCTTCACTTGTCTTCCCATTCTTGAACTTGACCTCTCCTAACATATAAGATAATTTTGGTCTTTTATGGATAATTATCCTAAAAGTGTGAATAACTGGAATTTGATAAATTTAATGCATCACCTTAATGTTGGCTTTGACTCTAACTTAGATAGTTGATCTTATGGTTAACTTAAAAAATTAAAAATAAAGAAAAAAATGGCTAAGTGTGGAATTGGAATCATTGTGTATTATGTGATATTTTATGATCACATTATTAAGATGTTAATATTTAAAGTAGAAGTCATTAATATTTGGGAATGATTTTTTTTTTAATATTAGCTACCCTAGAGATGAGGTTGAAGCCCTTGATTCGGTTTGGTGGTTTCATGGGATGCCTTGGCTTCTTTCTAGGGCCCAAGCCTACTCTTTAAGTGACCAACAAGCCATATATAAGGTTTCAATACTTAAGTATTAGGTTTCCTAGGAGGGGAGGATATTATGTTGCCTTGTTGCACTAGTATATATGATTGAAGTACTTGTATGTATTTGGGTTACAAGTTAGGAAGATATTCTGTTTCTTGAGTGGGATAGTATGACCGGTGTCCTTTATAAGTAATTAAATATGGAATTTACTATTGTATAAGGATGTAAATGGGTTGTTGTGGTCTTTTGATTTGGTAGTTACCTCCATGCACTATTTGATTTTGGTATATTGGTTTGCTAGTTGGCTCTATGCACTATTTGAATTTGATATATTGGTTGGTAATTGTCTTAGTGTTTTTCTTATCATGTTATAAATGGTATAGGAGTGGTTATTGAAAGATGCATTAATTATAGTTTGGTGTTTTCCTTCATGGTACACCTTTGGTATAATTAGATTAATGATACAATTGACATATGGTTAAGTGTGATGTGATGAGAATGTGTTATATGGTATGAATGTGGCATCTAGTTGTGGTATGTACTATTTAGTGTGTCATGCCATGATACTTTATGTTACCTTATATGTGCTCTATATAATATTTTCATGCTTAATATTATGTAATAGTTTACTCGGTACTGTTGTATTGATAAGTTTCGTTTTATGGTCCTTCTCCATGCAATGGACAATACTTACTTTGTAAAGTACTTTAAAGGGACAAATTAATTGTTTTTGTGGGGGTTGACCGTTCAAGCATCTTTTGATCAGATATCCCTTGGACTCTTATACTCCCTTATGTATTTCTTTCCTTTGTCAGTTTTAACTCTTTTGCCTCATATTTTATAATTAGAATAGTTTAGTATTACAATCAAATATTAATCTACTTCTTATCAATTGTTGTTATTAATTTAAGTGAATAAATATTTTAGCCTTAAACACTTAGTGTAATACCCCAAATCCAAAAAACCTATAATTTAATAAATAACTTTTATTTGGGATAAATTAGCTTTTAAATTTATTTAATTTAATTATTCTTATGGATTTTTTAGTATATAAAATTAGATATGAATATTTAATAAATTAAAATACATATTTTGTTATTTTGTCATGCTTATTTTATTTAAATAATTTTTCAAACTAATATTTTTCTAAAATTAACCTTTTTAAACCAATATATTAAATTATAACAAATTGAATTATCTATCAAACATATTAAATTCTATTTTTCCATAACTTATTTTATCTTATTTCTCCCAGTTTTTCCCTTTTCCTTTCTTTCTCCTTTTTATTCTTTTTCCTTTTTCTTTCTCTTCGGGCCACTAGGCCATGAGCCCTCCCCCTGCATGTTGGGCCATTGGCCCATTTCTTCCCTCCTCTTCTTCCCCTTTTCCCTCGCATCCACCCCACCCCACTTCCCTCTCCTTCTTTTCTTTTCCTTCCTCCCCTCAACTAGGCCAGCCCAATTCTTCTTTCTTTTTCTCTCCCGCCCTCGTGCAACAGGCCAACCCGTTCCTTCTTTTCTCCCCACACAGCCGGTTGCCTCCTCTTTTGTTCTTTCTTCTTCTTCTTCCTCCTTCCTTGACCACCGAGCAGGCTATGCCTGCCACCTTGCAGCTCCTCCCTTCCACCACATGCCTCCCTATAACTCTACCCTCTCTCCCTCTCTCTCCCCCATCCTTTTCTTCCCATTTTCTGACCAACCCAACCCCTACAATCCTCCCCTACGTGCCTTTTTCTTTCTCTTCTTCCCCTTCCTCTCCCTGTAACCTCGGCACCTCTACCACCTATAACCTGCTCCGACTGGCCACAACTACCTCCCCTCTTCTCCCTCTTCTTTTTCTTCTTCCCCTCCTGCATCATCTTGCCCTATTTGAGCCCCTTCTTTCCCTCTCCCAATCCCTTCTTCTCCCTTCCTTCTCCTTTCATTTCCCTTACCCTGTTTTGCTCCGTCTCCGCCACCGCCTTACCAACCGCTTGCACTGCCTCCTGCCACCTCATACTACCACCCTACACCACCAAGCCACCCCCTCGAGCCATTGCAACCCCCTTATTCCTCTTTTTTTCTTTTTCTCCCTTCTTGGCTTCCACCTTTCTCCTCCTCTGTCCCCATCGTTCTGCCACTTGTGTCACCTCCCAAGCCACTAACCCACTACCTGCAACCTCCCTTACCACCCCTCACCTCCTTTGGCTGAAACCCAACCTTATAACCTCTCCTTTTCCTCCTCCCTTTTCCTTCCTTCTTCTCCTCCGCCACTCCTGCAGCCCACTTTGCAACCGCCTCCTCTGCCACCCTTGGTCATCGATCACCCATCCCCGACCACCACCTACACCCCCACTCCACCCCTACACCCATCCCTTGCCCTAACTCTCCTCCATCTGCCCTCCTCTTAGCCCCTAAGACCCTAACCGAACCAACCCCCCAATTTCTCTCCACCACCCTTCCTTTGATCCTCTTCTCTCCTAATCTGCATGTATCTCACGATGCTCATGCAGCGTGAGTTCTACATGGTTTTGGAACTTATTTGAGTTAAATTTTGAGGTGTATTAATGGTTAAGTAAAGTGTGTTATTAATTAAGTTTTTATAAGTTTTATCCTTTTTGTTTTTTCCCACTTCTAATATGATAATTATGGGTATTATTTTTAGGTATTGATGTTGCTAATCAAAGCTTGAATCTTTAATTGGGATACCAGTAATGTTTGATTTTTTGTGAAAAATAAGGTAACCGTTAAGCCTTACTTAAACGTATGGATAAACGTATGCTAATACATTAAGGTTTTTAATATGTTTATATATATGATATATGTTATTAAGTATAGTATATTTAGTTATTTGTATTGATTGATAAAAAGGAAAGCATGATAATTTATGTGTTATGTGTAGAAATAAAGCTTAAGAAAGGAGATTTGTTGTTAATAAAAATGTTAAGTGCTTATCTATGATATGTCATGTTAATGTGGGCATTGATGCATAAATATTGTTATTATGAGCCCTATGGGCATTTTAGTAATATTTCTTATGTAAGAGTGTGACCTAAATAAGTGTAGGTGCTAATGATCATTATGATAAATAATAATAGTTGGTGGAGTTGGATGATGGGTATGGAGCATTAATATTAGTATTTTATTTAGTGAGGGTATTTTAGTAAAAGTGGTGTGATAAAGGTAAAATGATAAATTATAATAGTAGAGCAGTAAAATGGTAATTTTGGAAGTAAATGGGGTAAAATGGTAATTTAATGAAGTAGAAGGGTGAAATAGTAATTATTGAAGTAAAGGGGTAAAATGGTAATTTAATGAAGTAGAGGGGTAAAATGGTAATTTGGTGTAAAGGAATGACATTTTGGTAATTTAATAAAGTAGAAAGGTAAAATGGTAATTTGGTGTAAAGGAAGCAATTTGGTAATTATAATAATGGAGAAGGATAATTTGGTAATTAGAATAATGGAGAAGGGCAATTTAATAATTATAATATTGGAAAAGGGTAATTTGGTAATTATAATGATGTAAAAAGACAATTGGGTAATTATAATACTAGAAAAGGGTAATTTGATAATTATGATGATGGAGAAAGACAATTTGGTAATTTAACCAACTAAAATGGTAATTTGGTATTATAATAATGAAGAAGGGCAATTTGGTAATCTCACCAACTAAATGAAAAATCCGACAAGTGTAACAAATGTGAAGGGTGATTCGTGATTTAATAAGTATAGAGGATAACTTGATAACCTAACACGAGTAAGGGATAATTTGGTAATTATGTAACATGGAGGGTAGTATTGTAATTTGGCAATTAAGGAGGGATGACTTGATAGTTGTACAAGCAAGAGGTATTTCGGTAATTTTGTAGAGATGAAAGGGGTAAATTGGCAAATCATATCTAACACGTTAATGGGTTAACAGAGTTTCATAATAAAACTCAAGTAGCATTGAATAGCAAGATAAAGGTATGACAAATCAGTAAGTATCACAAGAACATGGCATAACCTGGGATTGGATGGATAATTAAGATTGTAGTATGACGTTATTCTTATATTAAGTAAGGAGGTGTCGTAATCATTAATCATGCATGGTATTAGGCGTTGGATATGAATTCAGGATATGTTAGGGATATGTGTGCTATGATCTTTCGATGTGAACTAAACAGACTCTAAGGCTATAATGTGATTATGATATGATAACCCTTATGGTATATGAACAAATGGAAACGAATCTTGAATTTGAATAGGATGAGTTAATGATGGTCTTAGTGATTCTGCTAGGTTATCTTGGATAGCCGTATGAATAAGGAGCACATAATGATATCATAAACAATTGAAAGTGAGTACATTTTTGGTTGTTGTGCTTTTCGTGAACACTTTAATTAAGACACTAATAATTAAAGTGGAATACCTCGAGATTGGAAATGGTGGCTCTTTAGAGGTTGCTACCCTAAAGACATGGTTTAGCCCACGATTATTCTAGTATTTGTTGGTGTGCCTTAGTGCCCCAATCATGCCCTACATCTTACTTTATCTAGCTCTACAGACCTATTTAGGGGGGTATGCATACTTATGGATTAGGTATCTTTGTTGGTAGGAACTGTGCAACTTGTATGCACCAGTACAACCAGGGTATCTTTGCGTCCCTAGGTTGATGGTTGAAGGGTACCGAGTCGCTTGTATGCACTAATATGACCGGTGTACTCTTTCGTTCATTCAACACCTTCCCTCTCCTACTCATTCTCTTACGAACCTTTACACCACCACTCCTCCACCTCTTAACTCCGAGCAACCCACCCAAATGTTATGGTTTTATTGATTAAGAAAGTTGGAACCAATTTATCGCATACTATCTTTCAAAGGATGTTAAGGTGTTTGTTAGATAACAATTAAAATTTTTGATTAAGAATATTTCATTGATATTTAAATAACCATGTGCTAATATTTTGGCTTGTAACATAGTAAAAAAGTGTAAAAAATAATGAGATTGCTAAGCAGAATAAGTACCGGCATAATATGGCTCACAAAGGCTATGCAGCCTTGAAGAAGATTTGGTATGAGATTTTTATTTATTTATTTACATGTAAAAGTCTAATGCTATAATAATATTCTTATTATAAGATCAATTTTTGATTTACAACTCATAGTTCAAGACTTGGATCCATGTACTTCATCCATCAATTTTGGTACATTATGGAAGAATGTTAGAGTAATAAAAGATGGATATCTTAATGAAGATGTAGAAGGTGGTGCCAAAAAATTTATAAGTTTGTAGATATCTTGAATCCTATTTAGTTTTATATAATAAAACTATTATATTATTTTTATTCCTATAAGTTCAATTCAAATATATTGCATACATTACACGATGAACTTGAAATGTCAGATTGTGTGGAGGGCGTGGATCAATATAACATTGTTTCACAAGTTATAGATATTGTAGAACACCTCGGAAGAAGTAGGTGAAATACCACAAAACCCTAATTTAGGAAATTATGATAAAAATATAATTTATTGGGAAATTAATTAAATATATTATTTTATTGAAATAAGGGGAGTATTTAAGACATAAAAAAAGAGAGAAAATAATAAAGAATTTAATTAGGGAAGATTAGGGTATTTTACTAATTAAAAATAGAATTTAGGAAAAAATTACCTAAAACATCCTAAATTAATATAAAAAAGAATTTAATTATTATTTTACTAATTTGTATTATTTTTAAATATTTAAAAATACCAAAAATATCTTAAACATCCAAACCAACATATTTTTCCTTTTTCTGTTTCCCCTTCTCCTTTTTCTTCCCTCTTTTTTCTCTTTTCTCCTTTTTCTTTTTTGTCCCCTTCCTCCCCAGATTGGGCCACGCCCGACAAAACTTCCCTGTCCCTCTCTTCTCTCCCACGTGTGGCCGAACCCTCCTTCTTTTTTTTTATTTTCCCTAGATCGGCCGGCTCAATCCTTCCTTCTTCCTCCTCCCTTCTCTCGGTCCTGGCATTACGGGTCGGCCTGTAACTCTACCGCCGTCCTCTTCTCTATCCCTACACCACCAGCCTTCACCTCCCCTCTCTCTCCCCTATCCTTTTTATTTCCCTTTCCAGCCCTAACCTACCCTGTACCCCCTTCCACGCGTGTCCCTTCCCCTTTCCTTTCTCTCCCCTTGCCGATTGCACCTACAATTTTTGTAGGCTCGAACCGGCTTGCCACCGCTGGTTGGCGAGCCTTGCCTCACCTACCCTATTTTTGTCTTCCCCCTTTGTCTTATTCTCCCTCCATTGGCCAATAAATACCCTCTACCAATCCCATTTGGCCCTCTTTACTCTGCTTAGAAATTTCAGCATAATTGCTCCACCGCCACTTCAGACACCGTCCCGACTGCCGTCGTGTAACATCTTCACTTGAAACACCACCCAAACCCTTCCTTGAATTACCCTCCACCAAACCGAGCCACTCACCACCCCTGTTTCCCCCTACACAAGCCACTCCAACCTTGTAAAGTTGGCTGCTCAACCTTCCCCTTTGCACCCATCGCTACCCCTCCGCCACAATCACTACCTCCCCTACCACCCAATCGACCCAGAAGAGCATCCCCTACCTTCCCTTATTCCTTTCTCCCTCTCCTTCATCCTCCCTCCTTCTCCACTACCCTTGCCCACCACAACCACTATCACCTACTCTGGCAACCTTATTGCGCCACCACCACCACCACTCCAATCCTCTCAGCCTAGAGAGTCCACCACCACTACAACCACCATCTCACACTTTCTCTTCCAGTCCTAAAAGACCACCTTCTCCAAACCACCACTTTCACCATCTCCGCCACCGCCACCTAGTTTCCACCTTTATTAGGTTGTACCCTAACCATTCCTAGCCATTAAGTATAATTTATTTAGTGTAATTATTATTCTAACCTTATTATTATTATTATCATTATTATTATTATGATCATCATCATCCTTATTATTATTATCATCATCATCATCATCATCATCATCATCATCATCATCATCATCATCATCATCATCATCATCATCATCATTATCCTTACTATTATCATCATCATCATTATTAAATTTATTATCATTATTATTGCTTATATTATTAATAATATTTTGTCATTGACTAATACAACTACCTAAACCTATCTTGGCTAATAATAGCATGATTCACCATTTTAAGGTAATATCCTTATTTTCACTACTAAAGCTACTATTTTTATTATTATCCCTAATACTAGGTTATAATAAAGGTAAGTAGGAAATAATAAAAATGTTAATAAGAGGGAAGTTAACCCCAGTACTTTTCCTCTTATACATGAATCAAGTCCGACTCTTAAGGAGGCGTAGGAGCGTGCTCCAAGACCGGTGTCATTTAGGTAAAGATATGGTTAAGGCCTAATGTGTGTGTAATGTGTTATGTGTGTTGATTATATGTGTACCTTATATGTCATGGATTATGCTCTTGTAGTGCAGCTTGCTAGGCATGAAGCTAAGGTAAGTTGCATGTATTTTATGACGTGTGTGATATGGTACTACTAATGTACTTGGAATGTGCTTATGTAATATTACCTTTCATGACATGCATGATAGGAAGCCTTGCTAAGTGTGATGGGGTTTTGAGATAAATGAAAAGAGTGAGGAAAGTGAGTTGAATAGAGGGTGGTGAGGATGGCCTAAATATCTTATGATCTATAGGCAGACAACATGAGGAATAATAGGAACAAATTAAGGGAATGGACCAAAACATGCATGGGGAGTGTAGGGTTGCATGAGATGGTTAGCCATTACATGGAGATAGCCTTTACGTGGAAAAATTTGACTTGAGGGTTAAGTAAGGTAAGGGAAGAATTGTTAGGATGATTGGGGTCCATATATGAAAAATAGTGCGTGGGTTGGTGTAAGAATACATAGGGGACTTAACTAGGGTTTGGGAGGAAACCCTAAGCAAGAGAAGTGTGCAAGGAAGGAAAAAATAAGGGAAATGGTTAGAATGGGGAATAAAGGATGAATGGGGTGTCACATGGAGGAAAGTTGAGCCAAGTGAGAACAGGTGTTTGGGTGTTGAGGGGGTGATATAAAAGGAAGGAGAATTATTAGGGTTTTGGGGAGCGAACTAGGATTTCTATGATCACATGTGGGATTTGGGTAGTGAGGTTGTGATGTCGGGTGTGGTTTGAGGGAAGTGATGGTTTTGGTAACAAAGAAGAGTATGGGTTGTATAGGATGAGGGAAAGTGAGGCCACATAGGCCAGAGTAGGCTTTTGGAGGAAAACCCTAGAGAGAAAAGAGGAGTCTAAACAGAGTTATAGGGAGTGAGCCTTGAACCATGTGCAAAAGAGTTTTGAGTTCTCATGGTGAGTGGGAAGAGATGGGGAGGAAGTCTTGGGGTCATAGGTTGTGTAAAGGTCTAAAGACATGGGATAGGGTTTTCGGGAGAATTGAGAATAAAAGGGTGAGCATGAGAAGTCTAGTGGGTCATGCATGTCTAGTCTGGGTTGTGTGTGGATTGCGATATGAATAAAACACTAAACATTTAAAGTAAAATATTATCAAGCCAGGACTAGTGAGGATATTTTTCCAGTCCACCGGCTATAATAGTGGTCAGGTGCATTTTGTCCTGTGGAGTAATATATGGTCCACCAACTATAATAGTGGTACGGTGCGTTCTGTCCTATGGAGTGTTTTCGATCCACTGGCTATAACAATGGGGGATTCCTGGCTCTATAAACCAAACTTTACATGGTAATAAGTCATAGGAAGATATTAATTACTTACAGTGGAACACCACGTGAATCGGGGCCAGTGATGATAATTTTCCGGTCTACCGGCTATAATAGTGGTCAAATGTTCCTTGTATAATATTTCCGATCCACTAGCTATAATAATGGGGTCCCCATATTCACGCGGAATGAATATGAGAAATGTGTAAGACATAAATATTAGTCTAAGTTTGGATTGATGATATGAACCTGAATTATGCATTATATGCCTTACTTGTCTATTATCTTGCATGGCCTTACCCATATGGTTACCTTACTCAATACGTAGTTGATCACCAATTTCATGGGTGATGTTCATTCCCATGAGTAGAGGCCCCTTCTAAGTTTGTGCAGGTAGGAGGTACCGTGTTCGATGCCTATGATGCACTAGATGCGCCAAATGGGGTTGTGCAATGACCGTTGGACTTTACTTGGCCCCGAGAGCGAGTGCCAACATAACTCTCTATATTCTCTAGTTTTATTTTACCATTGTGTCACTTTTCCCATTTGGGGCTTAACTTGTATTTGTTTTAAATTATTTATTAACGCTTTAATATTGCATGTTTCCTTCTCTTTATTATGAATATTTTGGATTTTTATAGTTCCATGTTTTAATTAGTGTAGTGATTTGTGAAAATTATTTCTTAGCCTCGTGGTTAGTATGAGATCGGCCGGGGACCCAACTTATGTTGATCACGGCGGTAACACCCCCATGCTCGTAATTGTTTTAATCAAATGTAAATTTTTAACTATGATTTTTTTAGGGTGTTATAGTAGGAGTCTTGCATTAGGGGTTACGAGAACGAGTGTGTGTGGTCAATCTTGTGGTTCTCGTAGCATCAATGAGTAAGTGGCTATCCTCACCTAGAAATTAAATATGGTATTTGAATGGATGGCAACAATGGAACAAGAGTTGTCATTTATCAAATCTAAAGGGTATAAGTCATCCTATTCAGTTAACCATGATCAGCTTCACATACCCAATATAAATAATATTAGAGATAGTTGTGAAGCTAATGTATGTCTTTCTTCTCTTCTCGAGGTAAGCATTATAAACTATAATTTGTTATTAAATGTATTTGGTGTCATAAATAATTAAGAATGTGTAATATTTTATTTCAGATTTTGCATAAATATGGCTTGTTAGCAAATAACCTTTCAACTCTTTGGTGAAAGGAAGGGTAAGCATAAGTAATAGTACCCAAATGCAAACAATCCATGGGTATAACTTGGCCCTAAATATAAAACTAGTAAGTATTGATACTCTAATCATTGGCAGTGCACCCTTGCCTTATTATAAAGAAGGCGATGGGGCGACCATAGTGCTAGAATCTTGTGGAAGATTCGTACTTTAGCCTGCAGATCAAATATGTCTCACTATTGAAGATGTAATGACATTCGATATCATCATTATACGTTTTTTGTTACTTACATTGTTTACCCCTTTTCATATATATATATGCTCAATACATATTTCATTTATTATTATGAATTAAAGAATCGAAAAAGAAGAATGCTCCTAGGAGTAAGGCAAAGAGAGGTACTAGCAACACAAAAGAGGGCATTGCTAAAGGAAAGAGAGCTAAATTAGAAGCCAGTTGCCCCACAAAAGATTCCATCTTTACAGAAGAACCAACCTCCACCAGCATTGACTTTATTGTATTTCTATACCCAAAACTACCTCAGTGATGATTATATTTTCATTGATAGCCGCCTTGAGGATGTTGGGAGGGACGACACGACTTATATGGTATCGGTGGTTGACATAAGTGACATTTATAATTAGGATTGGATGTCAACCATGAGTGTTGCAGTACATGTTGTGCAAGTATTATTTCATATTTTAGATTTTCATACTTCTTGTTGCATTGGAATTTTTATGACCTCTTATATGAGTTATCAGTTATTAACAAATATGTATTGTTATTGTCGTCCATAGGTTGGTAGCTAGTCGTGCTGTGGTGGAGGGAATGTTGTCCTGTATTGTATTTGTGTGCCCATACTACATAGGTGATGGTGCTACAATAAGAGAGGGTAAACAAATAAACTATTTAGCAGATTACATTTTGATTGAGGGATACAACAAGCTTTATCTCATTCCTCACCTGGAAAATGAACATTGGGTTTTATATGTCGTCCGACCTGATAGAAATATAGTGTATGTGTTTGATTCCCTTCGAATGTATGACATACCTTTTGACGTCACTCATTGTGGCGGGAAAGAATTTATTGACATGTTAATATACTTTTTACTTCTTACTTCATTAGTGTATTTATACATATATTATACTTTAATTATTTTTGGTATATATAGTTACAATATTGTGTATTCAACTCTATTTATTAGGGCACTATGGACAACGTATTAAAGGAGAGGTGGGAATGGTGTCTCAGACCTAAAGAGTCTTGAATATGAGCCCGTAATAGTAAGTAGGAAGACAAATATTTTATATATTCTTTTAACTCGAATGAGTATCTAATAGTTAGAGAGCTAATTGAATTCATTTGATAGCGTCCATAATAGCAGAACAACGATGATTGTGGATACTATGTTTGTATAGCAATAAATCTAATACTTCAAAATAGATCGAAGCCATGTATATTTATTTTTCCATATTTATTTCATTAATAAATTATGACATATATATTTGGTACTTAAGTATTAACTGAATAATCAAAACTTGTGAATTTGTAGTTTTTTTACCGATGGTTATGCACAAGGTCAGAAATATAATGATGATGAAATTGATGAAGTTAGAGACTAATGAGCTAAGCATGTGCACTCATACATTCGATATTAAGGATCGACATTCTACATGCATGTTCAGGTTTGTATTTTATCTACGTCTTTTGGTCATCTAGGTTATGATCTATAGACTTTTGACTTTAAAGTGTAGAGCTACCAAGTTGTGGTACGCTTACTAATTTTGATTTCTGGGTATGCCCGGTGTATTAAGACACACCAATTATAGATTCATTTTTAACGTTGATTTTTATCTATATGAACTCTGTGGTGTCATGATTTAATTTGGACAAGAGAGTAGAAAGTACCTCATAAAGGGTGGTTTTCACACACACACATACATACACATATACATACTTATAATAGTTTTTTCTATATATTTAGAATAATTTTTACTATTTATCGTGAATAATTAATTTAATTAAAAATATTAATTTTCAGTTCTTATTAAAAAAATTAATTCTCATTAAATATTCTTTCGGTATAAAAACACACACATAAGTGTATAGATGAGGCGACAATTAATGCCTTGTCTTACGAGTGCTAAAGTATAATTGTTGCTCATGCAAAATAAGAAGTCTTTGACGAAATTGCAAAAGGGAAAAATAGTTGGTGGTCCACTTAGACCAAAATAATTAAAGTTGGACAATCTATTTAGTGTTTAGTCTAGTTTTTTTGGTACTCTAATATACATGTACATGTAGAGAATATTACCTGTAGATTTATATATAATTAGGTGTACATATTAGTGTAATTATATGTACATGATATTTTGTACTTGTAACTAAATACTTTTGGATCATTTTAATTTTTAACTAATTAGTTTTACCTAAATATACTACAAAGAAATTTTCCCATTGCAAAAAGTCCTAAATGTGTTTATACTTTATACGGTCCGTTTCCTTAGAAATCCAAGGGACAGAACCTAGGATGTACGTACATAAGTATTAAGTTCATAAGAAGGTCGAAACCATTATATGTGTCGGTTCATGTTCCCTCTCTCCCTCTCTCCCTCTCTCCGGACTCTTGCACTATCGGCCTTAGTAATATTCTTCTCCGATATCTCCCTATCGTCTTGCGGGCAAGCAAGGTCATGAACGATGAGTACTGATTTCAAAATGCTGACTTTATATAAATAAATATCTACCTAGCTACTGGTCGCGTCACCAATGTTAGTGCTTGTGGTCCAAACATGCAAACAACGCTCTAGTTTGGAGCTAGCTAGGTGGAATTAAATCTATGTACTTATTTATAGCAATAAATAGTTGTTCAACGAGCTAGTGGGTCAATTACATATTGAGTTTCTATATAAAACGTGATCCACTTCGTCTTCTCATCTGCATCGAATTGTTTCCTTCCTTGGTTATTTTCTCTTTCTTTCTAGGATTTACTCTCTTAGAAGTAAAAATTGCTTTGTTTGCAAAAGCCATGGCGTCGGTTGTTTACTAAAATATTTTGTTGTTTTACTATTACTAAAAAGCAGTAATTTTTAATTATATATATATATATATTGTGTGTGTCTCAGTGGTGGAGCCAGGGCTTCCGCATGGTGTCCCGAGACACCACGGAGCCCTGGCTGGAGTATAGAAATTTTACTAGATTTTCAGGTATAATATATATACAAACTTTGTAGGACACCATACAAAAACTTAAAATGGCTGAGCGGTAAGGGTGAAGGGGTCCCGTGCATAATATCTCGGACGTCACAGGTTCGAGTCTTGTGGTCCGTTTGTTTTGAATTTTTTTTGCGACATCAAAACGACGTCGTTTTGATTTTTCCCTCCCCCCAAACCCTTACCCTCTCCAGCGCACCAGACGACTGGCAGTAGCTTCGACTCCTCCGCCACTGGTTCGACGTTCGACCCTCTGAAGCTCCTTCTCTCCAGCCTCGACGCGGCACGCCGATAACAAACACTGCCGGAGGACCGAGGACGGGAGGAGCTCGCCGCTTCTGCTCGCCGTTTCTGGCCGCCGAAGTCCGAATGCCGCCGCCTTAACCATTTCTTCTTCTTCCAAGTTCCAGCGCCTGCTGAGCTGAGTGCTGCCTGCCTGCCTCAAACCTCTGTGAGTGAGTGTGGTGGCCTGCCTGCCTGCGCCTGCCTGTCTCGCATTTCTTCTCTGAGTTTTCTTGAAGTCTTGATCTAGTATAAATTGTATAATACATTAATAACATTATGTATCTTGGATTGGCATCTTGATTCTTGCAGTTGCTGGCTTCTCTGTTCTGCAACTTGTGCTGCTTGATTGCTTAACTAAAGGCTGCCTTGCCTGCCTAAGCCTTCTTCAATTTCAAACCAATCGAGACTGATCCAGGCAGGAGGCAGCCAAGAGCCAGCCGGTCCAGACTGAGCACAGGTAAGATTTTGTTTTGTAAAATTATTTATGTAATTAGGTAAAATTTAAATTAATTTTTAGTTTGTTAAATTATTTATAAATTTATGAAATTAGAATGCAGTATTAATTGATTATATTTATTGTATTAATTGATTATATTTATTAGTTTATAGAAATTCTAATTTAGCTTGTTAATGTAGAAAATAGAAATTGGCTTATTAATTAGGTAGAAATCAAAATAAGTTTGTAGATATTATATTTTTTAGTTTATAGAAATTCTAATTTATCTTGTTAATGTAGAAAATAGAAATTGGCTTATTAATTAGGTAGAAATTAAAATTAGTTTGTAGATATTATATTTATTAGTTTATAGAAATTCTAATTTATCTTGTTAATGTAGAAAATAGAAATTGACTTATTAATTAGGTAGAAATCAAAATTAGTTTGTAGATATTATATTTTTTAGTTTATAGAAATTCTAATTTATCTTGTTAATGTAGAAAATAAAAATTGGCTTATTAATTAGGTAGAAATTAAAATTAGTTTGTAGATATTATATTTATTAGTTTATAGAAATTCTAATTTATCTTGTTAATGTAGAAAATAGAAATTGGCTTATTAATTAGGTAGAAATCAAAATTAGTTTGTAGATATCAAATTTTTTAGATTTATAGATTGAAGTGTTTAATTTATTAGTTAGTTTTTGAATTAGTTTGTTCTAAAATTATATTATCAATTAAGTTTTAGTAAATTCCTTAGTTAATTCATTAAATTGTTTAATGTCTTAATTTAGGATGCAACGATACTTTTCAATCCAGCCTAAGCATAGCTGCCACGAATCTAATTCTGTTAATCAAGTTGTATTACCAACTTCTGAAAACCAAGCACTCCCATCTTCAAGACAACCACAAGAATCAAGATTTGCTAATGAAAAAGTTGATTTGGAAACTTTAGAAGCAGATCCTGGGTTAAGAAAAAAGATTTCAGATTTTCATCCCAATATTCAAGATGAGATAAGAAGAGCATATCTTTTAAAAGGCCCTTGTCAACCTCGTACTCATAGCTTTCCTACAAAGGTTATCGGTGGAAAAAATCGTCGATTTGTCTCATCTTGGTTTGATGAATATGATTGGTTGGAATATAGTGTAGCTAAAGATGCTGCATTTTGCATGCCTTGTTACTTGTTTAAAAGCGAATCTGAAGCTGGCGGTGATCATTTTGTGGGAAAGGGATTTGTACACTGGAATAAAAAACAGAGGTTTGAGGTTCATGTTGGTAGTTCTAATAGTCCTCATTTTAATGCTACTAAAAAATGTGAAGATCTTATCAAACATAAGCAAAGCATTGAAGCCTCTTTTATAAAGCAATCGAAACAAGTCAAATCAGATTATCTTATCCGTTTAGATGCGTCTATTCAAGCTGTAAGATTTCTTCTTGAAGGGGGAATGACATTTAGAGGACATGATGAGTCAGAAGATTCTCTAAATCGGGGTAACTTTCTTCGTTTGCTGGAGGTTTTAAGGCATAATAATGAAGCTGTAGCTAAAGTTGTGTTAGGAAATGCTCCAAAGAATAATCAGATGACTTCACCTAAGATTCAGAAGGATATTAGCTATGCATTTGCATCTGAAATAATTAATCAGATTGTTAATGAAATTGGAGATGATTTTTTTGGCATATTAGTGGATGAAGCAGGAGACATAGCAAAGAAAGAACAAATGGTCGTTGTTTTGCGTTATGTTGATGATAGAGGTTTTGTTATGGAAAGGTTCGTTGGAATTGTACATGTCAAAGATACAACTGCTTTATCACTTAAGGCTGCACTTGAATCAATGTTGAGTCAGTATGGATTATGTTTATCAAAAGTACGAGGACAAGGGTATGATGGAGCTAGTAATATGCGAGGTGAATTTGGTGGTTTGAAAGCATTGATTCAGAATGAAAAATCCTTGTGCCTATTATGTTCATTGTTTTGCTCATCAACTTCAATTGACTCTTATTGCTGTGGTAAAATTTCACAATGAAGTTAGTTTTTTTCTTAGCAATGTTACACGGGTTGTGAATGTTATTGGATCCTCCAATAAGCGTCAAGATTCTCTTCGAGATAAACAAGATGCTTACATAGCAGATGCATTAGAAGAAGGCTTGATAGAATCTGGTCGGGGATTGAACCAGGAATCTGTTCTTGCAAGGGCTGGTGATACTCGTTGGGGTTCTCATTTAAGGACATTTTTGAGTTTGGTCTCTCCTGTAATCAAGGTACTTGAAGACTTGGAAGCTGATAGAACATTTGATAAAAACGGAGATGCTACATTCTTATTATATGGATTACAAACTTTTGACTTCATTTTCATGTTACATTTGATGATAAATGTTATGGGAGTTACAGGTGATTTATCTCAAGCATTGCAAAAGAATGATCAAGAAATTTTGAATGCCTTAGCACTTGTTGAAATTGCTAAGGAACGTTTGCAAGAGATGAGAGATGATGGATGGGAAGATATTTTGAATGAAGTTGTTTTATTTTGTAACAAGAGAGACATTGATGTGCCCAACATGAATGAGCAATATGTTAAGGGGAAGAGATCAGCACGCCAAGCTCCAATTGTCACAAATCTACATCATTATAAATATGATTGTCTCTATAGTGTTATAGACTTGCAGCTAAAGGAGCTTAATTGCAGGTTTGATGTGGCGAGCTCTGAATTGTTGAGTTGTGTTGCATGTTTGCATCCTTCTTCATCATTTGAAGCTTTTAACAAGCAATCTTTAATTAGGTTGACCACTTTTTATCCTGATGATTTCTCTAATGTTGATGTTGTGGTGTTAGACAATCAACTGGAGAATTATATTAGAAATGTTCGTTCAGATAGCAGGTTTCATGGCTTGAAAGGGCTTGTTGATCTTTCAAGACAATTAGTGCAAACCAAGAAGCATAAGACATATCCTTTCGTCTATAAGCTTGTGAAATTGGCCTTAATTTTACCAGTAGCAACAACAAGCGTCGAACGAGTATTTTCTGCAATGAATTTCATCAAGACTGCATCAAGGAATAAAATGTGCGATCAATGGCTTCAAGATTGTTTAGTAACATTTATAGAGAGAGATGTATTTAATTCTATTAGCAATGATATTATTGTAGATCGATTTCAAAGTATGAAAACTCGACGAATAGTATTGTAAAATTATGTAAAATTTTATATTTAAGCGTAATATATTGATAATGTTAATGTTCTTGCTTGTCTGAAATATTTAGTGTGAGATGGTTTTAATCTTGGAAGTAAATACATTTAACATGTCCGAGTCTTGCGAAGAACTTTATTTTGGTGATATTCACGTGAATTACCGGGATTAATGATTTTATTTCTGTTTAGTGGCTCATTGATTATGAAATACCTTGGGGATAACCTATAATTATTGAAATTTGCCTTTGACGAGTATCTCAGTATACTTTGGTTGCAGTTGGTGTTATACAAGGGACACCATGAAATCGAAAGTCTGGCTCCGCCACTGTGTGTCTCTATATATATTGGGACAAAAACTTTTCTCATAAAAAAGGTTCTTGAGTAATAAAAACATACAAACTCAATGGAAAGGTCAAAGGAGGAGAAGAGGAGAGCCCATACATATATAAGAACCTGGGATGAAATTCAAACCATTTACGGTGGTCATTAGCCAACCAAATAATTAGGTCGAAACCATCAATTGACTTCCATGCATGTTTGTTGTTTCATAAAGCTCAAGAGCCGTATTTTCTTGGCACAAAATCCATCAGGGAGGATCAGCTTCTCACTAACTTAAATTAAGCATCATCACTTCAACAATATCACACAATACATCATACATTCAAACACACCAATCTACCACAACCCCTTTTGTCTCTTAGCCATACAATGAGCTACTTGACACACCACTCTTTAACGTGCACTCTGCCTACCTAACCCGCTTGATAACCAAGAGTCAATTTCCATAGGATTATTAGTAAACACTTTTAAATTGAAGGGAGGAAAAAAGAAATTAAAAGAAAAACCCTCACTTTACATGGATATTAGCTAGCACAATTCTATTAAACTATTTGTAGTAAACATAAAGAGATAATTGTTAGAAAATAATAATAATCATAATAATAATCAACCTTTGGAGTTTTGTTCATGTTAATGATGAAATGCTTCTCGGGTTCAAAAACGGGGACAAACATCTAGCATTTGTTTTTCTTTTATAAAAAAAATCCGATAAAAATTAATCGATAAGTTATTATTGTGGAGTTACCAAACACTCTAGAAAAGTGATATATAAAAGCAATTAATATGTAAAAAAGGTGATCATGTGAAAAATGTTATTGAAATAAGTTATCAAAATATTGGCTAAACATATAAATGAATAAGTGTACGGTTAATTATCTGAAATAATGCATTCTCAAACTGAGGCATTGGTAAATTTGCAATCACCTACTTCGACAAATACAAATTATGCTCTAGCATATGACTAGCGGCCTTTTTTGAATTCTTCATAAAATGAGGGAGAAAGTTCATCACAATTCCATTTGACCTACCCTTCATAAGTTCATAAAAATTTATTCTTAATTACTAAAAATAATTTTTCATAGAAAATGAAATAATATAAGGTGTTTTGAAAGTGGATGTAAGCATATTACCTATCATTGCAAAATATGTTGGTGCATACATCTAATGTGATTATTATGTTTGTTTTCTTTACTTTATTTTATACGTGAGCAACTCATATTAGAATCAATCAAACCATATCACATAAAATTTAAAGAATATAATAGTAATAATAATAACAACAACAAAAAATTTGAACTACCCTATATTAAAGTGTGTCATTCTTGACATAATTTTTTATGTTAAAAAATTAAATACTAATTCCCATCTTTACCCTTTTTTCTTTTATTTTTTCAAGGCATATAGTTTACTTGGTTTTACTCTCTATTTGGAGAAATAGAAAATTAATGGAAAGAATTGGAAGATCAACTTTGAGTTAATGTTTTCTTTAAATAGTGTGAAATGGAAAAAAAATTATGATCTTTTGTATAAGGAGAGTATTATCAATGATACTATCAATATTACTATGAATGATATTATTATTATTATTATTATTATTATATTCACTATCAAAACTATAAGCACTATTAATTTCTATATTGTTAATTATTAATAAATAGTAAGCAGTATCAATGTTATCATTAACCAATATTATAATCAACATGCTAATAGAATCATTCAATATTCACTTGAATGAAAGTGCTATAGCACTTTAGAACGCACTTACACACATATTGTATCCAAGAATAAGAGAAAAACTAGGCCAACTCTGCCCACTTCTGCGATAATTCCTTCATTGGCGATGGCTATGAATTCCCTCACTAATATTGCAACCAAGGATTCTGTTGATGAAGATCGACTTTTCAAATCATCATCTTCACCACGAAACCCTAATGTCTCCCCCAATCAATTTGTGATTCTAAATAAAAATGAATGATCTACACATATCCTAAACATGAATGTCCCTGATATTTCTACTCTAGACGTACAAGAACCCACTCCCTCTATACATCCTACTACTAGTGTTTCTTGGAGTGAAATTATGTGAACCGATCATAATCCTGATCAATTACACGCCTTAACATATACACCCCCAAGTATGAATGAAGGGATATTTGCGGCAAAATTGAGACAACATGATGTGGATGCAAAAAATCTATATTGGAAGCTTACTCTTGTGGGTATAGTCTGTGGCCATAGACTTGCTTTTCCCATATAGATTCTTATGTTAGGAATGCTTGGAACCATGTGAAAATGCCTCGCATCCATTTGCATGATGAAGGTTAATTTATGGTTTCATTTGATTATAAAGAGGACTACAATACCATCTATAATGTGCGTAATTGGACCTTTATGAAACGACCTCTGATTCTTAAAAATTTACACCCAATTTTTCATTCAACAAGGTTGAGTTCTAGATCCATCCTCTTTGGATTAAGTTACCATAACTACCTCACCAATTATGGGCTAATGAAATCAATATTAGAATTAGTAGCTGTGTAGGGAGACTAATGGGTATGGACATTGTTACAACTATGAAGAGAAGAGTATCCTATACACAAGTCTTAATTGAGGTTGACACCCTTCAACCTTTAGCTCAATTGGTGCACATCAAGAAACAAGATGGATCCTTACTAAGATGGAGGATTGAGAATGAATGGAAACCTACCTTTTATTCTTTATGCCACAAATCAAACCATGTGCTAACAAATGCCCTGTATACTCAACCCACAATGGTACCAAGAGGAAATGGGATGCGGTAAATGATAGAAGACACACCCAACCAGTGGAACAACCCCTTTTTTTATGTTAATAAAATTACCAAATAATCTATTTTGACTTTGCTTCTTACTCCTATCACTAGCAACAATGATGTTGAATCTACTTCTATTAATAAAAATGATCCTACATAGCAACACTCAAAGTCATTTACCAAAGTAGTTGGTCCAACCATCACTTTTAGATTGAGAAGTAATGCAAGAATGCCTTATTCAATAACTAAAACTATAGATTTTGATGATTGTTATTATATACAAACATAATTAAAAACTATTGATCATTTGAAAGTTATGACTCATCAAATTAGAGCAAGTCTTTTGCGTGCACAACCTGATCTCAACACTCATCTTTTATGATAGTAGTTTGTTGGAATACTGGGGGATTATGATCTCTAAAAATAAAAAATAGTAAGAGAATTGCGTAGAGAGAATAAAATAACTCTAATTGGCTTGGTTAAAACTAGGGTTAAAAAAATTAATGCTAATAAAGTCACTAAAGAGCTCATATCACATTGGAATTGGCTTAATAACTATGACTCCTATCATAATGGCCGAATTTGGATTGGTTGGGATCCCTAAATCTGGACTCTCCTACCTTGTTTTTAGCTACCCATGCACAAGGTATTTTATGCAAACTTCTTCAACTTGTTAGAGGTTTCCAATTTTACCTTACTACAATTTATGCTTCTAATTCTAGTGAATCAATAAAGGATTTATGATATTGGTTGAACCTTCATCACCCAAATAACCATCCATGGTTGGTATTTAGAGATTTTATCGTCTTTTAATAAAAAAATGAAAAAAAAATCAAGGAGATCTAAACTTACAAGATGTGGTTGACTTCAAATGTTATTTGAGCCAATTACAACTCTTTGATATGAGGTATATAGGGGCTTTCTTTACTTGGTTGCAGATATTTCGGGGACGAGAGGCTTTGGTGTAAGCTTGATCGAGTTCTATGTAACCCTGTATGGGTAAACCATTTTGAACGACCCTATGCTCACTTTCATACCTTTTTCATCTCATACCACTCTACTATTACTATCTCTATCAAATATAATACTCAAAAGGCATATCATCCTTCTATTTTTATGACATGTGGGTTGCAAACAATGGGTTTCTCTATATATTGAGCTCATATTGGAAATCATCATTATCGAGTAATAAACTTCATAGTATCATCACAAAGCTCAAGCACTTAAAGCACCCCTAAGGAAATTTAATAAAAATAAACTTGGTGGCATAAGCAATCGAGTGCAGCAAGCCAAGAATGATCTAGAAATAGTTCAACACTAAATGTTACTAAGCTTATCAGACTAGAGCCTTCATCACCAAAAATAATGTTTGCTCCAAAAGTACAAACAACTAGCCAAGTGTGAGGAGATGGTCTACAAACAAAAAATAAGGATTCAGTGGATAGACTTAGGAGATGAAAAAACCAAATTATTTCATGCCATAGGGTGTGAAAATGAAGAATTAAGTCTATTTCTTAATTGATTTTTATGGCATCACCCACACTAACAAGGTAGGGATTTTTTTCAACATGTCAAGACTTCTATCACCAGCTCTTAGACTCAACATCATCAGACATTCACTCCCATGATCCTTAAATTATTCATAAAGGAACCATACTAAATGTCACCCAACAACATTCACTACTAACGCTTGCTACATATAATGAGGTAAGGACTATAGTATTATCCTTCACAAATAGAAAAACACTAGTACCTGATGGTTGTAATGCATGCTTTTTTATGTAACATTGGGAGGTTATTGGCACATACCTATATGTGGCAGTCTTGAGTTTTTTAACTCATGGATTTATGCCTAAAGGACTCAATGTATGTAATAGCCGAAAATTTACTAACCTTAATTTTGAGTGTTTAGCCTTTTATTCAAAACATAACCCTTAAATCTTAGCCTAATTATTGTTGTTAAAATTTGACCAACAAATCTAGATGAATTCTTAAATAAATTTATCTTAACTATTATATATTTTTTCTTTTTATTTAAATCTACCATAAATAGATAATTTTGCTAGATTTATTTTTTCTAATCGGATACCTGAACCCAAATAAATTAATTTTACTCTACTCCTCAATCTAACCTAATTCTAATTCTAACCCTATATTTATTTTTTTTCTTTTTTTTTTCTTTCTTTTCCCTTTTTTCTCTCCCTTCTTTTCCCATTTCTTTCTTTATTTTTCTCTCCTCCTAATCCTACGCCCCAACCCACTTCTTCCTTTCCCCAACATGCACCCCGGTCCAACCTAACCCATTCATTTTTTTTCATCTTATTTTCTTCTTCTTTTTCTCCCTTGACCAACCTTTTGTCCAAAAAATTCCCTTAGTAATGCACCCAACTGCACCTGCCTACACTCGACCACGTTATCCCTCCTTTCATTTTTAGGCCAGACCAAACTTGCTTACACTCCTCCTCTCACGTGCCCTTCCCTTTCATTCCTGGCTCTTAAACCTCTACCTTCTTTCACCGAGAACTTACAACCACCAACTCATCTACGCCTTTGCCTCAGCCTACCCTTAACCACCCATATGTGTCACCATCGCCTACCTCTACATATATATACACACAAACACACACCTATACTCCTCTCCTTTCGTTTGACCCTGCATTCTCTACTCCTTCTCCGTTCTTCCTTCTCATTTAGTTCCTCTTCTCCCTCTACCCAAGCACTCCTTATGCTAGCTACCTTCGCCACCATCAAAACCCACCACCATCCTCACACGTCTCCCTCCAGCCACCAATGTTAACAACAACCCTACGGTCCCTGCCCATGTATTCTTTACCCTACATCCTACCTCACCTCCTTCCCATCACCATAGCTCTTGCGATTTGCCAAAACTCACCACCACTACCCTCCTCACTACAGTGGCTCCCATAGCCACTCTCTCTTGCAACATCGCCCTCCACTTGTGCCTCACCTCCCTAACTCTCCTTCAACTAGTGTCATATTCTTCCAATCGTAGCCTTTTTCCAGCCTCACTAGCAGCCACACCACCACCATCTACCAACCGTTCCCTCCCTACATCTCCCTTACTCTCCTCCATCCCCATCGCACCAACACCATCACCACCACCGAAGCTCCACCCAACGACCACCAACTTTCCCTAACCTTGTTCACCGCCTCTAGTAGCACCGCTATCTCCCTCATCACCGCCAGCTCCTCCACCCACCATGTACCTCCCCCTTGACTATCACCTCCACCTAGTTGGCCAAACCTCCACCAAATCCCTTCATGCAATGCCCAACTCATGATGCATAAGTAGCTTGAGATTTTCATTTAATTTTTTTTACCTCACTTTAACATTAGGGCATTTTGGTAATTTCCCATTTAATAAATATTTTAATAAAAAATATTATTCTATTGAATAAATATTAATATCGTAAATATGTTATTATTTTTAGATATAAAAATTTAATTAGCAAAGCCTAATAAATTTCAATAGGTTACCGATAAATTGTGCTTTTTATGGAAATTAAATAATTCTTGTACTTTACTAAAATGTTCAAATACCATATGACAACACATCAGGGTTTTGATGTATAAATTGTATTAAGCATGTTCGTTACGTCGTAATCATTTGCCTAAAAATATCAGCACAAAGTTTGATGAAATGGAGCATTATGATTTGTATAAAGTGTTATGTCTACAAAATAATGTTAAAATGGGATTTATTTTGAGAGTAAATTATATATGTTATGTAAGTTTAATATGATAGGATGAGCATATCTAGACATATTTTTAGCATAATTATTATTATAATTGTATGTCCTAAGGGTAATTTGGTCATTTTAAATGTAATATGATAATTGTTTTGATAAGCATGCCTATAATGTATTATGTATTGTTGAGAACGAAAAAAATGTGATTTGATGTTCTAAAAATGCATGTTAAAGTTTTACGTGCAAAAATCATATATAAGGACAAAATAGTCATTTGTCATATCTAGTAATTTATCTACATGTTAAATAATTTTATTATTGTGTTTTAGTCTTTCCATTGCAAGTTAATAAATTAAATATAATTAATATTTGAAATGGATGATAATGTGTCAATTATGGCCCTAGGGGCATTTTGGTTATTTTTAGCCTAATGCATCCAAGTGTGAATAATGGAGTGTAAGATGGGTTTAGTGGATTTATAATGTTGAACATGATGTGTAACATCTTGATTTGATACAACCACTCAGGGGCTACCATGAAGAGCTTTTGGATTGATCGGCTGACCCTATAGATCAACAAGAGTCTTTTTCAGCGCACTTTGTCCTCAATCACAAGCTTCCTAAGAATTTTTCAAAAAATTATAAAATTTTTAAGGAGGGTTACCAATCCTAAAAATTAATCCGCTGCCGACACGCTTAACTGTGGAGTTCTTAGGATGGAATCACCAAAAGGATGGTATACCATCTTGATATAAGTGGCCTTATCAATCCTTATAACACTGCGATCAATTTGGGGTATTAAATGGTGTTTTTCTTTAACTATAATTGTTTTAAATAATTAAAAATGAGTAAAAATGGTTAAATATGAAAACTGGATCTATGTAATTATAATGTAGTCTTGTGGTCACCGTATCAAGATAGTAATATTTAAATTGAAAGATGTCAAGATCGGAAATGGTAGATCATTTGGGTTAGCTACCCTAAAGATATGGTTTAATTCATAGTTAATTGTGGATAATTACTGGTGTACCCTAGTGTGCCATCCAAGCCCTATGTCTTAATCTACTTAGCTCTGCGGACTTACAAATGGTATGCATACTTATGGTTTAGATGTTCTTGTTGGTAGGGTATCGTGCTACCTTTGAGGCTAGTACAACTAAGGTATTTTAGTGTCGTTGGGTTGATAGTCGATATAATACTTTGTTGCCTTGGTTCACCGGTATAACTAGAGTATCTTAGCGTCTCTAAGATTTGATATGATCTCCTCTCGAGTAAATAAAAATAGAAATGATTATTGTTAGATTGATTTGGTAATAGCCTTTATGTCTATTTGTGGTTTGGTAGTAGATTTTATGTCCACCTATGGTTTGGTAGAAGCCTTTGTGCTTACTGGTGATTTGGTTGTAACATTCGTGCCTACCTGTGATTCGATAGTAGCCTTTACGCCTACATGTGGTTCGGTAGTAGCTTTTATGCCAACCTATACTTGGTATTGTGCCTTTGAGCTCTACTTGTGGTGTTATGGAAATTGTTGGTTTGATATTGAGATATGAGATGTGTGGTGATTATTATGCTTACCTTCTGAGATTGGTTCTAATCATTATTTCGGAGAGTATCTTATATGCATAGTTGGTAAGTTTTATTATGTTCTAAGTGAACAAGTATGAGTAGTATGCGGATTTGGTGATTATTTATTATTTGATATGATTATTGTAATTTGATCATCTCATGTATATTTCAATATGTTATACCATGTATTGCTTTGATACCTTTTCTATGTTCCATTTGGGCTTTTCATATTAGTTTTGTATAATAGATTGCTCAGTATCATTGTGATGAAGGGTTCTTTTTCATGGGCCCCTACTTATTCAATGCGAAGTACTATTTACAAGTTAATTTATGAGATTAGTTGAAGACTAGTACTTGGATTAAGAGTTAAGGCTATCTTGTATTTTGCCCAGTATCTTTTGATCTGGATGTTCTTGTACTCTAGTGTCTTTATGTATTTTTTCTTCTCCTGAATTTTGTAACCTTGATATTTGGTTTTATTTAGAATGGTATTAATCTATGATGACTTCCTCTATTCTGGTTCTTACAATTGTATTATTAATTTAAGTGGAGTAACGTTTTTATCTTTAGAACTTGGTATGAGAATAGTATCATTGATTTGACTTCATTGATTGGAGAATCCCATTCGGCTTTTATAAAGGGTTTGTCTATTAGAGACAATATTCTCTTAGCCATTAAAATAATAAAGGGTTATAATGTAACACCCCAAAATTCACTAATTTTTTTTATAAATAAAATGGAAACACTTAAATTAAAACCCTTGAATTCTGGGGATGTTACCGTCATACTTAGTACCAAACTGGTTCACTCAGACCGTTCCAATACCAAGTGTTAAGGCTAAGAAACGTTTATCATCAACTCAAATTAATACTTAAACCAAAAGTTCATAACACAGAAATCAATGTACACATGAATGTTTACATAATCTGAAGTACGAAATCAAAGTTCCTTGAAAGAGAATAATGTCTACAAACATTAAAGTCGGCTCTAATAAATTCAATACATAGGAGAAATGATAGAAAGGAATAGTAATATCATAAGCAGAGAAATCGGCCATGCCACTTCGATAATCGAATCAGAGCATAATCAACACTCAGCCTCATCTGATGCCTCATGGACATCAATGGCATCAAAAAATTGTACCGCCCACCTACACAAAGTCATGGAATGAGCAGCACCCATAAAAAGGTGATCAATATGCTACGTATTGAGTAAGGTAACCGTGCACTAATACCAATACATATAAGCACATAATTTAAACCGAATAATAATATAGACAACATACAATCACTTCGGAGAAATAATAATCAAAGGCTATTTATAGTCCAGATTAATAACTTAATTAATCTATTATGGATACTCATTCTACAACATTCTCTTTATCAAGTCCATGCGAGTACGGAAACCCCCACCATTATAACCGGTGGAGCGGAGACGCAGATGACACAATGCACTTGACCACTATTATTAGCCGGTGGATCGGTCACACATAGAGCAGGATGCCCTAACCACTCTTTCTTACCGGTGGATCGGTTGGTCCCGACTCGCATGATGTTCCACTGTAAGTACTTAATGTCTTTTATGTGTCTTAGCAAACTTAAGGGTTGGTTTATTGAGCTTGGAATCTGCCACTATTATAGCAGGTAGATTGGACATGCATAGGGTAACAAACCCTAACCACTATTATAGCCGGTGGATCCGACACGCATAGGACGAACCACCCTAACCACTATTTCTAACCGGTGTATTGGTGGGACCCGACTCAATAATATTCCATTTTGCATGATTAATGTCATAAGTGTCTTATTCAGAAACTTCGCCCTAAACATGCATGACTAACTCCCTCTGTGCTTATCCTCTAAAGGCCCCGTCCTACACCGTGAGACTCAAACACCACCTAACTTGACCCTACATCCTTTCTTCCTTACTCTAATTCACATTAAAAGTCCAACTCCGATGTATCTGGGTCAAGGCCCACTACTATACATCTCCAAGTCCACTCATTACCTTACTATAGGGTTTTTCCCAAAAACCCTAGTTTAGGCCTAAGTGGCTCATCCTACTCCATCTCACACAACCCAATTCATTTTTAATACTCCAGAAATCACAACCCATAGAATTCACCCTCATCATTACACTTTAATAACCAAGTACACGCGTGACCACAAAACCCTAAATAGCCACACCAAACCCTAACTGGCCACACAAAACCCTAGATCGATCTCCTATGTATCCTTATACTATCGTACGTACTATTTTCATTCCAAGCATTCAAACACCCAAACCATACTTCCATCACCTTCCTCACATTTCAAATCAACTATCCATACGTAAAATTCACCCCCATGTAGACTTTACACACCCCATGTAACCTTTCAAACTTTTCATGCAAAATCCTAAAACTCCCACGTGAAACCCTAAATTCACCCATGCAAACCTTAGATTATTCCATATGTACTTAGATTCTCCCATGCAAACCCTAGATCCATCCATAAAAAACCCTAGATTCGATTCCCCCATACAAAACCATATATTAGATTATCCCATCTAACATCATAGATTAGATTCTCCTATGTAGAATCATAGATTCTCCCATACAAAACCCTAAATTCTCTCATGCAAAGCCATAAACTCTCCCATGCACAACCATAGATTCTCCCATTCTTTTATTTTATTTAAAATCCCCTTTGGTCAACTCAAATCCCTTGGTCAACTTATTTCCCTTTGGTCAACTTACTTACCTTGGTCAACTTATTCCCCTTTTATCAACTTACTCCCCTTGGTCAACCTCTTTCTCTTTTGGTAAACTTACTCCCCTTGGTAAACTTCTTCCCCCATTCTCCTTTTTCATCCTTTCCCCCACACAATACCACATTAAACATCCTCACATGCATGTCTTAAAAGGTCACAACACATTACATCACATTCCATATCATTTCACCACATATACGTATCAACATACACAATGAGAAAGCTTATAAGCATACCATGACTCCAAGTTGCTCCATACGTAAAATGGTCAACATAAAATAGTCAACTAATAGCACATGATATGCATCACAACATTATTCAAGGCATCCAAGGCACATAATACACACAACACAGATAAGGCCTTAGCTACACCCTTACCTAAAATGACACCGGTCTTGGAGTACGCTCTTACGCTTCCTTAGGGTTTTGACGGTCTCACCTATATGTGGGAAAAGCTAAAGATTAGATTCCCTCCTACCAAAAATACTATTATTTACTAATTTTATTCTAAGACTAGGTTTTTGATAAAATAATAACATATTAATAAAAATGACATTAACTAATTACTAATTTTGCTAAAGATATAAGAAATAATAGTAATACTGTAAAAGTTGATAATATATGGTTTGAAGACTTTACCCTAATAATAATAAGGATACTACAAATAATAATAATGATAATATTAATAAAAGTAAAAATAATAATAATAACGATAATAATAATAATACTAAAAATACTAATAATAATAATATGGTTCGAAATAAATGGTGGGATAAGGGCTTCGACCCTTCACCAAAATAATAATAATAATAATAATAGTAACATTAATAATAATAATAATAATAATAATAATAATGAAATAATAATAGTAACTACAAAGTAGTAGTAGTAGTAGTAGTAATAATAATATCATGAACCGAGAGTAAGGTAAAGTAGGGTTTCGACCCTACTTTAAAATAATATTAATACTACTAATACTACTAATAATAATAATAATAATGATAATAATAATAATAATAATAATAATAATAATAATAATAACAACAACAAAAACAACAACAACAACAACACATAATACTAATAATAATAATAATGATAATAATATTCAAAATAAAAATAGAATAGGGCTTCAGCCCTCAACATAAATAACAATAATAACATTAGTAGTAGTAATAATAATAATAATAATAATAATATATTCAAAATAATTGAAATAAAATAAAATAAAATAAATAAGGTTTGAGTAAATGGTGAAAAGGGTTTAGGGGGTTTAGGGTTCCACCTTAGGTTGGTGGTGACAGGCAACACCGGCAATGGTGCATGGCGGTGGCGGCGGTGGCCGAAAAAAGAGAAGAAAAGGGGAAAAGTTGAAGGCTGGGAATAGGAGAGGAAGAATGAGAGTGGGAGTAGGGGAGTTTGTGACTGCCTATAGGGAGAGGAGTAGAATGAAGGTGGCAGCGCACAGCGGTGGTGATGGTGGCTGAAAGGGGAAGAAGGAGAGAAAGAGAGGAGGAGAGGGAGGAAGAAGAAAAGAAGAGTCGAGGGAGATAGAGGAAGGTCTGTAGGTGTTTTTGGGAGGTATAAGGGCCAGTGGTGGCGGCATAATTGGTGGTTAATGTTGGAGCGAAGGGTGGCAGGGGCGGAGAAGTGGCTGATTGAGAAGGAAACTTTGCATGGATGGGGTGGCTTGTGCATGAAAAATCAAGGAAGAAAGGAGGTGTAGTTAGTTAGAGGGCAGTGCAGAGAGTACTTAGGTGGGTAGAGTAAGTGGCAAAGTTGGTTGATGGTGGCGGAAGAAGTGTCTGAAGTGGCGGTGGTGCACGAGAGTAAATTTTAGGGTTTCAGAAAAAGTCTCGAGTTTAATCTGGTTAGGGGTATTTATTGAGCTTCAATGAGAGGGTAAGGTCTGTGGGATAACGAGGGAATAGGGCAAGTAGGGTTAGGGTTCGCCGGCGGCATCATTTGGCTGGCGAAATTCAAGTCGTGGCAGGGATGTTTGCGTAGGAAAAGGAGGGTCGTGCGCGAGAAGAAAGGGAGGTGGGTTCACGCTGACTGGCGAGTCAAGGGGGAGAGGAAGGAAGGAAAACAGTCGGTCAAAACGGGCGTAATCAATGGCGTGATCCTCGAAGGCGTTGCAGGTCAACGGCGAAGGAAGGAAGAAGAAGAAGAAGAAAGATGACTGGACCGGCCGGCTAGGGAAAAGAAAGAAAAAAAGGAACCGGGCCGATAATGTGGGGGTAATTTTTTTTAACGAAACGTTGTGTCCCAGGGGAAAAAGAAGGAAAGAACGATGTGGCATTCTAGGCCGCCGAAGGAAGAAAGAAAAGGAAGGTCTGGGTCACGGGAAGCCAGACCCATTTCGAGGGAAAGAAGAGTAAAAGAAAAGGAAAAAGGAAGAAAAAGAAAGAAAAGAAAGAAAAAGAAAAGAAAAAGGGAGAAAGAAAAGGAAAAAGGGAAAAAAGAAAAAAGAAAAATAGGTGAGTTAGGATAATTAAAATAATTTGGATATTAAAAATAATATTATTTAAACAAAATAATATTTAATTTTCTTTTTAGGCTAATTTAGGATTTTTAAAATATTTTCCCTAAATTCAATTTTAATTAGCAAAACACCCTAATTTTTCCTCAATAAAATATTCATAAATTTCTTCTTAATTTACCCTAATTATTTCCCTTTTATTTTAATACAGATAATTTATTTAATTAATTTCCCTAATAAATTCTTATTTAACTAAAATTATTAAAAATTAGGCTCTAGGGCATTTCATGTAATTATAAGCATATATCACCTAGACTCATATTTAAACTAGATATGAAGAAGGCATACAACTTTGTCAAATGGGATCGCTTAGAAAAACTTTTATATGCCCTACATTTCCCCCTATTTTGTCAAAATTCTCATGGCTTGTGTGTCCATAGTAAGCTACTCAATTAAGTTTAATGGTGTCATACACTCTCCATTCCAAGCAAAATGGGGGTTGAGGCAACATGATGCACTATCACCCTACCTTTTTGTCTTGATCATGGATTATATTAACCACTCCTTAGAAAATGTGTGGTCGAGCCCTCTCTTTTCTGCCCACCATGGATGCAAGAAATTGAAGATAATCAACCTAATGTTTGCAAATGGCCTCTTCTTTTTTTTTTTGGTTCTCAACAATAATAGTTCTAAACACTTCTCTTTATTTTTCTAACTCATCAGGTCTTACCTTGAATGCAACAAAAAGTAATGTGTATTATGGAGGTGGTTGTTCCCAACAACTAAAGTACGAGATTTATGAATCTTTTTACATACCTGAAGGGGATTTAACTTTCAAATATCTAGGAGTATCCCTTGATGGTAGATATCTTACCTAACAACACTACTATACACTCATTGATAAGATAAACTTCAAGCTTATGGCATGTAGATTGACACCACTTGTGTGCTATGTAATGGTGTAACAGATAGACATTCCCATTTGTTCTTGGATTGGACATTTGCTAGGACTGTTTGGATTCCACTACTAAATAAACTAGGGTGCCAACAATATATTGCTCATTAGCAAGACATTATCCACTAGGCAACTAAAGGAGGATGAAGACCTACAGTGAAGAGGCAAGTGATTCGAGCCTTAGTTGCTACATCCATATATCACATATGGAGAGAGAGTACTAGGAGAATATTTACAAATGAGCCACAAGAACCTAGATCTATACAAAAATAAATCATATGAGACTTGGCAAGGAGGATGACTTGATTTTAACATTGCAAATCCTGTAGTCATTTGATGGAATACATAGATGACTTAAGCTAAGAGGCCCTAATGCTTATGGCCCCAAGCTTTAAACTTTCTATTGCTACTTGAAAACTACTTGTAATAATCTTTGAAGTTTGAGATTGATGAAATATATACATACATACTTACCAATAAATATAATAGTCAATATAAATAATTATCATTAGCTTTATTAATACATTAATAGAAATATTATTGATATTTTTATTATTAATAATCTTAGCAGTTATTATCACTAATGATTAACTTGATTAATTATCATTATCAGTATCAATAATTATTATTTTTTATAGTTATTTTTTATCATCATTATTATCTATGATTAATAATAATTAATAGTGATGAAAATGATGATGGTGATGATGATGATAATAATTAATTTTATTATGTAACGGGAATACTAATTATGAGAATACTTCATATATTTATATTAATATATCAGCTCATTTAAATAAAAACAATCAGATTGTATCATATTAGAGGATGAGAATAAACACTTAGAATCCATCTCCTTAGTCATAGCCTATATGCATCGTTCCTAAAATAAAAAGGATTTTTGAACGGGTAGAATATTTGAGAATTGATAAGTATACTGTGCTCTAACGGTAATGAAGAAGATAAAAAAAATTATAATATTATTAAATAATTTATATATATTAAGTTTATTAAATATAGGTTTGATATATAAATTAAAAATTAATTTTTCGATATCAAATATAACTTGTTCGAAACTATTTTCTTCCTCTTTCAGTACTGTAGCATTTTACATATATATTTTTATATATAAATGATGGAGGGGGTGAAGGTGTAAGGAGGGATTAAGATCAATGCCGTGAGTGTTTTGACTAGGCAAAAAGGTTTTCAGATTATTTCGGCAAATGGGGCTTAATCTATATATACATAAAAACGGAGTTGTCTAGCAGACAATAAATAGACAAATTTTCCCGCCTAAACTATATCAATTATTACTAATCATTAATTACTACTGCCATACATTATTGCTAATTATTGTTATTACTAATTAATAAGATGGAATAATTAATATAACTATTTATTAATATAATATAACTATTCATCTCCTATGTGCATTAAATGTGTATAACTATTTATTTACTACACATATGCCAAACAATTAATTTTAATAAAGTATTAACTATATATTTTCTAATCAAATATTTTCTTAATTAATTATTCGAACATATACAGAAAACTATTCATTTCCTGCGTATTAATTGAATTGTCCGACTATTCATCTCTTGCATATTAATATATAAATAATTAATACACCAAAGTGCATATTAATTTGCTTCATATGCATATATCTATTAATATAATGCGACTATTTATCTCCTATGTGTAGCAAATGCATATAACCATTCATTTGTTGTACATATGTCGAACAACTAATTTTAATAATGTATTAATCAAATATTTTTTTTAATTAATTACCTGAACATATGCGGTCAACTATTAATTTCCTGTGTATTAATAGAATTGTCAAACTATTCATATCCTACATATTAATATATAAATAATTAATACACCAAATAAAGTACATAAACCAGTCGACCAACACATATGCATCTGCTGCCATTAATATAATGCAACTAGCAAATATATATAACTAATTTTAATGAAGTATTATTTTTTTTCTTTTTTTTTAAGGTTAGATCAACATCAATCAAATATGATGATGATAATAATAATAATAATAATAATAATAATAATAATAATAATAATAATAATAATAATAGTAATAATTGTTTATAAAAATAATTTTATTATTTATTATTAGTAATATGACTATTATTATTTATATAACTATAATAATTATAACTATTAATATAACTAATACTAATATAATTATTCATATAATTTTGATAATTACTATTATCATAATTTATAATATAATAATGATAATTATTATTATGATAATAATGAATATTAATATCATTGATTATTACTATTATGAATATTATCATGATTAATAATATAATTATTATTAAAATAACTAATAAGAGAATGACAACATTGGTTATTATATAAAAATAGAGTTGTTTGGCAGACGATATAAAGACAATTTTTTCTGCCTAAACTATACCTATTCTTACTAATCATATATTATCATTGTCATATATTATTACTAAATAATAAGGTTAAGTAAATGATGAAATACTCCTGTGTATTAATTGATTTGTCAAATTATTCATCTCCTACGCTGCATAACAACAAAATGAAATTCATCTCCTGCGTATTAATTGAGATATTCATCTATTATACATATATCGAACAACACATATTAATCAAGAATTTTCTTAATTAGTTATCTAAAAATATGCAGCCAACTATTCATCTCCAGCGTATTAATTGAGTTGTAAAACTACCGAATATATGAATGTAACTATTCATCTGTTGCACATATGTCGAATAACACATATTAATCAAGTTTTTTCTTAATTAATTATTTGAACATATACAGCCAACTATTCATCTATTGCATATTAATTGAATTGTCAAACTAATGAATATATGAATGCAACTATTCATCTTATGCGAACAACAAATTCATATAACTATTCATCTTCTGTCATTAATGCATCATAACTATTCATATTCTATATGCAATAAATGCATATAACTATTCATCTGCTGCAATACATAATAATTAAGTATTTTATCTATATATATATAAAAACGGAGTTGTCAAGCAGACAATATACAGACAAATTTTTCCGCCTAAACTATATTCATTATTACTAATCATAAATTACTTCTGTCATATATTATTGCTAACTATTATTATTGCTAATTAACAAGATGGAATAATTAATATAACTATTTATTAATATAATGCAACTATTCATTTCTTATGTGCATTAAATGCATATAACTATTTATTTGCTGCACATTTATCGAACAACTAATTTTAACAAAATATTAATCAAATATTTTCTTAATTAATTATCTAAACATATGCAGAAAACTATGCAACTATTTATATCCTATGTGTAGTAAATACATATAACTAATTTTAATGAAGTATTAATTAAGTATTTTTTTAATTAATAACCTAAACATATGCAGCCAACTATTCATCTCCTACGTATTAATTAAGTTGTCCAACTCTTCATCTTCTACATATTAATAAATAAATAATATAAATAATTAATACACTATATAAAGTGCCATATATTATTGCTAATTAATAAGATGGAATAATTAATATAACTATTTATTAATATAATGTGACTATTCATCTCCTATGAGCATTAAATATATATAACTATTTATTTGGTACACATATGTCGAACAACTAATTTTAATAAAGTGTTAATTAAATATTTTCTAATCAAATATTTTATTAATTAATTATCTGAACATATGTAGAAAACTATTCATTTCCTGTGTATTAATTGAATTGTTGCACATTTGAAAACTATTCATTAATATAATGCAACTATTCATTTCATGTGTGCATTAAATGCATATAACTATTCATTTACTGCACATTTATCGAACAACTAATTTTAATAAAATATTAATCAAATATTTTCTTAATTAATTATCTAAACATATGCAGAAAACTATGCAACTATTTATATCCTATGTGTAGTAAATGCATATAACTAATTTTAATGAAGTATTAATTAAGTATTTTCTTAATTAATTACCTAAACATATGCAGCTAACTATTCATCTCCTACGTATTAATTGAGTTGTCAAACTCTTCATCTTCTACATATTAATAAATGAATAATATAAATAATTATTACACTATATAAAGTGCCATATATTATTACTACTTAATAAGATGGAATAATTAATATAATGCGACTATTCATCTCCTATGTACATTAAATATATATAACTATTTATTTGGTACACATATGTCGAACAACTAATTTTAATAAAGTATTAATTAAATATTTTCTAATCAAATATTTTATTAATTAATTATCTGAACATATGTAGAAAACTATTCATTTCCTGTGTATTAATTGAATTGTTGCACATGTGAAAACTATTCATTAATATAATGCAACTATTCATTTCCTGTGTGCATTAAATGCATATAACTATTCATTTACTGCACATTTATCGAACAACTAATTTTAATAAAATATTAATCAAATATTTTCTTAATTAATTATCTAAACATATGCAGAAAACTATGCAACTATTTATATCCTATGTGTAGTAAATGCATATAACTAATTTTAATGAAGTATTAATTAAGTATTTTCTTAATTAATTACCTAAACATATGCAGCTAACTATTCATCTCCTACGTATTAATTGAGTTGTCAAACTCTTCATCTTCTACATATTAATAAATGAATAATATAAATAATTATTACACTATATAAAGTGCCATATATTATTACTACTTAATAAGATGGAATAATTAATATAATGCGACTATTCATCTCCTATGTACATTAAATATATATAACTATTTATTTGGTACACATATGTCGAACAACTAATTTTAATAAAGTATTAATTAAATATTTTCTAATCAAATATTTTATTAATTAATTATCTGAACATATGTAGAAAACTATTCATTTCCTATGTATTAATTGAATTGTTGCACATGTGAAAACTATTCATTAATATAATGCAACTATTCATTTCCTGTGTGCATTAAATGCATATAACTATTCATTTACTGCACATTTATCGAACAACTAATTTTAATAAAATATTAATCAAATATTTTCTTAATTAATTATCTAAACATATGTAGAAAACTATGCAACTATTTATATCCTATGTGTAGTAAATGCATATAACTAATTTTAATGAAGTATTAATTAAGTATTTTCTTAATTAATTACCTAAACATATGCAGCTAACTATTCATCTCCTACGTATTAATTGAGTTGTCAAACTCTTCATCTTCTACATATTAATAAATGAATAATATAAATAATTATTACACTATATAAAGTGCCATATATTATTACTACTTAATAAGATGGAATAATTAATATAATGCGACTATTCATCTCCTATGTGCATTAAATATATATAGCTATTTATTTGGTGCACATATGTCAAACAACTAATTTTAATAAAGTATTAATTAGATATTTTCTAATCAAATATTTTCTTAATTAATTATCTAAACATATATAGAAAATTATTCATTTTCTGTGTATTAATTAAATTGTTGGACTATTCTACATTTGAATATATAAATAATTAATACACCAAATAAAGTGTATATTCATTTGATTTACATGCATATGTCCATTAATACAATGTAAATATTCATCTCTTATGTACAACAAATGTATATAATTATTTATTTATTGTATCTATGTCAAACAACTAATTTTAATAAAGTATTAATCAAATATTTTCTTAATTAATTACTTGAACATATGCAGCCAACTATTCATTTTATGTGTATTAATTGAATTGTCAAACTATTCATATCCTACATATTAACATATAAATAATTGATAAATAATCAATACACCAAATGAAGTGCATAAACCAGTCAAACAATGCATATGCATCTGCTGCCATTAATATAATACAACTATTCTTATCCTACATGCAGCAAATGCATATAACTAAATTTAATGAAGTATTAATCAAGTATTTTCTTAATTAATTACTTAAATATATGCAACCAATTATTCATCTCCTGCGTATTAATTGATTTTTCAAACTCTTCATCTACTACATATTAATAAATAAATAATATAAATAATATAAATAATTAATATATTATATAAAGTGCATAAACTAGTCAAACAACACATATGTATAGGTTCATATATATTTATTTGTTGTCATATAGCTATTCATCTGTTGCCATTATTATAATATAGTTATTCATCTCCTGCGTATTAATTAAGTAATTATCTATAATTAAAACACCAAATGAAGTGGTTATATAAATTAATTACATATAACATTTCTACTTCCCACTTCCTCCCTTTATTAATTTTGATTTTGTCTCTGATTATATAATTAGAAGCCAATTGAAAAATTAAAAACACTGCATAAGTTCAAGAGGGAGTAAAAGACAGAAGCATTCAAGTTTCAAAAATGGCACCTATCTACATATATCTAAACCAAATTCACCCATCAGAAGATCATTGGTGCATAATAGTATAGTGAGTTAATCTAATATTTTCTAATTATTCTTTGTTTACTAGATGTCATAGGTAAGATTGTGAAAATAAAACCTGAAGGCATACGTGAGAACCAAAATAAGAATTTGACCGAGTTAATGGATATTTTGCTGGAGGACAATGAGTGAGTAGAAAGAAGAAATAATTTATCATATTATTGTTAACAGGTATAATAGTTGCATCAAAAATTAATTCCTTGCTTTCTAGGTGTGATTGTAAAAAAGAGATGCTGGAATGTCGACTTTGGGATGATGAAGTTGGTCAACTTAAGAATTTTTTTTAAGAGTTATTGTATGGAGCCAATGGTTGTTTTATGTTTAAAGCAGCTGATTTTAGCGGTATTTTTAATAACAATTATTTACAACTAAATGTCAAAAAAATTGCAACATCATTTGTTTGCAAAATTAAATTTTTTCCCTATGTTACAGGTACAGTGAAAGTACATAATACTTTTCATATCAGTAAACTACTAACTATTTTATACAATGATAATAAATAAAAGTCATGGTCAATCAAAATCCCATGTTGAATTACTATTGAAAAAACTAATATTTGGCTACGGTCAGTTTTACGTTATAGTGTCAAGAGTTACACATCGTAATAGACTAAAAATATCAATATGTGACAATAAAAGAAAAGAAAGTACATCCACAACAAATGTTGTCTTCAATGAATTGTTCCAAAATATCTAGCTACATTATGTATTTTCTTCTTTAGTTATTTGCTCCATATACTTCATATTTGTCATTTCTATATATAATATATTACTTTATTATTTCATCTCTCTCCCAATATCTTATCCTTTATATTAACTATGATTTCTTATTATAATTTTATTACTTCTTATAATATTTTTTATTCTTATTATTTTAAAATTTATTATTACAATGTCTAAAATTCTACCCGTGCATCGCACGGGAAAATGTAACTAGTTAATTAATAACTTGGACATATACAGTCAACTATTCATCTTCTGCATATTAATTAAATTATTAAATTATTTATTTTTTATATAATAGTATATAAATAATTAATAGACCACCCGGAAAAAATATAACTAATTAATAGTAATACGTGAGTTGTGTTGACGAGATGATATCAATGTTTGGGTGCACCGTGCGCGGATTGGCCGGAAATTAATTAAATATGGAACCCTTTAAATGAAAGAGAGAAAAAAAAATGGAGCCAAATAATTAAAATAAGTTTTGTTCACTTTGAAATAAATGAATACTACCCTTGAGACCCGAGCATGGTTTGGGTACAGTAGAGGAATCATTGAATTTTCTCCTGGGTCTCCGAGTACACTCGACATTTACCGGTTGCTACAGCTAAGAAGCAGTAGCAATAGTGTATCATGCACACACAGCAGCAGGCTGCTTCTGACCATTTTGTGCCCTAGTGCTACTCCCTCTTCCAGGTCTTTAGTTAAATTAACTGCAGTAAAGCATAGCCGGCAAAAAGCAAGGGCCCTGTCCAGCTGTCCTCCTGCTTCACTGCCCTGCTCACGATGAAATAAAACAGCAGGAATGAGAGAGAGAGAATCATGGCCGTCATTAAGATTAATCCGAAAGGAAAAATGATATGGAAACAGGAAAAACGAAAACTCTCACCAAATTTTGGTTTTGATTTTTTGATATGCATGCACGTCGTCAGCTACTACATGTGATGGCGATGCAAGCCAATCTGCAGCTGGTATGCATAAAAGTTCAATGACTAATCTTTCCTCATCCAAAACCTGACACCTGATGAGCTTTCCCCGCGTCCAAATGTCTTGTCAACTGCTCCATTTGTTTCCCACATCAAAAGGATCAATTTTGACGGTAGTGTTCTGTTCGGTAGTAGTATCATACTACAAAAATATTGGCACCTCGCTTTTGGCACATCCACAGGCCTTTTTCTCGTTTCTAAAATCTTTAATTATACCATTAGCTCATGTGTGGCGGTGAATTCGCGCAATTGAAACCTTCTATAGATCACATTTTGTTTAATCCTTCCTGTTCTACTCTAATCTATATTTATTTTTTTATAAAAAAATCAATATATTTTTATTTTATTATTATTAATATTGTAACTAGCAGTAGCATTTTTCATCATATCATATATATTAAAATTATGTTGGTTTAAACTAATTTAATCTGATATTATCAATGTTGAAAATAAACTAAAGATATTATAGCCTTACTAAGTACTTGTTTTATATGATATAAGGAAGGTGAAAAATGCATCTTTATATTTCATGTAACACCTTCAAATTTACTATCCAAAAATTTTCTTTCAGTGATAATATAATATCAAAATAGTTTAATGTTACCATTGTAATCGACATAAATCTAATTTACCATACCACCCTTACATAAAATACAAGACAAAATAGTTAAGACTTAAAATATGATAGACGAATAATAAGAGAATTTTCATAAATAATAGATAAGAGTTTTAAGATTAACTTTGAGTATAATACCAAAAGTATATAAAAGGAATAAGAATCCCAAAAGATATTTGAGCCAAAAGTGATAACCGAAAAACATAACTCTACGTTCAACCTTAATACATAATAGTCACTCCTCTCCACATAGAGCATCATAAGCACCAAAGTTATCTAATGAGTACTCACCAACATGCACAAAAATATTTGGGTCATATGCTCATAGAAACGAATAACATCAATGAAAATGATAATCAATATGCTATGAACTAAGAGAGATAACAATATAACTGAAGTAAGGTTGTATAGAAAATATAAGCTCACATCAGAGAATAAGCATACAAGCGTATTAACATAAAACAATGCCAGGTAAATAGGATTTCATATCTCATTATTAGATATAAACACAATCCATTCTTTTATTTATGCTGAGTTTAGGAACCGTGGTATTTTTAATCTAATGAAACAAACTGAAGCACCTCTTATGGAAAAAAACATCTGAGCCACTATTATCGTTCGATGAAACAAACCTAACATACATACTAGGGCAACACACTCCTAACCACTATTCTTAAACTGGTGGAATAATCTAAAATGCCTCTAAAGGTATAAAACAAGCCTGAGACACTATCATCATATGATGGAACGAACACAATGCCTCAATTCTAATTTACGTAATCTTTCACTTTAAGTGATTAATATCTTATCTATTAGTACTTTTCTCAGAATTATATTCTTATTCACATCCCATTATTCTTAATCCGGTGGAACAGACTGATGCACATCTCAAGGGAGAATGCTCCTCAACCACTATTAACTCATGTGATCTTTCACTTTAAGTAATTAATATCTTATTCACAATTAATTTATATCAAGATCATTGTGTAGGAATTGTGTAGATATGCAAAACACACAATTGAAACACGTAAAATACAACCACATAGTTATCATGGGCAATCCTCAAGGAAAATGTCCATAATTTCCATAAGAAACCTTAAGTTTTACAATGTGATCATAAGTTCTTCCATTTTGTTATACGTATGGTGAACATTCCAATTATCATACTTAGCATATTTAAAGTCTAATCCCTCTTTAGAATCACCAAATTTCCATATTTAACCTTTATTATTTATAATGTCCTTATTTTACCTAAATCCTCAAATCTTATATTAGATTACATGTGCCTGACTCAACCATCATATGATCATATTACTTAAAAATATTTTGTAAAAACCCTTCAAGATTATCATACCATGATTATCTCCTATATTATCATTAACCGACCAAAATACCTTTATAATAACTAAACACTCATATTTTTCTAAAGACCCTACAAGTCTCAATATTAATGAATTTTAACCTCTAATATTTATATCATCATAAAATACCACGTATTTAGATTCTTGCCAACTAATAATGTATTCAAATGTGAAATGTATACTTTTACATTTTTCTCACTTTTAAGATATCATATAATAGTATTATCATAAGAAAATCATCCATATAACATTACAAACATGATATTACATACAAAAATACACATTGGACATAAAATTCCTAGCTATAATGTGTATCATCACCAAAAAGAACAACATTCTCTGAGTATGTAAAAGCCTAACCCACCTCCTCTAAGATCACCAGAAGATCACCCATGAAAACAAGAATAATACACAATTAGGACTTAAGAATAAAATAGACGGAAAAAATTAGGGTTAAAGATGGTGGAAATAAAGATAACCAAAAGAAGTGGAGAAGCTTGGGTTGTGTGGGAGCGTGATGGAAAGTATGGTGGTGCTAAAGTGAGGTTATAATGGAGCATGGGTGTGCTAGAAGGGAAGCACGATTGTGCCAAAGGAAGGGAATGGGTGTAACATACATCGTATGCACAGGTCAAGAGCTTGGAACGCGCAGAAGCGAGGTGTGTCAAGTGCGCAAGGCTGTGTGTGAAATCATGCGTAAGTTGTGTGAGGGTGCATAACTGTGCACCTCAATGAAACCGAAATAGATCAAGACAAAGAGAAGGGTAAAATAAATGGTTTGGGTGGTGATGGTTGATGACGGCGAGGGGGAAGGATAAGATGGTATTAGTGGTATTGGTTGTTATTTTCCCAGGAAAATGGTGGTGCTTTGTGGTTGGTAGTCGTGCATGGCATTGATAGTGGGTGGGTGTTGTAGAACATAGCAGGAGGAAGAAGGAGAAAAGGGAGGGGTGATCAAGTTTGGCTTGCTCAACAGAAATGGAGGGAGTGAGGGAGTTAGTTGAGCATTAAATGAGGCCGAGAGAGATTTGGATATGTATATACATATATACATCGTGTTGTGAGGAGAAACGACGGAAAAGGAGGAGGCATGCATGGATGAAGGTGTGAGGCACAATTAGGGGGAATGATGGGTCAAATTTTCAATGGGACATATCCCATGGATTGAGGGCGCGAATGGTAAAGATAGGTCAAGCTGTGGTATGTTGCAAAGGTAAAGAAGGAGAACATGCAAGACAGAAAAAGAAGAAAGAAAAATCGGTGAGAGAAGATAGGAAAAAAAAAGGAGAAAGAAAAGGGAAAAATAAAAAGGATATAAGTATGGGATTATGGTTAATATTAGGTTAAAATTTAATTAACAAATTTTGATAAGATTAAAATATCAATAATTTGGGATTAGGTTTGGGTTAAAATATAAATCATATGAGATAAAGATTAGGATTATGTTAAGCTATTAGTTACTTGGGATTATGATTAGCCAAAATTTTGGGGTACTACATTTAATATTTTTAATAAACTAACTTTGTAAATGGAAAATGATAATTAAGCAAATATTCATATTAGTTTTAATAAGATATAAGATAATCATTTTCGAAAAATGTTTTCCTCCCTTTCCGATGACGTATATAAAAAATCATAAAATATAAAAACATATTTCCCTCTTCTATTAATGTGACACCCTGACACATATGACACAGGTAGTTATTTGTAGCGATTTTAGGATTGTTGACTGACACACAGATCAACACGAGTATTTTTTAGTGTGTATTTCATCAACTCACACTATTTGGGATATTTCAAGGATTGATGACCAAAAAACTTTACAGAAGGTCACGCATCCTTAAATTATTCCAAGTCGAAGTTCTCTAAGAATATATTTTTCAAAAAAAAATGCACAATTTGTTGATATATGTAGTCTTATGAATCTTCTTGAACTTTGACTATCCTTTGTCATTAATTTGTGAGTATTATAATTAACCATCGTACCAAACTAGTTCTAATTAGGATACCTTTTTTAGGTAGTTTTATATTATTTTAAGCAATATTGTGGGTGTAATATGATATTAAGATATTTATTTTTACTTGAATATCGTTTTGTTAATTTTTAGTTTTAGTTCATTGAAATAATATAATATTTTTTTTTATATTTCATCAGTTCATTTTTTTTAAATATCAATATGTTTGATTTGTCATTAAATATCAAAACACTCCAATGAATATGCTAAAGGTTTGGCATGTGCCATAAAATAAATAAATAAAATTCAAAATGTACTAGTGTCATTACGATCGACTATATGAATGAAATGAAATTTATCATGATAATTAATGATAAGATTGAGTCACATATATATATATATATATATATATATATATATAGTTTTATTAACATAATTAGTAAACGGTAATGGTCAAGAATTAAACATTATATCCTCGGAGTACAGAAGTAAATATATAGATTAAGAATTACACCTGTGAAATTAGGGAATTATAGCAGTCAGACAAAGAAATTAATAAAGGTGATGGATTTATGTCCGTGCAATGTCTAAACTGATGATCGCATAAGAGCCTAAATGACTAAACTGCCCGTCATTTGCTGTAAAAATCTGCGACGCTAATTTTTCTACAGCAACTTTCTCTGGGGGTCGGCATTGCAAATTTGCAACTGGTATATTGGAGTAATTGTCTAGTTTGGCTCATGAATTTTGTTTCTATTTTTCATTATTCGTAAGCTAGTAGAGGGTAACCAGCCCGTACGTCGTTTATCGAGTCTACGTGCATGGGTTAAGGGCCGCACGTACACACAGTTCCCATTTGTTCCTTATTCGGCAATCGGCACTGCCAGTCTCCGCGCGTTCGTAATTAATTGTACCCAAATATAAAAATAAGATAAAATAATATATATTGAGTTTTTAAAATTGTTAATTTTTCATTTAAATATGCATTCTATTAAATTATGTTTATAATGTTAATTAATCTTCTATTCTTTTTTTTTTATAAAAAATTTTGTAATAAATTACATTAGCTAATAAATATAATAACACAAAACTAACGATTTTGCTGATAATAACCCTTAAAATTATAGATACTCATTTGATTTATCCCCATGAATTTAAAAATGCCTCCCAAAAAATTAATTAGTATATTTTATTAAGTAATACATAATTGCAATTTTATTTTTTTCATAATAAGAGTCGGCAATTAACGAATTGCTCAATGCTGCCGTTGAGTATTGGAATTATTCTCTTTTAGATTTTATATATGTGTGTGTGTGTGTTTTTGTGGGGGAAGGAAGGGAACTGCCATTATTAACCTATGGTTTTCTTATCCATACAACCCACATTAAATTACTAGATAACAATGAATCGGTATATTCACTCGATCACTCCCCTTCAGGTTTGGTGTGACACTTTCACCATTTGAGAAAGGAAAAAAGAAATGAAATGACAGAATTTTTCAAAGCAGGCCTTCCCGTTGAATGATACCACTAAACTGATGCTGAGTGTGGTGAATGGAGGGTTGTGGAACAAATTTTCAATACTTTTAATTAATTAATTAATTATATAACTGTTTTTAAAATATGTTTCTTATGGTGAAAAAAATTTGCCGTCACTATATATGATATAGTAATGACATGTCACCACTATAACTCACTAAGTTTATTTAAAAAAATAGTACCTAAAATGCATCGATGTCATCGTATATTTTTAAAATGTTAAAAATAACAGTAAAAAAAATAAAAGTTGTCATCACAATATTTCTTTTAAAATTCAATATAAAGTAAAAAAATATTATAGACATAAAAATGTATAGTAACGCTAGTTGTCATTATGGGAAAATGTTATAGTGATAATCAGTTTGTCTAGATTGTTTTAGTAACGATACTATTTTTAAAATTTAGAAAAATTATAACAACTAAAATAATAGTCTTTAAAATATTTTCAATAAATTGTCACTTGAAGATACTTATTTTCTAAAATTAGTAATTTTTGAGTTATAAAAAAACATTCTAAAAATAAAAAATTTCATTAAAACATCTACAACTTGTAAAGGGGTTTATCTTTAACATTAGAAATAATAAAATAGTATAAATATAATAATATTTCAATTCAAAATACGATGTATTACATTCTCATAAATAAAATTAAAACAATAATCACCGAAATAATAAATTAAAGATTTGAAATTACGAAGTATTACAACATGTGTGAAAGGTAAGTATAGGAGTTGGGGTTTTATGAAGTGTTGCATGGTTGCTTACTTTATTCATCTTAGGCTTTTTGTTCAAAAGGTCGGGGATGTTGATGTCTTACCAAACCCCTTATGCTATGTGGTGAATGAAATCCTCTAAATTCTATAAATAAAAAAGTTGGATTGAGATGTATTGTAGAATAATCTTGGACCAAAGACATAAAATATAATTTTGTGGTAGGGGCTTTGTCAAGATATCCCCAAGTTGATCTTGAGAACGAACCAATGCAATTTTCATTGCTAGAGAATCAGAATTTAATAATGGTCTTAAACATCATCAAATTGCCCATTATTTAAGATTTTACAGATTCACCATCAAATATCTTAAGGACACACTAAAGATGGAAAATTTTGAACTTTTAATAATAACTTTTTGTAAAAACCTTTATAAGAACCATCTTTTATGGTGCATTTGGTTTGAGGTGAATGGGGGTTAATGGAAATGAATCAATTGATTCACCCCATTTGAGAACATATTTTGTTAACCTCAACCGGGTGTATCAAGGTTAAAGTTTCACATTCGTACGCCCTAATTAATCTTATTTTTGCTAACTTTCAATTTCAGGAGTAATAGAGGTGAATGAAAAAATATGAGTAAATTTTATGCATTCACTTCAATTCAAATGGAATTTTTAAAACATTCACCTTGATTCATGCATATTAGGTTAATATCATTCAAATAATATTTTAAAACATTCGCTCTGATTCACCTCCATTCCCTTTACCTATATTAATTTTTAATATTTACCCTCACCTTGATTTACCCCAATCTAAATGAAGCATTAATAATGATTCTTATTCAGAGTCGTTGTCAAATCTTATTTTTGATAATGTTATTTTCTACATAGCCATTATTGAAATCCCTAAAATTTAAACAAATTGAGCCTAACAACCAAGACACGTAGAATTAATAAGAAGTATGAGTGATCTAAACCCTCATAATTCTTAATGGAATTATACACCACACACTCTATAGAAGTTTAGTTTCAAAACATCAAAAACTATGCCAAAATTCAGCTTGCGGAAGAAAAAATGAACTGAGATGCTTAAAAAAATTTGAAATCTAGGAACTATATACCATATCTAAATTTGAAATCAACAAGCCCTGAGGGATTTATAAGAACTATATACCATACCAGATCTTGATTCAAACACCAAAGCAAAAAAAAAACTACCATACAAAATTGGTGTGAATATCTTGTGAGTAAGATCTGAGTCGCACAAAGAACATGAACATAACAAAGTCCCACTAGGCAGGTAACCGGCTCATCCAAGTTTAGCTCGCGGTCATGATTTTGCTCTGATACTATTTATAATATTCTGAGTTGATACGACTATATAGTGACCACTTGGTAGCCATTTGGACCTATAAGGGTTGCAGGGACCACTTTCAGATTGATTGACTAGCCCCACAGATCAGCACAAGTCCTTTATGTGCTCTTTGTCCTCACCCATTTCCCAAATAATATTAAAACTTTTCAAAATGGTCACCTATCCTAAAACTTATTTAACGGTAAGCACACTTAACTATGGAGTTCTTAGGACACAATCACCGAAAGGATGGTTTATCATGTTGATATAATTATCCATGTTAGTTCTTATAACACTTCACTCAAATTAGAGATATTACATTTCAAGTCATAGGAATGAGAGTAATGAGAACATTAGAGAGGCTAACAAGAGAATAAATAAGTAGGTGCAATAATGAGAGAATAATTGTATGTTTTGAGATGGATTTATTTAGTAGCCTTTTGATAGCGGCTGTTAGTGGAAACTATTGCTAAAAGTTGTGTTTAATAATGGTTTCTTTAAAGAATAATTGTTAAAATTCCTCCGCCTAAAATTTCACACTTTTATTATTTGTTTTAAGCTAAAAATTATCTAAATGCCATTATGAAAGGCCATATCCGTAGTAGGGTTGTGAAGCACCAAGGGCTAATTTTTCTCGAATGAAGTGATATTCAAGCTTGATGTGTTGGTATCAGCATGTAGGATAGGATTGATAGTTCGACACAAGGTACTTAGATTGTATTAATAAAATATAGGGTATCTCTACAAACAACTTTAGTTATCGTAGAAGCAAAAACACAATATTTAACTTCATCACTAGATTGAGCAACAATGGATTGCTTCTTCTAGACCTATGAGATACAGTTGGCTTGTAATACTCCTAAAATTTATAACAACAAAATTTATTTTATGAAATCTATTAAGTAAAATAAGAGTGGTCACCATACTATTTGCATAGTAAGAATGAGGTAAAAACATTAAAATTTAAACATGATAAAGAGATAATGAGACATATATAAATAAAAAAATGAGAGAGTTTAAGAGATAATTACAATACATAACTACTCAAATATATAATAAAGGAGTACACAAATTCTAAGAGTCCAAAACAATGTATCAAAAACAAAAGATACCTAATGATAATTGGATTACAATTGTATGAAATAAACTCCTATAATGATGTCACTCATCCATAAGTAAAAATTGAAGTCATCAAAGACCTACACAATGTCAAAAAGATTATCTACTTGTAAAAATGAGCATGTAACATTCCAAATTTTACTACTGAAAATTTTTATTTAAGAGGCAGAATAATATCAAATAATTGGGTGTTACTAGTGTAATTGACATAAGCCTGGCTTACCATACCATTCTTACATATTATAAGGAAAAATAATTAGAATATATAACATGATCAATAGAAAATGAGAGGATATTCACAAACCTTGTCATCTAATGGGTCCTCATTAACTTGTAAAAAATAATATGGGTCCTCTACTCGAGGGAATGAGCAATACCCATTAAAATAATGATCAGTACACTGTGTATTAAGTAAGGTAACAATATAGCCGAAATAAGGTTATACAGAAAACATGAATTCACATAAAAAAAACATGCATGCATGTTAATGTAAGGTAAATACTGATTTCAAATCTTATTATTAGATATAATCATAATACATTTTTTTATATATTTACAATGAGTTTAGGGATCTCGCTATTCTTAATAAGGTGGAACATATTGACATGCCTCTGAAGAAAAAAAAACACCTGAGCCACTATTATCATTTGTTAGAACAGACTCAGCATATACTATAGCAACATTGACCTGACCACTATTCTTAACCTAATAGAATGGTTTGAAGCACCTTTTAGGGAAAAACACGCCTAAGCTACTATTATTATTTGGTAGAATGGACATAATATCTCAGCCTTAACTCACACGATCTTTTACTTTATGTGATTAACATCTTTTTCATTATTTACTTGTCTCATGATCATACTATCATCTAATTTGAGTTTAGGGCCCCACTATTCTTAATACGGTAGAGAAGGCTGATGCATCTCTCAAGGAAAAATATATTTAAGCCACTATTGTCATCCTGTAAAACAGACACACAAACACCTCGACTCGACTCACTTGATCTTTCAATTTAAATGATTAATATCTTATTTATAACTGGTTTGATATGGTAAACACATAATTGAAACACGTATAACGCAACCACATAGTTATCAAGGTCGTCCTTAAGGTCTAGGTTCATAATTTTCCTAAGAAACTCTAATTTCATATTATAAGCATAACCCATTCCGTACTACTTGTTTATCATCAATTTTAGCATACCTTACTCAACTATTATTATCATTATCATCATCATCAAAATAGCCAAAAATCAAGTTATAACGCCAACATATTATATGTGCAATAACAACCCTATTCTAGAGTTACTATTTATAATTCCTATGAAACCTTAATTTCACAAGTCACACATAAAATTTTCATTAAGACTCATATAATCATAAAATTCAATATACATTCCTAATATTTCAATATTAACAACATATCTGAAAATTAGTTTTGAACTCCAACGTCTTACCCATACGATAATAACTCGGCCACTAGGATTACTATTTCCAATTTAATCATTTTTCTCATTTTATTTGGACTTAGGCCATTCATCATTACTCAAATCATTCCACATGATATTATTAGTATATTTTAAACTATTTAGCACATTAAAACATCATAATTCCCATATTTAACCCATTTTAAGCAAAATGCCCTTAAGGATAATCAAATACTCTTATTTCACAAAACCTTTTATGTTCGATATTATTATTTTCCCATATTAAATTTATTACATCACCAAAAAATTTCATTATAATTATTTTCCACTTACCATACTTATTCAAGCTCACATCACAATACCATATATCATGCCAATTTAATTAAGGTTTACATGATAGTGCTTATTGTAACCATACTATATAGCACATGTTTTCTTATTCTTAATCACTATTCATCATATGATCCATATTATCATATCTTAACATTAAAATCATGAAATTGACACCATAATAACAACAACACGATGATACACACAATTATACATAACATTTAGCACACAAAACCCTAACTACAACTTGAATCCTTACCAAAAATAACTACGATCTCTAAGCACATATAACCTATCTTGCGTCCTCTAAGACCTCCAATAAATCACCTAAGAAGCAAGTATAAAATATAAATTATATCTTAGGGATATAACCAAGTAATGGAAAAGGTAACAAAGAGTGAAAGAAGAAGGAAAAACTTACTCACAAAGCTTGAAGTTGAAATGACCCAAACTTGTGCAACTGATGCAAGATCATTCCCCTCGAGCATTTCTAATACACTTATTAATTTTTAGAAGTTTTAATAATTCAAAACTATTCTAAATTGGACTTAATTAATCAGGCAATATTTTCAATTGATGCAAGGAATCCATGCAAGCTACCAAGCTCGTCCTTAGATGGCCTAATATGGCTCAAAAATGTTGTTGCCACAAGATATATGTGGATCACAAATTTATAGCACATTTAGTGGTTTATTCTTCACTTTTATTTCAAGTAAATATATACCAAAAGCCAAGATAAGAAGATGAGAGTTGAGGAAGCCCATTTTGGTGATATTTTTAGCATATGGGAGTTCAAAGATCAAGGTGCAAGGGTTGACTTCTTTAAGTATTTATCAGCTTGAAAGTGTTCTTATCTAGATATTTTGGGATTTGGGAGAAGCCTAGGGGACCGAATTTTTAGGTAGACAAATTACACCATTTTAGTTAGTCACTAACTAAAAAAGAATACTTTTCCCTTACCTCTTTTAGCTAGTTGTTGGTTACAAATGTAACATAGGTCATGTGACCTATGTTTTTCATTTTTCTAGGTGTAAGGACAACTTGGGAAGAGGAAATATGATTCCCACCCTCCTCCTAGCTCCTAGATTAATTTGTAAGGTATTTTATTCATTTTGTATTCTCCCCAAATCCTTACACACTCATTATGAGAGTGGTAGATGATATTTCAGTTTAAACTCTTTTTATCATTCAGTTTTCAAGTGAAGAACATTTTCTTACACTCCTTCAAATCTTGCAAAATTTATCTTAAGTTGTTTATACCTTGAGTGGTATTTGTAAGTAGCTAAACTCCAAGAAGCTTGAATTTTGGTTAACCCTTCATCTCCTTCACCCCTATTTTGTTTTTTTTTTTATTTTTGGTGGTAATTATACCCTATTCCCACCATCAATCATTAAGCTTGACCCAATTTATTTTTGGCAACACGAACAAAGAAAGAAAAGGAGGATGAGAAGAAATGTTGCTTGGGCTAGTTTTTATAGTTGGTAATGGATGAAGTGATGGAGGTAGTTGGGCATTAAATGAGGTTGATCTTGGGAGGGTATATATATACATATAGACATTTTCATTGACGAACGCCAAAGAGAAATAGCAGGAAGCGAGGCACAATATGGGGCAAGTTTTTCAATGGAACACATTAACACCAAATGTATGAGTTTATGATTGTGATGATGATGGTAGCGGAATTAGGTTATGGAAATATGGTAGAAGGGATTTGGTTAGGAGGAGTGATTCATGTACGAATAAGAGGGAGAAGAAAGAAATAGAAACCGGATAGGAGGAAAAGAAAAGGAGAAGTAGAAAAAGAAAAAAGGGAACAAGAGGAAGATAAAATAAGTTTGGAGTTAGGATTAGAGTTAGGTTAAAATAGTTAACTTAGATTAGGGTATTAGGATAACACTAATTATCAACCACTCGAAGTTAGGTTAAGGTTAAAATATTAATGACTCAAAAAAAATTAGAATTAGATTAAGATTTAGGATTAAGGAATTATGATAGGGTAGAAATACTAATCTCCTGAGATTAGAATTAGGTTAAAATATCAATTACTCAAGATAAATATTAGATAAAATTTGAGGAATGACATAACAGGGTTCCATAAAACAAATATGTCATTACTTGGCTATAGAGTAATATGATAAATTTAAAAGACATATCTTGTTGCATATAACTCAAGGTACACATAAAATAATAGCATGTGATGACACATGATCCACTCGCATTCATAACATAGGGTAGAACATAGAGTCCTCTTTTTGCTTAGGTTTAACCTCCATTTGGTCTCAAAATAATAAAACCTACAATATTTGGCCAATAAACTATAAATATAACAAAAAATCATAAAAAAACATAGCATATAACATGAATTTGTATAAAAACACTTGTATAAATTTATAAGAAACCATGTCATAAAAGCATACATTTGATACTGCAACTGTGACTGTATTTAATTATAGGTTCATCATATATTTGACTTTATTTTTTGATCTTTAGGTGTGGGTTGATTTATGGTATCAAATGAATTAATTTGGGATTTCAATCCTTTGTTGTGGAGCCTCCTATAATCTTAGGATGAATTTTTTTTAATGATTTAAGGTTGGACTCTTGATTGACTTCTATATAATGCAAATCTTAGGTGTGAGCAATCACACTTGCCAAGCTAATATTTTATTAATTTACTTTTAATTTGATCTATTGAATATATATATATATATATATATATATATATAGACGCCACAATATTTCAAAGATTCTCCCACAATATTTTATTATATAAATAGAGCCATAATGATTTACTTTTGATTAAAAAAAGGCAAATCATTTTGTAATGTTAGCACAACAACTGATGAAAGTATTATAAAATAATTAGAGTTTGTGAGTAAACATAACTATAGGATTTTTAGTAGAATAATAGTAAAGGATATGTGCATGAATGATGAAATATTAATTTTATTATAATATTGATCAAAAATTTAGATGAAAGATATATAGAAAAGATTAATATAATAATAGTGATATATATATATATATATATATATATATATATATATATTAATATAATATTTAAAAAAAATTCTAATTAAAGATAAACTAATTTTCACAAATTGGGACAAAAAATGACAATGCCAGTCATATTATTTTCTTTTTTTTATTAGTAAATACTATTTTCATTAAACCATAATCTTGTTGTTGTATAAGCATCATAGCCACCTACTTCCGCCACCTTCTAGGAAGGGTTTGGAAGGGGAGCTAATTATATGCCCAGATAAGAGATAAAGAGAACAACTTGCTAAGGACAACCCTGCTACCTGTACATCAGAAGCTTAAAATACAAAATAATCTCGATACAACTTCAACCAAACAAAAAAAAGGTCCTTTACTCAGTTTCAAGGGCATCAAGACATCTCTAATTCTCTTTGTAGCATCCCATATTCTTAGTGGGAGAAACTTGATGTCTCAACACATGCCCCTGATTGTGGAAACCCATCGTTATAGCCAAGCTATTAGTGGTGGAGCCCTTCCTCTTCCAGACTTTGCAAAATAATCTGCAATGACATTGGTCTCCCTTCCTTTGTGGCTAATTAGGCGCTCCTTCTATATTGCCTTAACTCGACTTATGAAATTTATCTGAAAACCTAGCTCCTATGGTCCTTCTTATGGATCGTTACACCATTTTACTACATTTTTGGAGTTTGATTCAATTACTAGTCCAAAATGCTTGAGCCAATCTTTCTGTATTGATAACCTACATACCATTTGAATTGCTTTCATCTTAGTCCAGTTGATCTTTACATAGTTTATGTGCATAGAAAGCACACATATAAACCATCCATGCTAGTCACACAACACACCCCCAATCCTAGTTGTCCTTGTCTCTACACATATTGAAGCGTCTGTGTTCCATTTGAGTTTTCCACTATCAGGAGTTTCTCACAAAAAAGTATGATTTTATGTGTTTCTGGTTGTTGATCTAGGTCTGTACTCCAATAAGCAACTTAGTGTCGTAACAACCTCTTCAGTAGAGTAGGGAAAAGAAGGCATCCATGCCTTAATCCACCTCCCTAATCTGAAGAGGATTAGATCTTAGAGCTGGGTGATATGTGTGTCTCACCCTTCAAAGACCCTGCAATTTCATTCCTTCCAAATAGACCATAAAATAACATTGAAAGAAGTTTTCTATACCTTACGTTGGAAGTTGATGTTATCTGAGCAAAGCCATTGGTCATAAAGGTAAAGCACAATTTCAGGGATAACCCAAACCAATCCGACCAAGTTCAACCACTACGCCCATATATTGCCTGCCAATGAGTAGTGAACAAAAAATTGATTAATATCCTCAATACTTCCATACAAAAATTGTACACCTACTCTCTGAGACTGGCAATATCCTTCTACTTGCCAAAAATGACCTTGTTGGTACCTTATTTCAAATCGCCGTCTAAACAAACATTTCAGTTCTATGTGGTATAATACCCAACCAAAGTTTTGCCATAGGTTTCAACACTGGATGGTAGTTTGAAGTGGGCATAATGCTGGTGGCTAATTTCACTAAAAAGGCTCCCGTTTTGCTATTACTCCAGCATGTTTTGTCTTCAGTCTCCGGGTTGAACTGCACCTGACCAAGACCATTAACAATTCGCCGACAAGATCATTCTCCCAATTAAAAGTGCTTCTTCTCCATGTAAACCCCAGTGCCATTTCCCTTGCATCCATTTTCCCATCTCGCCTATAGTTGCCCTTTTATTTACTCCTAAGGAAAATAATCTTGGGAAAGCTAATTTTAATGGTTGTTGGCCAATCCAGATATCTTCCCAAAAGAGGGTAGAATTCCTATTCCCCTCCCATTTCCTTGTACTACTCCCAAACGAACTCCTCCACTTATCCTTTCCAAAAATTACCTTACAAATCTCCCTCTATATACCTCCTTTGTTGGAATCTTCCGCGAATGCAGATATAAGGATCGATGCTTCCCATATTTCTCTTCAATCACCTCTTTTCATAAAGCATTGGTATTCAAAGTTTTTTGCGAGCACCACTTCAATAACATAACAATGTTTTTATGCCGTATGTTTCCAACACCCAATCCTCCCATAACTTTCAGCATCGCTACATCCTCCCATTTAGTCTAATGGGGTGTTTAATATAGGTTTAGTATTACTTTTAGAAATTTATATTTCTAAAACAATGTTTATGCATAGTTTTCTTTTAAGTTTTGTATAATGTGATAAGTATGTGTGTTTTTATTACATACATAAATACTGGGTTTGAATCTCACCGTCCCCCGCGTATATTTTAGGTTTGAAATGACACGTGAGGCTCTTAAGATAAAATTATTATACTAATCCAGACAACCATAGTGTAGGAGTTAGATTTATTCCCGTGACTAAAGTTATTAGCTAGGAGGTTGACTCTTTGTGAGCACCTGCAGTCATAAATATATATTGTTTGTACTCATAAGTCACATGTCGTGATTTACTTATGTTATGTTGATTCGAGATAAGGTTGACAGTTGTGTCTAAAACAAACACACTGTCTTTTAATATGCAAATAAAGTGTTAAATCTAATAACTAATCGGAATAACTATAATTAGACCTAAAAAGATATAAACAACCTCAAATAGCTTGTAACAATGAAGTTTTCAAAATGCACACAACTATTCATCTCAATGGTTTGGTGACACTTTTAAAAAATTGATTATGATTCATAGACTGCAAATCAATAATTCATTAACAAAATTTTATTGTATGTATACACACACACACACAACTTATAGCCTTACATTTCTTATTGCGTTTGTTTTGCACACTCACACCATGTATTTTTTTTTTTAAAACTATAATGAAATTGTGTTAATGTTAATCTTGTAGTTGATGTTATATGTCTCACATTGACCCAAATGTAACTTTTTTTTAAAAAAAAAATCCTCTATTTCATAATATGACGTCTCCATGAGTATATATTAATACAAATTAGACAAATATTAATATTATGAAGTCGCTTTTACATACAAATAAGTAATCATATTTTTTATAAAACGACATAAACTTGATCAAACCCAATAAATTAATCCAGTTCGACACAAATCTATGATAACCTCAAAATTATCTAGTCAATATAATAACTCAAAATAATCCAAACCATAAATATCGCAGCCTAGATCGAAATAAAACCAACTCTACAAAGAAAAAATTATATGTAAATAATTCAATCCGATTGTCACATCTAGACGGAAGTAGTGATAAATTTATTTATTTATTAATCTATGGTGACCTATGACCAATTCATTTAATCTGCATATTACGATGAATTGGATTAAAAATTATTTATCATTTGCTCTAATTTGTTATACATTAATATATTATAAGGTGAATTAAATCATGACAATTCATTTCAGCGCCTCTAAACTGCATACATCTATTGTTAGTAGTTTGTAGTATATTCTTTGGTTACAGAAGAGAGATTTTCGAGGGTAGTTTTTTTATTATATATCTATATATATATATCCGTTATTATATGGAATTATTATTATGGCGGTATGACTTAATGTAACTCTGCAGTGGAGAGCAGGAGGCGAGACGGTATGATACATTCTTTATGGCGGATCCGCTTGCTGATGCCTGATGGGCCCCTCTCCCTTACTGTTACAGTTATAATACAGGCTACTTCTCCTCCCGAGTCCTGACATCTGAAGAAAGTGACCCACGCGGGAGGGAGGGTCCTAAAAAATCCGTTCCATAAAGCTTAGCTACTTCTGTTCTGGCCCCTGCGGTTCAGAATGTTTCATGGAAAGGAATGGGGGCAATAAAGGCGTCATCCCACCCCCCCTCCCCTTCTCTGATCACCCGAATTAATCCCCTGTCGGGTGTGCCTTCGGCTACGGCAGGGAACGTTGCTTTCCTTTTCTAACAAACATTTATCCACCCAACAGCAGCTGCACCACCGTACTTACGTTGTGGTGGTGTGGTAATTAAAATTGCGGGAGGGCAGGACTTTAGAAACCAACGTTTCAACGACAGGCTAAAATTTCAGTTTTTTTTTTTGTAAGTACCAAGAAAAGAACAAAAGGAAGCTGCCAAATCCCTTTTTAAGTTTATTATTATTATTATTATTATTATGTAGTATCTATGCATCTATGTATGTATGCGTATGTATAGGTACGATAGGGCGATAGGGACTGGAGGAAGAAGGAGAGTACTCCAGCAGTACCTGCATGTCTGTCCTACGAACCTTTGCATAGGGTACTCGATGGCCCGCCAATTCCTCTACTATTGCGGCTCCATGCACGTGGAACCGCTGACTTTATAACACATTATGTAATTTATTATCATTCTTCTTCTTCTTCTTCTTCTTCTTCTTCTTCTTCTTACTATTTACTTACCATGCTTTAATAATACACAAACTAATGCATCTGCCCTTGTAATGATCATCACCTAATCCCTTCCACAAAAAACCGTTTAGGCCCTCCTCCCACATTTGTCTTGGGATTGTTTTCTTGCTGACCATTAATTATTTCATTCATCATATTAATGCTGTATAACACCAACCCACCCTTTGACAAATTAAATCAAATTGACATGAGACATGTGATAGTGTATCTTAAATTTTCAATATATATGTATTTTAAATATTATTTTGTTCCAAATTATATTAAGGAGTAAAAATAATTCTGTGAATTTATATTAAAAATTTAGATATATAGTATTCCCCTAATTTTATTCTATGGAAAAAATACAACGCATGTGTACGTGGGACATCATTTAAAAAAAATGTCCTCAAAATACATATTATTACTTGTAAGAATGAACGATTATTTAGTGAGAAAAATAGTTTTACAAGCAAATTAACTATTGATCGTTGATTCATGCTTTGAAAATAGGAAGAAATTATTTTTACAAGCCACCTTTTCTTAAGCTTCTTTTCGACATTTTCTTTTCTCATCATAAACAATATTTAGTGGTGCATCATCAATATATATCAAATTAGAGCCGTCAAATGCATTTTAAGAATGCTATTTTCAAATAAAAATAAAAAACATTCCTCCTAAAAATTTATACATAAATATAATTATCAAAATATATAATATATTACAATAATTAATTATATTTTTATAGAAATAAAAAATAATACAAATGATAAAGAAATAAAGTAACAATAAATCTTGAACGTTCTTTTCTCTAACACACATTATTTTCTTATTCTACAGTTAATTTTTCTTTCTTTTATAATTACTAGCAATAAATATAATCCCTTCAAAATTCGAAAGTCCAATGCAAGTATTCATTATGCATCGCATATCTACAGTACTACAACCCAGTATCAACTGCTTTATTATTTTACCCTTTAGCTGAATATATTCATTATTCGATCCTTAGATTCATACTTTCGATCATATATATTTTCAAATATACGATAGAAGTAATTTTCAAATGAATCTGACATATATTTATTAATCAAAAATTATTATCAAAATCCAATGAATCATCTATATGTTATATGTTTCACAAATGGTTTGAATATTTCGTTTTAAAATAGAAGTGCAATGCGCAGATAATAGGGATAAATCTATTTCGTAAATTATTTTTTTTGTTTATGTGTCGTATGTGTCTCATATTTGTATTGCATGTTACTTATACTATCATAAACTAAAGAGTTTTGTTTTTAAACATTTCTATGTATCACTGTGAAGTTATATGATAATCAATGCTTGTATTTATTTTTATTTCATTAATTTATTTTTAAAATTTGAAGAAAATGACATCTTCATTAGTCATTCTTTATTGAATATTTTTTTCTTTATAATTTAGCGAATGCTCTCTTCATATCATATGATTTTGTTTCATTTTTTATTTCTACCATGGTGAAAGATTTATAAATACGTAATAGCCCAATTGTAAAATTAACAACTATTTAATTTTTAATGCTTTGTATTGTGCTCTACAATAAATTAGTTCTTAAACAAAACGATGTAACGTGGAGCAAAATTTTGACAAGGACAGAGGTCGATACTTATTTGATACGCTAATACTGCTAACATATATAGTTTGTTAGATAATTTTGTAATTAGTTAGCAAGTTAGTTTAACTCTTACATTACCTATAAAAGGTATCTGAACACTATATATCAATCCGTTGAATAATAACAACAACATCGAGCACAGTTCTTAACACTCTTTTTCTCATTTTCTTTTCCTTTCGCTTTTATCCTTATGTAATCTCAGACCATAGCAGCTCAACATGGTATCAAAGCTTGCGTTTCCATTCATTGATTTTTGCTTCATCTTTTTATTGTTTGTGATATCTCAAACATGATGCTTAATTCATCTGCAACAATTTCCAACCATAATCCTAATTCATCTGCAGATCCACCACTCTTTCTTCTTCCCCATCTCCCCCGACTCCCTCTCTCTCCCCGTGCCCAACTCTTCCACTTCCCGGCGCAGGCATGCATCCCCTACGCCGACTTATGCCAAGCCACCACCCCTACCCTATTCCCTGACACTCCCTCTCTCTCCTCCACCCAATCCCATCCCTCTCTCTCCTCGCGGGTGACTCTCTCTCCTCCCATTTTTCCCTTCTCAAGCAGCCGATCTGCAGAATTTTGTAGGCCTCCTCCTGCCATCTGGCCGCCGGTTGGTGACTACACGCTTGCCACCGACCCTCCCTTTTTCCTTCTCTCCTTCCCCCTCAATCTTATCCTATAAATACCTCTCTACCACTCCTCATTCAGGGTTTTTCTCCCAACCCAGAAACCCCCCTTTTCTGTCGTCGCCTGTTTCTCCGTTGTCGTCCAACGCCGTCGCTCGAGCCACCACCTAGACCACTCCCTACATCACCCTACACCAAGAAACACCCAACACCATCCTCGATTTGCCCTGCATGAGCCACCTCGGCCATGCAAAGTGCCCTCCTCGAGCAGCCACACCTCCAGCCACCGCCGCCCTTACGCCGCTGTCCACTGCCACTCCCGCCACAACCACCACCCCTTGCACCTCCCAAAATCACCTGCAGACTTTTCTCCACCTTTCTCTACCCTCCATTTTCCTTTCCTCCCTCTCCTCCTCCCTCTCCACCACCCTCGGCCACCACAGCGCCGCCGCTTGCATCGCCTCCTTTGGCCACGCTACCACCCTCATTCCAACCCTCTCAACTTGGGTAACCTCAACCAACATAAATTCCACCCTCATTTCCCCTATCCTATTCCCAGCACTTAACTATCTCCCTTTTCTCCCCTTTTTCCCACCACCGCCGGTCACCACCAACCTTAGGTGGTACCCTAACCCCTCTCAACCTTTAAACCCTAATTATACAAGCCTTATCCATTTTACTTGTATTTATCTTGTTATTATGTATTATTATTATTATTATTATTATTATTATTATTCATTTTTATTATTATTTTCAGCCTCAAGATATTATTATTATTATCATTACTAAGGGTTGAAACCTTATTTTACTATTATTCGATTATTATTATTATTATTATTATTATTATTATTATTATTATCATCATCATCATCATCATCATCATCATCATCATCATCATCATCATTATTATTTTTATTGTTATTATTATTATCATTACTACTACTACTACTACTACTACTACTACTACTACTACTACTACTACTACTACTACTACTATTATTATTATTGATACTAGATTTGGCTTTTCATCACTTTGTTGCTATAAAAGAAGAATACTCAAACCTTAATAATATTATTATTTATTATTCAAATATTTCTACTATTATTCCTAATACCTTTATTATTAACATTGTTACTATAGCATTATTACTATTACTATTATTATATTATAATTATTTCAAATATTATTAATAATATCATTATCCTTAGAAATATTATTATTTTGTTAGTATTACTATTATTATATTAATATTTTATCCCTAACCCTATTATTAGCCTTAGCCCTAAAAAATTACTAGGGTTTCTATTACTATGAGTATTAGTATTACTATTATTATTAATATCGCTATTTTACTACAACTAGTATTAGTAATATTATTATTAATATCACTATTTTTACTATAACTAGTGTTAGTACTATTGTTACAAGAAATAAAGCTATTAGATTTAATAATATAAACATGGCTATAAATATTAACATAAATCTATTTTAACTAGTAGTACTCTAGTAGGCTAACTTGAGAATTAAAAATCCTATTTTCACTTGTAGAGTTTCTTTTAATAATAGCAACCCTGATCTTAGTATAAAATAGGAAATAATAGTATTTTGGCAGGAGGAAAACTAATCCTTAGTTTTTTCCTTTTAGAGGTGAAACTAGTCAAAACCTTAAGGAGACGTAGGGGCGTGCTACAAGACCGGTGACGTTTTAGATAAGGATGTAGCTAAGGCTCTATGTGTGTTATGTGCCTTATATGCCTTGTATTCCATGTATCATGATATGTTATGTATCTTGTGTGTATTAATATATTTTTTTTATGTGTAGCACAACTTGGAGTTGAGGTATGTCCATATGCTTTCTAATGGCATGTGTTTAATATGTTTATGTTGTGAATGGTGATATGATGTGATGTGACCCTTTAAGACATGTATGCTAGGATATTTAATGTGGTAATATGGGTTGGAAAGATGAAAAAGAAAGATGGAAAAATATGTTGACCAAGGAGTATGGGATTGGCCTAAATATCCCGTGATCCATGAGTGGAAGAATAAAAGGAGGCTCTAAATAAAATTAAAGAGTGGGCGAACATTGTAGGGGAGAATCTAGGGTTTGCATGGGAAAATCTAAGATTTTGCATGAAAACTTTGAGGGTTTGCATGGAGTGCATGGTGTCCACATGGGGATGAATTTTACGTGTGAAAAGTTGTATTGGGATGTAAGTAAGGTAAGGGAAGAGTTGTTTGGGTAATTGGAGGCTTTGGGTGAAAAATAGTACGCGGGTTAGTATAAGGGTGCATAGGAGATCTGGCTAGGGTTTGGGAGGAAAACCCTAGTTTGAGATGGTGGTGAAAGTAAAAATAAATGGAGGGTGAATGGTATATGCCTAGTATTAAAAACCGGACCGGACCGGCCGGTCCGACCAGTGAACCGGCGAACCGGTCGGGTCACCGGTTAAATTTCATATGCCGTTTTTAAGATCTCGGAATCAGTGAAAACCGGTCAAAAACCGGTCAGACCAGTGAAAACCGGTGAATCGATCAAAAAATCGGTCGGGAGCCGATCAAATTTATGTAGAGTTTAATTTTCTATATATTTCATATTTTTTGACTTAAAATGTACCACTGGTTCGACCACTAAACCAGTGAACCAGTTACGAGACCGGTTCGATGACCGGTTCGATTTTTAAAACTATGGGTATATGGGATGAGAATGGAGGAATGTCCTGTGTGGGGTGAGTATGATTATCATGGGAGGAGCAAGGGTGGAAGGTAAGAAATGGAGAGGTGACATGTGGAAAGAAGGATGCTAGGGTTTGGTGTAGCCACCTAGGGTTTTGTGGTCACACGTGTAGTCGGGGGAGTAAAGTGAAATGATAAGGGGTGAATCTAAGGAAGTAATGTGTGGGGTGTTGAACAGCCTTGGTTGTGTGAGGCGGAGAAGGATAGGACACATAGGCCCAAATTAGGGTTTTTGGAGAAAATCCTAGGGTAAGACAGTGAGTGGATTTAGAGGTATTAGGTAGTGGGCCTTAACCCACACACATAGAAGTGGGCCCCTAGTGTGAATAAGTGGAGGAAATAAAGGTTGCTGGGGCGTGTTAGGAGGTGCAGAGTCTCAAAATATGGGACGGGCCCTCTTGGGAGGATAAGTGTAGAAGGAGTGTGACATGCATGTTTAGGGAAAAACTTGTTGAATAAGATACAGTAAGATATTAATCATTTGAAGAGAAAGACTATTGAGTCAGGAACAGACTTGTCCACCGGCGAACAATAGTGGCTAGGAGTCGGGGTGCCCTAGAGATCGATCCACCGACGAATAATACTGGTCAGGAGCATTATACCCTATACGTTTTCAGTCCACCGGCTATAATAGTGAGGGATCACGTGCTCAATAAACTGAACATAATTATGCTAAGACGTGGGAAAAATACTAAGAACTTACAATGAAACACCATGAGAGTCGGGGTCAGACTGGTCCACCAATGAATTATAGTGGCCAGGAGCATCTTGCCCTGGAGACCGATCCACGGGCAATAATAGTGGTTAGGAGCTTTATGTCCTGCATGTTTCTGGTCCACTGGCTATAATAGTGGGCTCTCGCACTCGCATGGAATGATAATAAGTATGGTGTGAAATGAGTATTGATCAAATATTTAAAGAATCAGTTGATCCAAATTAGAACTTGGCCTTTATTCATCTGTAATGATTATATATTGTTTATGTGATCATAATAGTGTTACATGCTTTTTTATTCTTGGTCATAGCTGCATAGTTACCTTACTTAGTACGTAACATATTGACCACCCTTTTTATGGGTGCTGCTTATTCCCACGAGTAGAAGACCCCTCTGCATTTGTGCAAGTTGGTGATGCTTTCTTTGATGCCTTAGATGCTTACGAGGCATTAGGCAGGGCTGAGTGCTGAGCATGGACTTGGCCTGGGGATTTGAGAGCATCGTGGCCGGATTTACTTTTCATGTTCTTTTACGTGTACCGGTTTTCTCATAATCGATTTTTATTGTATTGTAATCTTTATTCCTTTCAAAAAAAATTTAATTATGTACTCTGGGTTGTAAAATCTTTCCTACATACTCTGATTTCCATATTATGAACTTTCTAGTTCTATCATGAATTATTGTTTTAAGTATTGACTCATGTTTGATGATAATCCTCTTCAGCCTTAGCACGTGGTACGGGAACGGTAGGAGTGAACCGGTCCCGTACTATGTGTGGCGGTAATATCCCTAGAATTCACAGTTTTGTTATTTCGCTTCCGCTAATTCTATAATAAAATAAATTTTTTTAGTAGTGAACTTTGGGGGCATTACAATTACATCGTACTTCACTAGATTCAAGAATCTTTTAGACGGTCAATCATCTCTTTTAGTTGAGATAGAATGCACTTGTGATGCGAATGAAAAACACACAAAGAATAACCAAATGCTGAAGCTGGTACAATTTCTCATTGGTTTGAATGAGAGTTACCTTTCTCATGATGAAGCCAGTTCCCTCTATTTCCTAAGCCTATTCAATGCTTCTTTAAGAAGAAAAACAAAGGGAACTGAATTTCACTAGTGCCTTCTTAGAACATTTGGCTTCCTTTTCAACTCAATTTAATAAATTAGGAAATCACTTTAATGTAACAGAAAAGAAAATGAAGGCAAGTCTTCATTGCAATTATTGCAAGAAAGCTGGCCATTTGATTGAAACATGCTATAAACTGCATGGATTTCCAGCTGACTTCAAGTTTACCGAGAGTAAGACACGTGTTGGAGCTTCAGCACAAACCGACCCTTCTATTGACAAGTTAGCTCACATCAATATTTTTCCAAGCCTTATACCTGGTCTGACAGTCGAATAATGCACTCAATTGTATTTGCTCCTCAATCAACATGCATCAGCACCTTCAATCTCAAATTTTAATGCTCATCTCTCAACTAATTTTGCTGGCAAGTTGGTATGCTCTTGTTATGGGATCACAAAAGATTATGCTTGCTTTAAATCCCAATTCAAATACAATTTTTGAATTATTGACTCTAGTGCCATGGACCACATGTGCTCTAATTTGAATTTATTTCACACAATCTAACCTCTCAATAAATCCTCTCATATTACTCTACCTAATAATGATTCTATTCAAATCACACACACCGGTACAATGACTCTTACTCTTACTCTTACCCTTACAAATGTACTCCTCGTTCCCAACTTCACCTATGATCTCTTATCTATGAATAAACTCTATAATCAAATTAATTGTACAACCACCTTTGCAACTAATGCTTGCTTATTGCAGGGCCCTTCATGAGGAGGCCATTGGCAATTGGTAAAGCACGTGGTGGACTTTATCTTCTAGCTGTCGAGTGTAAGAAGGCATCACCAAACATATGTACTCATTCTTCTTATAATATATTTATAAACACTTGTAAAAAGGATAGTGATATGCTATGACACTGCAAATTAGGCCATTTACTTATGTGTAAACTCAAAACATTACCTCTACCCCATTTTACTATTGATGATGAAAATGACCATTGCACTATATGACCTCCAGCTCGACATCATCATTTGCCTTTTCCATATAGTTTTATTCACACTTCTCAAAATTTTGAGTTAATATATATATATGGGGTCCCTATCTCTGCAGCAAAGTGATGGCCATTTGGAGCCATTCTGCGTCCCCAAAAGGTCCCGAGGATAGGAAAGGCTCTGATACGTTGAAACTCGGAAGAAATGGTTAAGAAGAAAAATTGGCCCCAAAACGACATCGTTTTGACCTGAACTAATGTCAAACACGGTCGCACAAAGAACAACCTCCTGGCTCCTTGCTCTTGGATCCTTTCCTTTCGATTTTGATCCCTCTCCCTCTGACCCTCTCCTCTCCTCTCATCTGCACTTTCTCTCGACCCAACACCAACATCACCAATTTTTGGTCTGACTAGAAAAACCTCCATCATCATTGCCATCATTATGTTCATCTCCATCTCCATCTTTGGTTGTCCCCAATTTTTCTCCACTCGCTCGAGATCCTGGCTGCTGCAAGGTTCTATCATTTCAAGTTGTCCTTTGGCCCGAGCAACCACCACTAACCACCACCAATTTCTTCAGTCGTTGGTCGTTGTTAGTGCTGAATCCATATTCTAAATTGGGATGTCGATTGTGTGTTGAGGGCACCATTTAATCCATATACCGATAACAATTTTGATAATTTAATCTTCTTTTGTTTGATTTGTAAAAAAATAATTATTGTTATTGTATTCTGTTCAAATTTTAAGCTATGAATATATTAATTATGTTCAGGTGTTGGTTATTCGGATTTTACTTCTTGCGTAATACTGTAGTGTTGTGGTGCTGCTTCTCGTTGGTGTTTTCTACTATGTTGCTATGTTGCTGTGATCTGGTGATGTGTTGCTGACTTACTATTGCTTTTTGTTCTTATTGTGTTGCTGAGATCCAGTGTTGTGTTTTTGTGTTGCTTTCGATTGTGTGTTGTTGCTTTGGTTTGATTATTATCATAGTTTGCATTGATTATTAGAATTGTGTTGTGATCCGGTGTTATGGTGTTGTTTTGATTATTGGAATTGTGCTATGATCTGGTGTTGTAGTGTTGTTTTGATTATTGGAATTGTGGTGCTATTTTGATTATTGGAATTGTGTTGTTTTTTTGCTGTGATAGTCATCTCATGGCTTATAGTGCTATTGCTAGTGGTAGTGGCAGTGCTGGTGTTAGTGTATCTTCTAAGGATAAAAGTGATAATATTTTATGGAAATATGTTACTAGAGGGAAAAAAACTAGTGGACGGGGGACTATTTTGTGGACTTGTAACTTTTGTAATCAAACAAAGCGAGGAAGTTACACTAGAGTAAGGGATCATTTATTGAATATTCTCGGAAAGATATTGTAACTTGTAAGAAATTGAGGATGGAGTATAAGATTTAGATGGAAAAGTTAGAAAAAGAAGCTGTGAAAAGAGCCGATGATAATTTTCCAAAGAATGTGCCTTTACCTCGTTCAAGTAGTTCTAATTCGATAATGGATATGTCTATTTTTAACAAGAGAACGGTAAATGAGAATAATCCCGTAGAAAAAGCATTCAATAATCAAGCATGCTATGAATTAGATGCATTGATTGTTAGAATGTTTTACACTGGTAGTGTTCCATTTAATTTGCCACAAAATCCTTCTTTTATGGAAGCCTTTGCTTTTGCCGGTAACCATAATTTACTTGGTTATGTTGCACCGGGTTATAATCATTTGAGAACAAGTTTACTCCAAGAAGAGAAGGCAAACCTAGAGAGGTTAGTACAACCAATCAAGAAGACATAGAGGAAAAAAGGTGTTACTATTATATCTGATGGTTGGAGTGATCCACAAAGAAGACCATTGATAAATTTTATTACGATTTGTGATACGGGTCCTATGTTTTTAAAGGCCATTGATGCTTTAGGTGAGATTAAAGATAGACACTTTATTTCTAGGTTGCTAAAAGAAGTTGTTGAGGATGTGGTCTATCAGAATGTTGTACAAGTCATCATCGATAATGCATTGAATTGTAAAGCGGCTAGTGAGATCATTGAACAGATAATTGAGTTTTACAATGCAATGATCTCACTAGCCTCTTTACAATTCAATGCATTATCTATTGGACTCCTTGTGTTGTTCATACTCTTTACCTTGCATTGAAAAATATTTGTACCGTAAAAAATGTAGAGAAAAAATTGATACATATGAGGAGTGCCATTAGATAACTGAAATTTATGGAGATGTTATGCAAATCAAGAATTTTATAATGATGCATTCCATGACATTATCTATCTTCAATATATTTTCTGCATTAAAGTTGCTCGTAGTTGCTGATACTCGTTTCGCTCAAGTTGTTACCTTAAAGAGAATGAAGCTTATAATATTTAGTCTTCAAGCAATGGTGATCAATGAAGAATGGTTATGTTATAAAGCTGATAACGTTGGAAAAGCAAGGTTTGTAAAAGAAAAACTCCTTGATGATTTATGGTGGGATCAAGTTGATTATATTCTTAAGTTCACAGAACCTATGCACCATATGATTAGAGAGTGTGATGCTAATGAACCAACCCTTTACCATGTTTATGAAATGTGGGATATAATGATTGATGAAGTGAGAAATGCCATTTATAAACATGAAGGTAAGGAACTTGGAGAAGTGTCTTTTTTCTTTCAAGTGATATATATCATACTCACAACTCGTTGGACCAAAAGTAATACACCTCTTCATTGCTTGACATATTCACTGAATCCAAGGTAACCTTAACTCTCCAATTCAATAATCTTTTTAAAATACTCCTTTTTTTATTCAATTTAACAATTAATAATAGTATATATTATTTTGTTAATTTTCTCATTTGAATGAAGGTATTATGGTGATGCTTGGTTCGATGCTAAGTTAACTAGAGTTACTCCTTCTAGAGATGAAGAGATTTGTATCGAAAGAAACAAATGTTTTAGAAGAATTTTTCTTATCCAAGAAGATCGTTCAAAATTTAATTTGGAGTTTGCTAATTTTTCTCTTAAGCATGGTTCATTTGGAGAATTTGATTCTCTTTATGATAGAGATGTTCTTGATCCAAAGGCTTGGTGGGGAGTTCATAGCTTAAGCACACCATTGCTTCAAAATATTGCTCTGAAATTACTTCATCAAGTATCTTCTTCTTCATAAAGTGAATGCAATTGAAGTACATATGGTTTTATTCATTCTATAAAGAGGAATAAATTACTTCCTACACGTGCCAAAGATTTGGTATTTTTTCATAACAATCACTGTCTTCTATCAAGAAAACTTTTAGAATACAAAAAATAAAAATCAATGATGTGGGACATCTATAGTGCTGATTGTAGTTCTTATGAAGAAATTGGATTGCTTGATATTGCTTCCTTTTCTCTTGATGAACCCGATTCTTGATGGAGATGAAGTGGAAGTAGTTGATGCCACTAATGAAGGAGAGTAAAATTGATTAATATTGCATCTAGTTATTTTGAGTTTATGGTTATTAGTAACTTAGTATGAAATTGAGATATATTTTGGTTATGTAAACTTTGAATATCTTTTTATAATTATTTTGGTTTAGTTATGTAAACTTTAAATTTTTATTTATGAATAGCTTGGTTTGGTTATATAAACTTTGAATTTCAATTTATGACTAGCTTAGTAATATATATATATATATATGTGTGTGTGTGTGTGTGTGTGTGTGTGTGTGTGTTTGCCATTTCCTCCCGTCCCCGTTTCCTAATTTTTTAGGATTTAGGGTTTCCACATTTCTCTCCATCCTCTTCCCCGTCCCCGTGCATCATTGGTCCCTATCAAACATCCACTCATGATGGTAATAAATTTTTCTTAACCTCACACAAAAGCAATGCTTTCTTTCTCATTAAAGCTTTCCTCAAAATGGTTCACAACCAATTTGACACCAAAATAAAAGCTGTACGTTTAGACAATGCATTAGAGCTTGGAATCAGTAAGGCTACCTCTCAATTTTTTCTTGATAATGGAATTATACATCACACTAGCTGTGTTGCCACCCCACAACAGAATGGTGTGGTGGAATGCAAACACAAGCATTTTCTTGAAACCTCCCATGCCCTGCTTTTTCAATTTAATCTTCCTATTAAATTTTGGGGAGACTGTGTTCTTAAAGCCACATATCTTAATAATCATTTCCCCTCTAGAATTCTTCCAGGTCTCATATCATTCCATCACTTGTATGGCTCACCACCTAATCATTCTCCCCTCAGAAATTTTAGCCATCTTTACTATACCTCCACACTTGCTCACTCTCATGACAAATTTAGTCCTAGAGCATCTCCCTATGTTTTTATTGGTTGCCCATTTGGTAAGAAGGCATATAAAGTTTTTGACATAGCCACTCACAAAATTTCTGTCTCTTGACATGCAACCTTTCATGAGCATACTTATTCTTATCAATTATCTACCCCTAACTCTTCCACTATCATTCCTCTTCCCATTCTTGATGATATTCCTTCTTTTATATCCACATTCCCTCCTCAATCTACTCATCAACCCAACACCTCCTAGGAATGTTCATCTATTGAGCATTCTACTCTGATATCTTCCTCACCGCCATGCATTTCTATCCCACCTTCATTTTTCTGATCCTCTCATCCGCACAATCCTCCCCCTCATCTTACTGATTCTCTTTGCAATTATGCTGCATCTTCTTCATCTTACCCTCATACAATTTTACTTCTTTCCCGATACAACCTTCTTATTTCTGTTTCAATGCCCTCGTTCCTTCCAATCAACAATTTCTTCAATCTCTGATTTAAGCACATGAACCTTCATCCTATGATGAAGCATCTTCTTACCTAGTTTGGTAAGATGCTATGCAAAAGGAATTTGCATCTTTATAAACCAAGCATACCTAGACCCTTGTTCCTCTTCCCAAGGGCAAGAAAGCCATTAACTACAAATGGGTCTATAAGATTAAACATAAAGCTGATGGTAGTATTGAAAGGTTCAAAGCTCAGCTAGTGGTGTAAGGTTTCACACAAAAAGATGGGATAGATTATGATAAAACATATTCTCCTGTAGTAAAGATGGCCACCATTCAAAGCCTTATTATTGTTGTCTTAAAGAAAAAATAGGGCACGCATCAATTAGATGTGAATAATACCTTCTTGCATGGGGATCTTGATCGAGGTATTTACATGTGCCCCCACCTAGTCATACTCTTCCTCATCCTTCATATGTTTGGAAGCTTCAGAAATCTCTCTATGGTTTGAAGTAAGCTTCTCATCAATGGTATGCCAAACTCACTGCTTTCTTACGATTGCGTGGTTATCGTATGTCCCAAATGATCATTCATTGTTGTCTAAAAGGAATACTTCAAAACTAGTGTTTGTTATTGTGTATGTCGATGATCTCCTAGTTATTGGTAATTATGATTTTGAAATTTCAAACTTGAAGGCTCATTTAGATCAACATTTCAAGATCAAGGACCTTGATCCTCTCCATTACTTTCCGGGAATCGAGATTCTACACCATCCTGAAGGTGTAATTCTGATCAAAGAAAATTTGCTCTTAACACTCTTGTAGAATTCCAATGCACCAACTCTCCCCTATCTACTCCACTTCCTCCAAATGTTAAACTCACCCCCTTGATGGTGATCTTTATCCCAATCCTACCTACTACTGCATACTTATTGGAAAAATAATTTTTTTAACCCACGCATACCTTGACCTTGCCTTCACTGCCCAATATTTGCGCCAGTTCATGCAAACTCCTCGGCAACCTCACTTTGATGCTGCCATGCACACTCTTCTATATATTAAGCAAAATATTTGATTGGTTTTTTTTTTCATCCTCCCCTAATCTATTCATTAAGGCATATTGTGATTTAGATTGGGCAGCATGTCCCATTACCCACCATTCAGTAAGTGGTTGGTTTATTCGCCTTGGTTCCTCACTAATATCTTGGAAAGCAAAGAAACAATCCACTGTTGCTCTGTCTTTTATTAAAGCAGAGTACAAAAGCATGCGTCGAGTAACTACTAAACTTTCTTGGTTGACAAGATTATTACACGAGTTCGATGTTGTAAATATCACTCTAGTCCCAATCAAATGTGATAATATCATTGCAATTCACATGGCCAAAAACCCTAATTTTCATGAATGAACTAAACATATCAAATTGGATTGCCATTTCGTTGGTGGAAAGCTTCTTGACGGACTTATTTCAGTAGCTTATGTTCCCGCCTCCCTCTAACTTGCTAATATATTCATGAAATCCCTACCTTATCCTCTACACAACTCTTTAATTTCCAAGCTGGGGGTGCTATCTCTGTCTCACCCTCCATCTTGAGGGGGGTGTTGATAAATATAGTTCGTATATAGTTTGTTAGATAGTTTTGTAATTAGTTAGTAAGTTAGTTTAACTCTTACATTACCTATAAAAGGTATCTAAACACCGTATATCAATCAATTGAATAATAACAAGAACATCAAGTACAGTTCTTGGCACTCTTTTCTCTTGTTTTCTTCCTTTCTCTTCTATCCTTATGTAATCTCAGACTATGGCAGCTCAACACATACATATCAATTCGTATTTGGCATAAGGGCGTATTAATTCATTTCTTAAATTTAAGGTATCAGATTATACTATTTAATCATTTTTTTCTTTTATTTTTATTATTTTTTATCAATTTACCTTAAATTTAAATATCTACTCTACGTCTCACAACCTCAAATTTACACCATCCAATTATTTTTACCAATCACATCACTAATCATTTATATTTTATCATATTTAACTTTTAATTTATATTAATCTCTAAATATCAATTAATAATCTTATATAATCAAATTTCATTAAATATAATTTTATAAATAATTTAATTAATAATAACTAATTTATAATATAAAAAAATACATCATATACATTCTAACAATAAAAATCAGTTTAAAAAATATATTAAATGCGCATCGGTTTCTACACTTTGAGCACCTCAAATTTGAGTTATTTTTTCTATACTTACAACACTTTTATTAAATTTGAGATACCTCAAATTTAAGATTGGGAGGGTTTTTTTCTCCCCATTGTAGATGCTCTAACCAGATACAACATGAATATAGTACATCTAAGTGATGTTTTAGTAAGTAAAGTATATTTTTAGATTTTATAAATTAAATTGTTTTTAACTTGGACTCTAAAAGAATTATATTATTATACTTCTAACTTAAAAAAATATTGTGTAAAATATTATTTTATCATCCATCAACTTAAATAATATTTCACCATTAATATTAGAGATGTTTTAGTATTACTATTACCAATATTTCACAATTGTTACTTACATAAATTTCACCACCATTACACTATAATTGTAGTTATATTTCACTATTGTTGGTATAGTTTTGTCTCATTGTTAAATTGATTTTTTATCATTTAACTAATCTTTTACAACTATTATTTTAAATTGCATTTAACTTTCACCATTGTATTTCTCTTATTGCACTATTGTTGACCTAATATTTACATTATATAACCATTGTTATATTTGTATTTTTTTAATACTATTTTTGCCTCTATATTTCAACATAATTGTCACTACGAGAAAAAAAGGTAAACATTAAGGATCTTAATATAGATGATAAATAATAGTCGGTAATAAGACTTAACTTCGACAATTATTTGTTGTTATTAAGTCAAGGCACAAATCTATTTTTGATTGCAAAAAATGGCAAGTAATACTTTGCCCGATAATATTGTTGTTCCTATTAAGGGGCGCCAAGATCTCCCTCCCTAAATTTTTTCCTAAAAATTCATGGAAAAATAGATGTTGAAAATAAATTCTTGATACCAACAATTAGTTTGTCGATAATAAGGTATATTTTTGGGCAAAATTTCACGGAGGAAAATTTGCCACCGAGAAAAGGAGATTAAACAATTGTGCTTAATGCCAACGATTATTCCTTAATATGGATTACTTGTTCCTTAATAATAAGAAGTTTTCATTTTTTTACAGTCAAACCAAAATGATGTCACTTTATTTGTAGGCTCAATACCGGATATCTAGATTATCCATATTAAGGGACATTTATAAGCCAATTGCGAACCTTAACCCATCAATTCTTCACTTCGTCTTCAACCTTAGTCGCTTCTACCTTTTACCCTCAACCCTTTCCACCATTTTCCTTCCTTCACCTTCAACTTTCTCCTCCATTATTTTCCATTCTCAGCCATTCTCCACAAAATTTTCCCCTCTTTAAGGTTTGTTTTATTTTTAATTTGATTTTACCAATTTGTCATTTTGTGGTTGGAACCACCGGTGCACCACCATTGAAGATGCTCGAAGCACCATAACTGACGATGGAGTATTGCCAATTTTGCTAGAGTTGGCTGTATTTTCTTAAATATTGTTATTAATTTGATATGATTATTATTTATATATATTTGAGGGTTATTAGTTTGGTGATATAATTATGTATTTGTTTGTTTTTTTATATTTTAATTGTTGTGTAGTATATAAATTGAAATAATTTGTAGTTAGGTTTTATATAATTTGTTAATAGATTATTATACTTAGATTTTATATAATTTTATAATTAGATTATTGAAGTTATGTTATATTGGTAATTAGAGTATGATATGAAGTTGTAAGTATGCATGTTAGAGTAGAATAAAGATTACTATGTTAGAGTATAATAAATATTTTAGTTAATTTTGCTATTAATATATATGTGAGCATGCACCTTAGTATGTTTGCATGCTTTTATGGTAGCACATTAGTACACATTAAATTTGGTGATATGTCATTTTAATTTTTATGGTGAGTAGGTTTGAGTTTAATTAATAGTTGTTAGATTACGTGTTTAATAAGCATCTTATTATGTAAACAAGCATGGTAGATTGTATAATTAGCATCTTTATTAGGAAGGTGAGATATAAATATATAATGTTAACTCACGGTGTGTGAAAAAATAAATTCTAAAAAACAAGATCAATAATTTTAAGATAAGATGTAAATCGCTAGAAAGCTTTATTTTCACTTCTTATTTTATAATAATAAAAATAATGATGCCAATACATCAAAACAATTATGAAAATATAGAAACATTAACCTTAAATATAGTTAGAACCTTGGAAAATAATACAACTAAAATATTTGTATGATTTAAAAATACAAAAAAAAATGTATTCAGGATGTCTTGACTATAGATAATAATTAATAGTTATGCATGAACCAAGATATTGTGGACCTTATTAAATAATGAAAGTGTATAATATGAAGTGGGAAAAATATAGGTATACATAAAAGAGACTTTTATATTAGTTATCATTGTTGATAATTGTGTCTACTTTGATTTCATTAGGGCTTACTTCACTTGAAGGGGTGACAAAAAATTTAGATTTGGTTAAATTTTTTATTTTAAAGTGTCAATTACAAAACCAAAATACAAATATAGGAGTGTCACGCTGCATCCAACATAGAAGAGACACTCCCTATGCTTATCTTATGTTCGGTACAAGGCAAAGGTAACTTTGTACCTAGGACTTAGGTATGGGTATTTTTTTGATTCCAACACGATATAAGATACGAAATGAAGATAAGGGTATAAATAGTAAAAATAGAGGATTGGGAGTTCATAGAGAGATAGAGATATTTGGATAACCATACCCTATACCAATCCGATTAATGCTGACAGAAGTCAAGCACATTAAACATGGAAATTTACCTACAAAAGAAGGCATATTTGCCCGTGGAAATAAGTAGAACCCATAAAATGGATAATCGGTACACCACGTAATGAGTAAAGTAGCAATGAAACCTTAACATGAGTTCACATCATAAAATAGGCATACATGCATGCTAATATAAAATGATGCAAGGTAAATACTGATTCCAGATCTTATTATTAGATATGCAAATAATCAATTCTTTTATTTATGCTGAGTTAAGAGACTCCACTATTTTTAACCTAATGGAACAGATTGAAGCACCTCTCAGGGAAAAACACAACTAAGCCACTATTATTGTTCGATGGAACACACCTAATATATAACAAGGTAGCACACTCTTGATAACTATTCTTAAATTGATATAAATGTCTAAAATACCTCTTAGGGAATAACACACATCAACCACTATTATCGTCTAGTGGAATAGACACTATACTTTGGTCCCAACTCACGTAGTCTTTCACTTTAAGTAATTAATATATTTTTCATTAGTTACTTATCTCAAAATTATATTCTCATTCACATTGAGGTTATGGTCCCACTATTATTGATCTTGTGGAATAGACCGATGTACCTCTTAGGAAAAAATATATCGGAACCACAATGTAACACCCCAAAATTTACTATTTTTTTAAAAGTGGAAGAATTTAAATTAAAATCTGTGAATTCTGGGGATGTTACCGCCACACTTAGTACCAGACCGGTTCTCTCCGACCGTTCCAGTACCAAGTGCTAAGGCTAAAGAAAAGATTGACAATCAATTATAAATCAAGACAAACTAAACTCTAAATAAGCATTAAATGGTTGTAAAACAAAATCAGAGTACGCATAAAGAATTGTTATTCAAATTAAAAAGAGAAATAGCTTACTACCGATAAAAGATTAATAAAAGGAAATAGAATCACATAAAGACTGAAATATGGCCACAACTCTCTCAAACTTTGAGCCAAAACATGCTCAACACTCAGCCCCGCCTGATGTCTCGCCCACCTGCACAAAGTCAGAAGGGCATACTACTCGTGGGAATGAGCAGCACCCATGAAAAGGGTGATCAGTACGCTACGTATTGAATAAGGTAACCGAGCACTAAGGCCAACACATAACAACATATAAATAATGCAGAATAATAATAATAGAGCATAAGACGAACATGATAATAGAAATGCATATGACCATTCAGGTAAAAGTACAAAGGCCCATATATAATCTGATTCAATTACTTAATTAATCTCTGATCATAAATCGATTCACACCATGCTTTTTATCGAATCCATGAGAGTACAGGAGCACCCCACTATTATAATCGGTGGACCGGTCACACATAAAGCATCATGCCCTAACCACTATTATTACCGGTGGATCGATCACATATAGGGTAAAACCCTAACCACTATTATAACCGGTGGATCGGTCACACATAGGGTAAAAACCATAACCACTATTCCTAATCGGTGGATCGGTTCGACTCCTGCTCGCATAGTGTTCCACCGTAATTAATTAGCGTCTTTTATTTTCCTTAGCAAAACTCTGGTTTATTTTCATTGAGATTGGGATCCCCCACTATTATAACCGGTGGGCCGGTCACATATAGGACATCATGCCCTAACCACTATTATAAACGGTGGATCGGTCGCACATAGAGTAAAACCCTAACCACTATTATAACCGGTGGATCGGTCGCATATAGGGTAAAACCCTAACCACTATTCCTGACCGGTGGATCGGCTGGTCCCGTCTCAATATCTTCCACTTTAATTAATTAATATCTTAAGTATCTTATTCACAGGCTTTGACCTAGAACATGCATGAATCATTCCCTTTACACTTCACACATCACAAATCATAAATTCCATATTCATAATTACACTTTAATCACCAAACACACATGATACCACAAAAACCATAACCAGCCACACCAAACCCTAATTGTCCACACAAACCCTAGCTCAGTCTCCTAAGTACCCTTATATTACTCCACGTACTATTTTTCATCCAAAGTGTTCCAACACCCAAACAACACTTACATTACCTTCCTCACATTCCAAATTAATGATCCATTTGTAAACTTCACGCCCATGCAAATGTTACACATCCCATGCAGCCATTTGAATTTTTCATGCAAACCCTAAGTTCATCCATATGAAACCCTAGATTCAAACCATATAAAACCCAAAGATTCATTCATACCAAACCCTAAATTCAATCCATACCAAACCGAAGATTCATCCTTACCAACCCTAAATTCAATCCACACAAAACCAAAGATTCATCCATACCAAACCCTAGATTCAAACCATATAAAACCAAAGATTCATCCTTACCAAACCCTAAATTCAAACCATATAAAACCAAATATCCATTCATACCAAACCCTAAATTAGATTCTCCTATACAACACCATAAATTAGATTCTTCCATACAAAATCATAAATTATATTTTCCCACACAAAACCATAAATTAGATTCCCTCATATAAAACCATAAATTATATTCTCCCACACAAAACCATAAATTAGATTCTCCTATATAAAATCATACATTAGATTCTCCCATACGACATTATAAATTACATTCTCCCATACAACATCATAAATTAGATTCTCCCACATAACACCATAAATTAGACTCTTCTATACAAACCATAAATTATATTCTCTCACACGAAACCCTAAATTTCCCATTTTATTCTTCCACTCATGAATCATTAGAATACTTAGGTCAACTCCCATCCCTTGGTCAACTTATTTTCCCCATTCTCCTTTTTCATCCTTTCTCCCACACAACCCACATCAACATCCTCACATGCATGTCTTACAAGGTCACAAAACATATCATCACATATACATAATACACATGCCATATAACAACACAAGAACATACTTGAACTCCACGTTATACCACATACGAAATAATTAATAATGATAAACATAGGATACATAGCATACGAAGCACATAATGCATATAAATACACCAAAGGCCTTAGCACCCCTTACCTAAAACGACACTGGTCTTGGAGCACGCTCCTACGCTTCCTTAGGACTTTGACAAAATAATAACATATTAATAAAAATAACATTAACAAATTTCTAACTTTACTAAAGATATAAGCAATAATAGAAATATTATAAAGTTTGATAATATAGGGTTAAAGACTTTACCCTAATAATAATAATGATACTAAAATAATAATAGCAAAGCTACTAAAAATAATATCAACGATAATATAATTAAGAATAATAATAATAGTAGCAATAATAATAACAATAACAATAATAATACTACTCGCATAATAATAATAATAATAATAATAATAATAATAATAATAATAATAATAATAATAATAATAATAATAATAATAATAGCAAAACTAATAGTAAAGTAGTTGTAATATTAATAATGAAATAATAGTAATGGCAATTTCGAAATAGGAATAATAATAATAATAATAATAATAATAATAATAACATATTAATATTAATAATAGTAATAATAGAAATAATAAGAATAATAAGAATAAAATTGAATTAAAAAAACAATAGGGCTTCAGCCCTCAATAGAAATAATAATCAAAACCTTAATAATAATAATAATAATAATACATATTAAAAAAATAATAGTATTTATATTCAAATAAATGAAATAAAATAAATTAAGGCTTATAAAAATAGGGAGAAGGGTTCAAAGGGTCTAGGATTCAACCTTAGGCTGGTGGGGATAGGCGGCACTGGCGGTGGTGCACGGCGGCGGCACTGGCGGTGGCCGAAAAAATGGAAGAAAAGTGTAAAAGTTGGATGCGGGAAAAATGATAGGTAGAATGGAGGTGGGAGATAGGGTGTTTAGAGTTGCCCAAAAGGAGAGGGACATAATAAGGGTGGCGGCGCATGGCGGCGGCGGTGGTGGTCAAATAGGGAAAGAGAAGAGAAAGAGAGGAAGAGAGGGAGAAAGAGGAAAAGAAAGGTAGGGGAAGATAGGGGAGGGTCTGAAGAACAATTTGGGAGGTGAAAGGAGCGGCGGAATAGGTGGATAAGGGTGGTTCGAAGGGCGGCGGAGATAGAAAATAGGGTTGATCGGGAAGATAACTTTGCACGGCCAAGGTGGCTCATGCAGGAAGAATCGAGGGATATGGAACATTTGGTTAGCTAGAGGGCGGTGTAAGGAAGAGTTTGGTAGGCGGAGTGGGTGGCGACGTTGGCTGACGGCGTCAGAGCTGGCGTCTAAAGGGGAGGCGGCGACAAAGGGAGGATTCCCTGGGTTCGAAAAACAAAACGGAACTACAGGGTTGGTAAGGGGTATTTATAGGGTTTAAATGAAAGTTTAGGGTATGTGGGTCGGCGAGGGAGTAAGGAAAGTAGGGTTAGGGTCACCGGCGGCGATGGTTGGCCGGTGGCAGCAATTTTCGGGGGAGGGGGGTTAATTGGCTGGGAGAGGGAGAAATGTGCGAGGAGAGGGGGAGTTAGTTGGGCGAAAAGGTCAAAGGGTCAGCAGGGGAGAGAGAGGAGCGAAACGGCTGGTCAATGACGGCGAAAAACTAGGGCATAGGGGTGGCGGAAATGACGCAGGTCAGCGGCGACGGGGCTGGGTAGGCGCGAAGGAAGAAGAAGAAGAAGAAAGAAAAGGCTGGACCTGTAACACCCCCAAAATTCACTACTGAAAAATTTCGTTTAATACAAAGGAAATTAGTGGAAGCAAATTAATAAACCGTGAACTTTGGGGATATTACCGCCACACTTAGTACCAGATTGGTTCACTCCTACCGTTTCAGTACCAAGTGTTAAGGCTAAAAGAGAAAATTACAATTTTACGAGAAACTTAAGCATATATAAATCAGAGTAGCGCAGTTAACAATTTACGAGAGTAAAATCCAATAACGGTGGTTACAAATAACAAATACATTGAATTTAAAAGAGATAGATTAAAACCCTAGAATTTACCGGATAGTACCTTACGCTCTTTCCCGAGATCCCACTTAAATAGCACCTGAATACGATCTGCAAGGGGTACTGCCCATTGAATAGGCAGGGGCCCCACGAAGGAAACCCTTCAGTACTACGGTACTGAGTAACTCTTTAAAAACACACTTAAAAATAGGCACGCAATGTAACACATGAAATACTACTGCATTCGTACATAACCATAGGTGTAAACATGATATTTGGATCCATTTATTCACACATCCAACAATTCGATCAGATATTAATAGCGTATGCTTAACATGCACTTTCGTACATTCACATACTTAACAAGTCAACCAAATATTAATAGGCCATAATGAATAATCGATATATTTCGGGCCTTAAGGCCATTGGTCCATCATTAATCAATCATCTCAATGATTAGTATTTTTCCATAACTTATTCACATCCAAATCAAATTTATTGAGCTTGGGACCCCCACTATTCTAGCCGGTGGATCGGAATACATACATATATATATATATATATATATATATATATATATATATATATATATATATATATATATATATCATCCAGGGTAAAACATCCTGTGCCACTATTATATCCGGTGGATCGGTACTCATAAACATCAATCAGGGCAAAACATCCTAGGCCACTATTATTTCCGGTGGATCGGTACTCATAATATATAATTCAACTCGGCCCGACTCATTAATCTTTCACTTTAACGATTAATGTTTTTCCTTTTTAATCAGCAAAACAATTCCATTTATTTTCCTCGATAGGGAGATCAAGATCCCGGTACACAAAGGTACACTGGTCGCACTGGTGCATAAAAGCTACTCAGTACCCTTCAACTATCAACCCAGGGACGTAAAGGTACCCTGGTTGTACTGGTGCATAAAGCTAACTCAGTACCCTACCGACAAGGACACCTAACCCTTAAGTATGCATACCCCCTAACTAGGTTTGTAGAGCTAGATAGAGTAAATATAGGGCCTGGCTGGGGCACAAAGGCACACTAGCAAATACCAAATAATCTTGGGCTAAACCACGTCTTTAGGGTAGCGACCCCTAAAGAGCCACAATTCCCGATCTCGAGGTCTTTCACTTTAAGTATTAGTGTCTTAATTAATGGTGATCACAAAAGCACAACAATCAGATAATTATCCAATTTTAATCGTTCAAATATCATCATAAATTTCTTATTCAAATGGTCGTCCAAGGTAACACAGAATAATCATCAAGGCCATCTTAATCTCATCTAATTTCGAATTAGAATTCGTTCTCGTGATACCTACTAATCATCAAATGCTCTTACCTCGCTAATCAGCGTTATTTGACATATTAGATACAAACTACTCATTTACCCCTTACTTATAAAATTATTAAGTCATCCCTTCCTTACTTGACAAATTACCATATTACCCTCCTTGTTACAAAATTACCAAGTTACCCCTTATTCAATTTAGGTTACCAAGTTATTACTCATACTTATTAGGTCACTAATCCCCCTTAATAATTATTACACTTAATATACTTTCCATTTAGTTGGTTAGATTACCACTTTGCCATTTTCCTTTATTATAAATAATAAATTATCCTTGAGTTGGTTAATTTACCAAATTACCCTTCCTCCTTATCCTAATTACCAAATTAACCCTTTATTAAGTTAATTACTAGCTTACTGTCCTCTATTATCAATTACCAAACTACCCTTCTTCATTGTCAAAATTACCAAAATACCCCTGGTTGGTTAAATTACCAAATTACCCTTTTATATGATCATAATTACAATTTTACCCTTCTCTGTTATTAGATTTACCAAATTACCCTTTAGTTATCTAAGTTACCAAATTGCCCTTCTTAATTGTCAAAATTACGAAAATACCCTCTAGTCGGTTAAATTACCAAATTACCCCTCACATTTATCATATTTACTATTTTACCCTTCTCCATTATTAAATTATCATTTTACCCTTTTCTTTTATTAAATTATTATTTTACCCTTCTCAATTATTATAATCGTCAAGTTACTCCTTTCCAATTTTCACTTTTATCCCTTTTATTTGCAAAATTACCATTTTGCCCTTTTGTTATAAAATTACCGATTTGCCCCTTTATTACAAAATTATCAAATTTCCCTTTTATTACAAAATTACCAATTTGCCCTTTTATTACAAAATTACAAAATTGCCATTTTATTATGAATTTACCATTTTACCCCTACTTCCAAAATTACCATTTTATCCTTTTATTAACAAATTTACCATTTTACCCTTGCCTCTAAAATTACCAAAATACCCTTTTTAATTAAGAATTACCTTTTTACCCTTAGCACACCCCTTATATTAAATTATTATTATTACTACATAAAATATTAACTTTAATGCCTCATCTACAACTCTTATAGTTAATACAATATTATTAGCACCCCTATATATATATTAGGCCATTTTCTTGTACAAGATACATTAGTAAAATCCCCTAAGGCTCAAAAAATATTAAACATGTATTAAATATCACAATAGCATAAAACAACATGGATAATACTTAACATTTCCCTTAACAACCAAATTATTACCTTAAATAATATTTCCATACATAGCAACAATCTATCATGCTTCCTTTTCATCAATCAACACAAGAACCACATATTTTATATTAAACAACACAAACCAAGCATAATAACATACGTTAATCCATGTGTTTAAGTGGGATTTAATGATTACCTCGATTCCTGCAAAAACAAACCTTACCGGTATCCCAGTTAAAGGTCCAAACTTTAATTATCAAAACCAATACCTAAAAATAATATCAAGGCTTATTACATTAGAAAAGATAAAAACCAAATTATAAGGCTTTATAACACTTAATTAATCAAATAATTAAACTAAAATATTATTATACCTTAAAAATTATTATTTTCAACTAAATTAAAGAGAGCAGCAGCTCATGCTGCTCATGCAGCATGAGCTGCATGCAAGGAAAGAAAAAGGAAGGCTCGAAGGTGGTGGAAATAGGGAAGGATAGGTATTTTCGGGTTGGTGGTTTGGGGATAAGAAAAGGGCATGGTGGGGAAGGATTTGGGGCAAGGGGATGGTGCAGAAGTGTAGAGGGGGTGTAGGTGGTGGTCGGGGATGGGTTGAAGGTGGCTAAAGGCGGCGGAGGCGGTGGCAGCAAGGCTGCGAAGAGGGGATGCCGAGGGGGGTTGAGATGGAGGCTGGTGAGGAAGGAAAATGGGGAGGAAAAATGGAGGATTTCAGGTGCATTTTGACCAAATGAGGATTGGGGATGGTAGAGGGGGTTGCAGGGAGTAATTAGGTGGATTAGGTGGCAGCAGGAGCGGCGAGACGACGTCGGAATACGGTGGTGCAGGGTGGTTGCCGAGAAGGGAGGGAGAGAAGAGAAAGAGAGGAGAGGAGGAAGAAGGGGGCTGCGAGGTGGCTTGATGGGAGTTGTGATGGCTCGAGGGTGAGGTAGAGGGTGGCAGGAGGTGGTGTAGATGGTGGTTGAGGAGGCGGCGGCGGCGGAGATGGGTGGCGAAACAAAAATAGGGGAGAGAGGGGAGGAGAAGAAAGGGAGAAAAGGAGAGGCTCTGGTAAGGCATAAGGCTCGAAAAAAATGCAGAGTGAGCATGGAAGGAGGAATAAATAGGAGAGGAAGAGAAGGGAAGGGATAGGGGCTCAAGGGGTGGCTATAGGTGGTAGAGAAATGGGAGTTGTAGGGAGAGGGAGAAGGGATGGCGACGGAAGGGAGAGGGAGAGGGAGACAGGGATGGTGGGACAGGGATGGCAGGAAAATGACGAGAAGGAGAGGGAGGGAGATAGGGAAGGTCAACGGGGGAGAGGGAGTTGCAGATTGGGCGGCAAAAATGGTGGAGGATGGCCAGGATTATCGCCGGGGAAAGAGGACGAAGAAGAAGGGAAGAAGAAAGAAGGATCGGGGGTTGGGGTGTTGGGCGCGAGCGACGGGCGGCCGAAGAAAGAAACGAGCCGGCCCGGTCGGGAGAGAAAGGAAAGAAAAGAAAGAGGGCAGGCCGGCTCGTGCGGGAGAAGGAGGAGGGAGTCGGGCCGGGGAAAGGAAAAAGGAAAAGGGGGAGGAGGGGGAGAGAAGTGGGTCATGCCCAAACGTAGGAGGGCAAGGAGCAGGCCAGCCAGCCGACGACCCAAAGAAGAAGAAAAAGAAAGAAACGAGAAAAAGAAGAAAAGGAGAAGGAAAAAGGAAAAAGAAAAGGGAAAAAGGAAAAAATAATTTAATTGATAAAATAATAAAATAGAATAATTGTGGGTAATAAATTTATTTAATATTTTAATTTTAGATAATTAAAATATAAGGGTTAAAAAGGATAGTTTTTTGTAAAATAAGGGCTTAAAATTTTATTTAAATAATAAGAGTATAAGAAAATAAGAAAATATTTATTTTAATTTATTAAATATTTATAATAAATTTTATAAGCTCAAAAATCCATAAAATAATTAAATTAAAATATTTAAAAGCTAATTTATCCAAAATAAAATTTATTTATTAAAATATAGACTTTTAAAAATTTTGGAGATTATAGGATCGGGCAGTTCGGGAAAGAAAGAAAGAAAGGAAAAGAAGAGGAGACCGAGCAGTCGGGCACTCATTAAAATGGGGGTGCAAATGCAGCATTCAAGGAAAATAACACACAAAACACGGCGCTGGGAGAGGGAAGGAGGCGCTAGCCACACGGGCTGGGCTGGCCGAAGGAAAGGAAGAAGGGGAACTAGGCCGCGAGCTGGCCCAATTCGGGGAGGAGAAAAAAAAAGAAAAGAAAAGAAGAAGAAAGAAAAAGAAAGAAAAAGGAAAAAGGAAAAGAGAAAATAATTAGGTTGGGTATTTAAATTAATTAAAATATTTGAGATATTTAAAAATAATAATATTTAAATCCCTTTTTAGGCTAATTTAGGATATTTTTAAGATTTTCCATAAAATCCATTTTAATTAGCAAATCACTCTAATTTTCTTCAATTAAATTATTTATAAAATTTATATTGATTTGAAACTATTTTCCCTTTCTTATTTTAAATAAAATAATTTATTTAATTAATTTCCAAAATAAAATTCTTAATTAGCTAAAATGCCAAAACTTTTTCTAATAAAAATTATTTATTATTTTCTTCTTAAATATCCCTAATTAATTCCCTTTTATTTTAATAAAAATAATTTATTAAATTAATTTCTTTCTAATAAAATATTATTTAACTATAATTTTTAAAATTAGAAATTTTGGGGCATTTCACACTATTATCGTCCTATGGAACGGATAAACAAAACACCTCGGTCCAACTCATGAGATCTTTCACTTTAACTAATTAATATCTTATTATTAATTGGTTTTATAAGCACAATACATAATTGAAATTAATAAAGCACAAACACATAGTTATTAAGGCAGTCTTCAAGTAATACATCCATAATTTCCTTACAAAACCCTAATTTTATGTTATAAGAATAACCCCTTCAATAGCACTCATTTATAAACCAATTTTAGCACACCTTCATAAATTATTATTATCAACATATCTAAAAATTAAGGTCTAAATCTAATTTTTTACACATGAGAGAACAACCCTATATCTAGAGTTACTATTTACAATCCCTACGAAACTCTAATTTTATAAGTTAGGTATAATTTTTTTCTATAAGACTCATATAATCACCAAATTAAATATATATATTCCTAGTATTGACAGTATATCTAAAAATTAGGTTCTAACTCCAAAATCTTATGCATATGATAATAACACAACCTCTAGTACTACTATGCCCAATTTCAGCCATTTTCTCATTTTATTTGGACTTAATTCATTCATAATTACACCAACCAATTCACATAATACCATTAGAATATTTCAAGCCATTTAACATGATTCCCAATTTTAACCATTTTTTCAATTTAATTTGGATTTAATTCATTCATAATTACTCGAACCAATTCACATAATATTATTAGAATATTTTAAGCCATTTAAAACATTAAAATACCAAAAAATTTATATAAAACCCATATTGATCAAAATACCTATAAGGATAACCAAACACCCTTATTTCATAATAACCTTATATGTTTGATATCATTATTTTCCAACCCTCAATTTATTTCTTAATCATACATATTAATCATGCTCATGTTTCACTTATCATACTTATTCAAATCCACGTACAATACTATATGCCATACTAATTCTCTTAGGTTATACAATATAAAAATTATTGCAATTATATTGTATAAATGCATTCTTTCTCATCTTACTCACTTTCCATCATATGATACCACATTATCACATCATAAAATTAGCAACATAATCATAAAAACACTCTTGGCTGCATCTAGGGGTGTGGAAACAACACTAGATGCCATGGCTAAAGGGGGTGCAATGTCACTTTGTGCTTAATCTAAGGGAGGTGGAACATAGGTACGTGACGATGGTGTGTTGTGCAACGTGAGATGGGGGTGCTTGTTGAGGGTTTGTGACACAGATGAAGAGGTATTAAGGGGTGGTTTCGGTGGTTGGTTTCTAGTGAAAAATGACGATGTTCAGTGGTCAGGGGTGGCAAGGGATGGGTGATGTTTGGCTATAACGAATAGGATAGAAAGGAAGGAAAACATGGGGGTGTTGCTTGGGTTGGGTGTTTGGGTTAAAGGAGGGAGTAAGGGAGTTAGGTGAGGAAATAAAATGAAGTGAGTAGAGATAGTGGAGTGTATATATATAGAAAAGAGGTGGTGTGCATGGTGAGAGACAATAGAGAATGTAAGGTAGAGAATTAGGCGCAAAGGAGAGGATCAAGGGGAATTATTGGGGTAAAACTTTTAACCTCCTATACTAGAGATTTGGGGAGGTGATGATAAAGGTAGGATAGGTAGGCTTAGAGTGTGAGCATGGAATAAGGGATTTGGTCGGGATAAGAGAGAATTATGCATGTAAAGAAGGAATAAGAAGAAGACAACGAAGAAAAAGGAAAAAAGAAAAGGAGAAAGAGAAAAGAAAAAAAAGAGATAAAGTAAATAAGTTTTAGGGTTAGGGTTAGGATTAGAATTAGGTTAAGATAATTTAGATTATGAAAATAAGGTAAAATTAATTACCAACCAGCCGGGGTTAGTTTTGGATTAAAAATATTAATGACTTGGAATAAATATTAGGATTAGATTAAGATTTAGGATTAAGAAATTAGGGTAAGGAAAAATGACATTTATTGAAATTAGGATTAGGTTAAGATATTAATTACTTAGAATTAAGATAGAATAAATTTGGGGTAATACAATATTGCTTGGTCTATATAATTATCCTTTAGTCATTTTTCAATCTCTTATCTTTTCTTTGAATCCTCATTAAATTCCTATTTTTATCTGATGTTGTTGATAATAATGAAAAATTTCACGAGTACAAATGATTTACACAAAAAAAACTATTAGTGTTGAAAAATTAAAGGTAAAAAAGTTAATATTAATTAATTTGACATAGTTAGAGCATTAAATGATTAATCCATAATCATTATTTATTTTAAGTAAAATGTTAAACTTTAACCTTATATATTAATTAATGATGATGATATAAAAAGGGCTTAAAGCTTTAATATTATTTAATTTTACATAGTTAAAACCTTATGTAATAGTGGACCTAAAATATTTGTGTAGTTTACAAAAATAAAAATTATTATATACAGGCAACATCATAGAATGATTAATGAAATTTAAAGAAAAAAAAAACCTCTCTCATTGAATATGCATTATTTTATATGGCTGATGTTGTCACTTGAGGTCATGGTGGTGATGGTGATTTACATACTATACAATAGATGTTGGAACTTAGAAGGTATAGAATTTGATCTATTACATTTTTTCCTTAATATTACTTTTATAATTTTATTATCTTAATGATAAAATTAATACATGCATGTTTTAGGTCCTAGGAGGATAGTCCGAGAAATAAATAAAGATATGATGATGTTGGAAGAGTTTGAAAGATGTGGAAGTCAAAAGTTTGAGGTGGAATTCGTTTTTATGCTACCACGTTAAATGTTATTGGTTCATATGGTAAATAGTTTACTAGGTGTGTTGGAAACAAGATTGGGACTACTACCATGTTATAAGAGGTGGCCATATGTCCCTCCTTAGCGTAAGGTGAAGATCCTCCCCTAAGTTAAGGTAAAATTTATTTATTATCTTTTATGATTAAATAATCAAATCTAAATTTTATAATTTCTAACACATGTTTGAGTATACATGCAGATATATTTTTATTTGACTTTATGGAGGGCAATTTCAACATGTCCTAGGAATCAATTAGGTCTCGATCGAACGGTGGTTGATATTTACAAATACTGTAAGAGTGATTATAAAAATTATTGATAAGAAGACAATGATTATGTCTTTTTTTTTAGCCAGGCGTTTGGCAAAGTTATATCAATTTATGAAATTTAGAGGATTTAAAAGTAATATTATATTGTGTTATATAAATTGAATAAAATTTCACGTAAAGAATATAAACAAATTATTATTATTTTTTGTTGGTGAAAGCTCTAGCAAAAAAAATAATAGTAATGATGTAAATAGGACAAAACAAATCACTGTCTCTTATCATATCACATAATTGTCATCACAATATCGGTCACAATATTGCTACAAGAAGGCATTTTAACTTTTAATTCTTATTTTTTCACTAATAATGTATTTTAATATATTAACTTTTCTCTTAAAGTTAGATGGGTCAATCCCTACTTGCCGTTAAAATCTATAGAAAAATGCATTTTAAGGGGAAAAACAAACGGGTCACTCCTGAGACCAATGATAGTTTTATAAGTTAGTTATATATAATTAATAATAATGTTTTTAATATTATTTATAATATATGTCTATTTTTATCATGCACAGAAGAAAATGTTAAGAAAACGAGAAGAAACTTTGTCACAGATAACTTTTAGTAGTGCTTATGTGAGTGATCTTACACTTCCAAAAGTTGATAAGGAACCAATATTCGAGGAAGTCTTAGGCAGTTGTCTAGTATATATAAAAGACGTGGGATGAAGACTTGCAGAGGAGGGAGCAAGTCATGATACTTCTCACATGAATTAGATGCAAACTAATCCACTATAATATCAAGAATGGAATATCTCAGGTAGAGAAAGGCCAAAAACAAATGAATGAGTGTCTAGTCAAACAAATAGCATTTGAGCATAAGAAAGAATAATTACCACAAATGAAAGCTTTTAATATTAAATGGGCTCAAGGTCTTTCGCCTATGCCATATAATTAAGATTAAAATGAATATGAATTTTAGGTTTTATATTAGTATTGACAAATTAAATGTAATAATATTATGTTAGTTTTGTAAATTATATTCTTATAACAACATTCAACTTAAAAATATTATTTATATTATTAAATATTTCTAATTATTTTTTATTTTATATTATATATTCATATTATAATTTCATATATTATATTTTTTGTAAAAAAAGAGAGCTCATTGTTAAGGATAAAATCGTCGGTAATAAGATTTTCTAAAAATTTTAAATTTTTTATTATCTAAAATCGTTGGTAATAAGTATTTTTGGAATTCGTTTTTTTAACCTAAACCCATCAGTAATAAGCTTATTACCAAAGATAAAATCATTAGTGATAAGCTTATTATTTAATATAAAATTGTTGGTAATAAGGTTTCCTATATTTTCTTTTTAAAATCCCCCTACCGATAATAAGGTTTTTTTAATTCAAATTTTAAAATATAATTGTTGGTAATAAGAGTCTCAAATTTAAATTGTTAGAAAACTAACATCTTCAAAATGTTGGTACTAAGCATAATTCCAATGAAAATATCATTGGTGTTACATCTTATTACCGACGATCAATAAATTGTATGTAACAAACTTGTTACCAACCCACTTGTAGCACTAATTTAATACCAATAAGCTTTCCCTCTTTAATGACGATTTATATGATCACTATTTTCCTTATTTCTGTCTCTATGTTTCACCATCATTGTGTCCGTGCTTTACTATTATTACTATTGACATTTCATCATTATTACATTAAATTTTCACTATTTTTTTTCTCTACTTTCACTATTATTGAAATGATATTCACTATTATACAATCATTATTATACTTCTGTTGCACTACTACTACCTTTATGATTTACTATAGTTGTTTCAATATTTCACCACCTTCATCACCATGTTTTATCATAATTATTACTAATTTTTCACCATAACTATTTCCATATTTCACTATTATTATTATTGATATTTTATCATAGTCGTATCCACATTTCACCATCGTTGCCTCTATATTTCACCATTATTATTATTAAAATTTTATCATCATTTTTTGTTAAATTTTACCATTGTTGAACTGATACTTATCCTTGTATAACTATTGTTACTTCTATATTTTACCATAATTATCTCCATATTTTACAATTATTTTTATAAATTTTACCATTGTTAAACTAACGGTCACCACTTTACAACTACTTTTATACTTGTATTTTACTGTTATTATATCATTCTTTTCTTATAGTTGTCTTCATATTTTATCATAGATATTTTTATATTTTACTATAACTATTATTATTTTTCCTCAACATTAGTCATGCTTTTTCTTAAAAAATGAATTTGTCATGTTCATCATTATTAAGATATAGTTATCTTAATATTTTATTATTTTTAAATGTTTTATCACTATTTTTAACCATTTTTTTTATACCAAAAGTATATTAATATGAAAATCTATTTGTGGATAAATATGTTATGAACATTATGATGCTTTCTTTTTTCTTCTAATAATCATAGTAAGGGATATATTTTTTTTAAATAGTTAACGTCAACATGACGTTAGCATGATATACAACATACATGATACATAGTGTTATACGATAGAATTATCCAAGCAGTTATAGTTGCATACATTCTAACTGACAACCAACTTTTTTAATTGAATTATTTTTTCCTACAACAAAAGTTGAGATAAAAAAAAAGGTCAACGGATAAAGTTTTCACTCATTACCATTTTATAATACATATATGATGTAACAACGTGGTTTATTTTTTAGTCTAATAAAAATAATTTTGACTCTTTTTTATAAGGTTTTAAATTATATGTGGTCAGAAATGAATCTTTTTTTTTTTTTTGGGATACGTCTGAGGGAGTATATCCCTAAAACAAAAGAATCCAACAAAAACTAGAATACATCTAGAATATACTGCTCCAGCTTGGTCCAACATAAGTCGGACGATCATCATACAATAGACAATGGTTGTAAGACGTAAATAGTCGTAAAAGACATCGGCCAATATATTCAGCCCCAATGGTGTTGAACCCGTTGTTAAAGTTTGGCCCCGTAGTTAGAAGAAGCCCATTTATCCAGCTCCTACTCGTGTTCGTAGGTCATCTAAGTCTAGGATATTTAAATATTAAAATTTTTGAATATTCTAAAACTAGATATTGGATAACAAATTTTAGTATTTAAAAGATTAAATATTCAAAAAAAAAAAAATAGATATCTAAATTTTAAATTAAATAAAATATCAGATATTTAAAATTTTTATACATCGAAAATAAAATATATTAGAAAAAAATTATTTAATTAAAAAATAATAAATTAATGATATTTAAATTAATATCACCAAATTATTTTATTTTATTATTATTTATATTATATTTAACCAGTAATTCTAAATACTATATAATATTTAAATATTAAATAAAAATATATAATTTTTCGTATTAGATACTATTTATATTTATTGAAGAAGATATTTACTTTATTAATTTTTTATTTATTAAATCAGTTATTTAATTTTTAAAAAAATATTATATAATTCATTAAATTTTAATTCGGATATTATATCGACTATCCACTGCTACGAACGCCAATTATTGTTCTTGCCACCACCACCACCGCTACGAACGCCGACGATCGTTCTCGTCACCACCACTGCTCACCATCTTCCTCCCCTCCTTGATTTTCGTTCATCGTCTTCACCACTCTCTCCAGATCACGCCGCTCAGTAAATTGTGAGAGGGTTGTGTCTTGTTTTCAGGTAGTTCATCTGTCCATACCTTCCACTCTTATTTTGTTTTTTTAGGATTAATTAGTTATTTAGGTTTTTTATTCTTGTGTTGTAGGGTTTTAGTTGTTAAAACCAGTTATTGACGACCTAGTACTGTCAAGCATGATGGCTTTAGCCTTGAATTTTATACAATGGTTTCTTATAGCTACCGGAATCAATGATGCTTGAAATGTTATACCATTTCCAAAAACTTATGGTGAAATAGCCCACTGATTTGTTTTCTTCTGTGTTACAATTAATGGGCACCTGTTTCTATGGCTTCTAATGTGGGCAACGGGCATGGGACTTTTGATTACGTTATTGTTGGCTAGGCTTGTGTGGCGACTGGGAAGCACTTCGCTGAGCTTTGTAGGGAGGAGTACACGGATTGGGCTCGGATGTTGTTGTGAATTATAGCTAAGCTTGCTTTGATTGGAGATAATATTCAGGAGGTCATTGGGAGTGCTATTGCGATTAAGATTTCGAGTCGGGGCTTCATGTCATTATGGGATTTCTGGTCCTGGTACTCGAACAGGATTTATCTGATGATAATCTCAGAGCTTTACAAAAGATGGGAGATGTCGCCAAGGACAAGTTTTATAGAGTAAACCTCTTTCTGAAACCAGTTGAATTGATTCTTTGTCTTTAATTATTTATTTATCAATTTTACAGCTACAGTAGTATATTACGGGATTTCATTGTTTGATACTGGGAGAATCAGCTGGTGTATTTGGCTGTCTGATGATATATATTTTTTTTTGTTGGCATACTTCGTGGTTATTTATTTGTTTGAAATGAAAAACTTATGCAGTAAATTAAGGTTTTTGATAGGTTGCCTTGTGGGTCCTGAGGGCTTCCTTGTCCATAAATTTTGTTCGTGTTAATGTTAGTTGTCCCCGATCATTCCTCTAGCAGACAAAGGGGCTTGTAGTTTAGGCCTTTGACAGGAAGATGTGATATTAAAGAATCTTGCTGGGTTGCATGGAAACTAGGAAAGGAAATAGGAAAAGGGACCAAAGCAAAGGAGAAAAATTGGCTTTGGTAAAAGGAAGACGAGGAATTTTGAAAGAAATGTTTATTGACAAAATAATGTTATAACCTGGGTTGTCTCAGTGGTTGGGCTTGCTTGAGGAAAGTTTGTTTCTGTGTACCTGAATAATAATTTGTATACATAAACTTTAGATTTGTCAATAGTTGTCCAATAATAAGTAATTTTGTGTATTTGCATGTCCATGATCTCTTTACAGCATTGATAAATAATATAATTGTGAAGGATTGCTGAACTGACACTCTGTAATTCCTTATGCACGTTGATCGTCCCTTTCAGTGAGTGTACAAACTACTGTTGAGTTAACTGAATTGAGGAAGTACGAGAATTATTTTCTTGCATTGAATTATGGCTTACCTCTAAAGAATTTGACAAGAGCTTGCTGGAGCTCCCAACAAATTTTTGCTTCCAAAACATTTGCAAAATGGAAATGTTTGTATCAACAATATTTACATGCAACCTAAAGAGCATGCATGTATAGATTTCTCTTGTGCAGATCATCACAAATGTATGGATATTTTTCTTTCCATCAAGTATGTTCTGAAAATTATAAAAGCTTATTTAGCATAAGTATATGCAATCTAGGCTAGTGGCATCCCTTACATGCCAATTTATATGAAGTCTGCTTTTATGCTGGAAAATATTTACTTAAAAGAACAAGGCATAGTGCAAATATGAATGATGTAGAACAGGGAGGAAGAAGAGAGATTAGAAGGATGAGGGAGAAGGAGGGAAGAAGGAAAGTAGCGTGAAGAACAGAAATCAGGAGCTTAGAGGAGAAGGAAACTGGATAGATTCAATAATCGATATTCAGTCATTCAAATCTGAAAATCAACCTATGCCTAAGGGTCTATATATAGGCCAAAGGACTACAAGATAAACATAAGATAAAGATAATCTAAACCTAAGATAATAATCTTATTTAGTTGATGTAGATAATTATCCAAATTTATATCTAAATAATGTCTAAAATGTCTAGCTACTAAAAGATACAATATCTCTAATAATTTGGTCTGCATCAGTGAAAGTCTGAGATTTATTATGATATTGTCTCCATCCTTGTTTCCATTATTGCTAGATCTTGGAAACGAATCCAGAGGATGAAGTCAAGGCAGATGGAGCCAATATTGATCTCGACTCACCAAGGGAAAGAAGGTGTTTTGTTTTGATGACATCAACGCTGCAGATAAGCTTGAATTTAGTTTGTTTTGTCGCTGATATGCTTTTTGCTTGCATGAAATTGGACCCGCTACCTCCCACCCCCAAACAAACTAGACCTTGCACTATGCATGCATGTTTTGTAACAGTAATTTTTTAAATTAATATTTTATATTAATGTCATTGTTAAAAAAATATACAGAGGAAGTAAAGATTTAGTTTTACCTTTGAAAAATAAAATTCTTGGGAAAATATATTCTTACAATCCCCAAAGATGAATATTTTATATTTTATGGTGATCTCGCTTAACTAACCTCCAGTTTCTTCTTAGCTTCATTTATTTATGAATGGCAGTCTGAATGATGAAAAGTAACCGAAACATAATTAAAGGAGAGGGATAATGGAGATAAAGTTTTTTGAAAGGCAGACGGTTATGTGTGCTATAGTAAATCATATAATTTTTTATATATATATTTAGTTTTATCAGAAACATAATTTGGTAGTTTCTTAAGTACTGTTCACTTAGGTAATTGAGATGATTAATTTTTTATGACATTTTTGTCCTTCACACAAGAGGTAAAATACGGATTCATCAACTAGGAAATTACATGAATATAGATAGATGAATTGGAGGGCTATCTTTGGTAGTCTACATTGTGCGTACCGCATGACCCCCTCCTTTAAAAATTATATATATATATATATATATTTGATTAATTAAATGCTACTAGCTGTCACCAAATAACTTTGATGTTATCACTCAGTCATGGCTGCATTGAGCAGGAGATGATAGACTTTGTTAATTTATTTGTGTAATGACATGAGTTCAATGTTTCCGTGGTTGCTTGAAACTTCTTAGATCTTCAGTTTTTTATTTTTTCAGCTGAAATAGCTCTCAAGCTTCATGTATGGAAATGGTATGAGTGAAGTCGGTTCCTAGTAAATTTTATGATTTTATTTATTAATAGATGTTTCTTCATTTGCAGAATTCCAACGTTGTTAATCAGTAAGATCCATTTAAGTTAAGGAAGAAGTGTAAGTGTTCCTTAAGTCCTCTCAATGTTCAGTCAATTACTTCTTTTGGAGTGTGTGTTTATTCACCAGGCTCCGATGATCAATCTCATTACGGTGTTTCTAAATTTCTCGTATATACGATCTTAGTTTGGATACATCGTGGTCTCTGAGTTTGTATTTTTGGCTTTCTTATCAACGGTTGATGTAATAGATGACATGTGATGTGTACGTGTATATTTTGGAAACAAACAGGTGTAAGAATTAATGCCGGTGCCACTCTTTCACAGCTGAGCAAAAAACGGTGGAATATATTAACAAGTATGCTAAATGTTGTCAAAAGTTTTATACGAAAGTTCAAGGGGAAATTTCAGCAATTAAATAAAACATCGACAATGGTTATTTAGGGGTTTTGAAAATATAATTACAACTAGGGGTGTTTAAAATTTGGTTTGGGTGGGATGAACTCTTTATTTTTAAACTTTGATTTAAGATCGGATTGGTATTTCAGTCTTTGATTCGGGTTTTGGTTTTAAGGGAAAAAATTTTTGATCCTTTATCGATTTTAGGTCCTATCCGGTCTAGTTTTATCTGGTTTGGTTTTTCAGTTCAATCTAGAATTTTATTAATATTTTATCTAAAAAAACTTGTTTTTAATTTAGTAATTTTAGTTCTAATTAGATTTGGACTGGTAATTTTGGTCCAGTTTCTTATTCCAACTTTGAAAAAGTCTAATTTTAATAGGGTTTAGGCATGGTTTGATTTTAGAACGGTGTATACCTTTAATTACAACATTTATTAATGACATTTACAATGGTTATTTAACTATCGTTAAAGAGCATTAATGATGGATATATAAGATATTTATAATGGATATTTAACTGTTATCAAAATTAGGTTTTAGAATGGCTTATGGAATGGAAAATAAATTTTATAGCAGTGATTGGAATTGTTTTCCTTTCGGTCTATTGAAGATAAATGAAATAATGATGGCTATTAAGCATTATCTATAACATGGATTTGTTGCCTTTCTTATACTTTATTATAATTTATCTTTAATTTAGATTATTAAATAAAATATTTATTATAATGATCATAATTTTTATTTTTTATAAATAGAGATTTATAATGATATACTTTTGATGTATAAAAATATGTTTTTGTTTTACTATTTTATTAAGAGTTAAAAATGACAGTTATAATTACAATGTAGATATACACAATCACCACACTAGCTAATATAATTACCTTAAAAATTCAAATAATCACTATTGTATTAGGCACAATCACCATGAATATATATATAATTAGCATAGTAGCTAACATAATTAGGATAACAAAATATATAAGAACTATAATAACACACATAAACCCTATAAAAATGGATGTCATAAAGCGGTAGAGTTAATTGCAATACAAATATACATTACTAACATATAAGTCCATATAATCACTATATAAGTCAACATAATTATCGCAATAAATTACATAACTTCCTATAAAATTACTAGTGTAGTATACACAATCACCATAAAAATAGATATAATAAGTACAATAATTGATAACCAATATAAAAAAATAAATAAAATAAATAATAACCACAATAACACACATAATCTAGAAATGGATATCACATATTGGTATGAATAATTACCATATAAGTCAATATAATCACTACATAAGTTGACATAATTATTTTAGAAAATTTCATTGTAGTAAGCACAATTATCATAGAAATATATATAATAAGCCTAATAGCTGACATAATTATATATAAAAAAAGAACTATAGTACCACACATAATGCTTATAGAATGGATGTTACATAGTAATAACGAAAATTATTATATAGATATACATAATCTCCTTATAAATTCACATAATCGTCATATAAGTTGATATAATTATCCTGAAAAATGGTAAGACTTTAGCATGTAAATGGAAAAAAAAATACATCAAAAATACATCAATATGAATATTTATTAACAGAGAAAAATATAATGATCATTGTGACATAATTTTATATTAATTTGATAATCTAAATTAAAGATAAATTAATTTTAAAGAATATAAAAGGAAAGAAAAGAAAAGAAAAGAAAAAGCTGATGCCACTTGGGATATAACATTTGTATACATCCAAGTGTATTTAATAATCTGTGATATATGTAGGACTAATCTTTATAGTAGGTAGTAAGTACCCATGAAATGTGAAAAAGGAAAAGAATGCAAGACTTGAACCAAAATATAAAGGAGATAGAGATAAAGAGATAATATAGGTATTTTACGATCATTTTTGGGATCAAATTGTATTAAAGTTTAAATATTTTTAGAGTGGAGATTAGAGATTAGACCAAAATAATTGATTTTAGGTTGAAATTAATAAATTATACTTTCTCTATTTCACAATATAGGTTATTTTAAGATTTTGACGTCAAACTTTAACTTTTATTTTCTTATTCTTATTATGAAAATGGTAAACTATAATATAAAAATATAATGGTTTTATTTTTTTTTTAAATATAATTTTATAATATTATCTTATTATCATTTTTATTAATATAATTTTATAATATTATCTTATTATTATTATTATTATTATTATTATTATTATTTATCAATACATATTAAAAGATCTTAACGGTCAAAGTTTTTTTTTTATATATAAATTTCAAAAATAACCTATATTATAAATTGGAGGGAGCATATAATATTTTAGTAAATATATATATATATATATATATATATCTTTTTAAGTAAAATGTTTATAATGTTTCAGTCGATTATGGAACAAATCCAAAATAATCGGTTAATTTTGTTCAAATTTCTAGCCTGGACGGATTGTGTTTTGATCACCCCTACAGCATCAAAGATGAAGATTGCACTTTGGGTTGGAGCTTTTGTAGCAGAGCCCACTTTCACAAAAAGAAATAAAACAAAATGGCTGATATTTGTGGTTAGTAGTTTGGACCACCGTAAACTTCATCTTAGCTCAACCCGAATCTGGTACATTGACTTCATAACTTTGTCCGAAGAGATTTCATATATATATAAACCAATAATAAAAAACGCATAAACTTAAAATTGCTGTGATGTTGATTAATCAATGTTAAATGATACTCTGTGTATATGAAATTCCATGTAGCATAGGAATTGTTGACTTGTAACAAACGTTCTCATAACTGAATTATTAATTCATGAAATCCTATGAAAAATACATGGATAAGGTACCATTTTTTATATGCTTAGAGATAATCATATTTAAAATTCAAATAATAATAATAATTTACTTATTTTGTTTTGAACTAGTAGTCAATAATTTAATAGTTATATTTACAAGAAACCTGTGTGTGTGTGAGTGTCACGTACCATAACTTTCACATTGAATTGCATAAAAAAGCTAACAATGCCACAGGAAAAAAATTAAAATTATAATGAATTGAATAAATATAAATAAACAAAATAATAACACATAAGGTTTAATACCTTTATATTACAATTTATACAGTGTTTGAATACTTTATTGACATTTTACTCCTACACTTTATAAACACCTAACCACAGTGACTTTGTTGCTTCGTGGTATCTCACATAAGTGTTCAATGATTAGAAGGTAAGTTTGTGACTATATATTTAATAATTATGTTTAAAATATTTAAAAAAAATTTATCCATACAATTTCTAACTATTCAAAGGTTTTCTAAACCGTAATGTATATGATGTATTTTCTTAAATATTTTGTAACACAAAATTTTTATTTCTTTTCTTGTGAAATTTAAATTTAGTGTGCATTTATCTATCTCCAATGAAATGTAAAATTAGTAACACAATGTGCCATCACCATTTATGAAATTCTTATAATTTCAACAAACTTTTGTGCATATACAAGCATTCATTGTTCACTCTGGTACATTTCCCATAATTGAACCCCAAAGCTTGGTGCCACAATCCCTTGTACTTGATAGAAAATAAGTAATTAGTAAAGTTAGGTGTATCTTTTATACATCTCTTATAGAATATTATTGTAGGTGTTTCACATATTTGTATGATGCTTAGCAAGACTCATGTTGGATACTAACAATGCTAGTGAGACTAAGCCCTAAACCTTTGAGCACTTGATAAAGTGGTATTAGAGCAATTTGTTTCCAATTTAATTAACACATGATTTTCTGTGTTTTCTAATAGAACCTAATGGGGTTATGGATACCTCATTAGTAGAAGCACTTTGGGGATGGCTAGATTCGCTAGGATGAAGTGTGGGGTTGTAAGTGATGCTTGAGTTTAGTGATAAATGGTCAATAGACATGGTTTCATATGAGATTTAAGCCATTGAAATAAGTTGTTGGATTCTTATGATTATATAAGATTTAGTTTTCTCAAACCCTAGTTATCTTGAATAACTAGTCTTGTTAATTCTCCTAAAATATTCTAATCTCGTTCACTCCTTTCAATTCATATTTGCTCATTTCTTCTAAAATTTTAAATTGAGAAAAAAACCGTTTACACAATTATGCAATTTTTATAATTTATTTTGTTTTGATTTGTTTGAGCTTCAAATATTTTTTGATACCAAATATGTAACATCCTGGTTTTTACTACTGAAAAATTTCATTTTAAGGCAAAACAAATAATAATGCAAAATAATTTTTATGAAGCATTTAATCATATAGTTGGGTGTTAACGCCATAATTGATATAAGTATGGATTACCATACCATCCTTATATCAATTACAAGGCAAAACAAATAATAATGTAAAACATGATAAATAGAGGTTGAAGTAACTTTCATAAACATTGATAAAAGTTTAGAGATTTACTCCGAGTACAATAATCCAAAATTCAAAAGGGATACCTTAAATCTAAGAGTCCAAAAGGGTATCCGGTCAAAGCAAACAACCGGATAACATGACTCTACGCCCATAACACTGATACAAAAGTTACTTCTCCACATATAACTCATCAAAGGATGCAAACTTGTCTAATGGGTCCGCCTCGACCTGCACAAAGACATCTGGGTTATCTACTTGTAGGAATGAATAACACCCATAAAACAAATGATTAGTACACTACGTACTGAGTAAAGTAACAATATAGTCAAATCAATATTACACATAATGCATGAATTCCCATCAAAGAGTAAGCGTATGCAAGATAATATAAAATAGTGCCATGTAGATACTAATTTCAAGTCTTACTATATAAACATATCATATTCTAATCTTTTATTTACGTTGAGTTCAGGGACCCCACTATTCTTAAACCGGTAGTATAGCCTGAAACATCTTTTAGTGAAAAAACACATGAGCCACTATTATTATCCAATGGAACAGATTCCACCTCTCAAAGTAAAAAAATACTCATGAATCACTATTCTTAAATTGGTGGAACAACCTAAAACACCTCTCAAACACAAGACACTTGAGCCACTATTATTATGAAATGGAATGGACTTAACACCTCAGCTCTTCCTCATGTAGTCTTTCACTTTAAATGATTAGTATCTTTCCATTTATTATTTATATCTTAATTGTATATTTATTCATGTTAAGTATGGGGTCCCACTATTATTAATCCGGTGGAACATATTGATACACCTCTTAGGGACAACACACTTGACCCACTATTATTGTCCGATGGAACAAACCTATATAAATACCTCGGCCTAATTCACTTGATCTTTTACTTTAAATAATTAGGATATTATTAAAGTTGTGTGTTCAAGATTATCATGCGAGACCCATATAAGTATACAAGACATAAAATTGAATAATATAATTATGATCCCCTAATTATCCTCAAATGACTATAATATCCTTAGGTAGTTAAAATGCTCATATTCTCCCAAGGCTTCATAAATCTCAATACCAATACATATAAATCTCCAATATCCATTTGGAACATAAATCCTCCATTACTTGCATAGACACCATATCCAACATTATACCAAAAACATACTTCCAAAATCTCATTAATCAAGATATCATATTATAGAATAACATCAATCATATCACATGTCTAATAAAGGCACATACACATACACATAAAATCCTAGCTACAACATGTATCCTTACCAACAAAGACACCGAGCTTTATGCATATAAATCCTAAATCTCCTCCTCCAAGATCATCAAAAAATCACCTACAAAAAATAAGATAAAACACGATTAGGCTCAAAGATTATAACAAAGGGGAAAATTTAAAGTAAAGGAGGGTAAAAATGAAAATAACACGAGTTAAAGGAAAGCTTGAGTTGCATGCAAGTGTGGTGGAATGTATGGTGGTGCTATGGTAAAATTTTTGTGGTGTTTGGATGAGGTTTGGGGATGAAAAAGAGGATGCACGAATGAAAATGGGAGGCTTCATGGGCGTGCAGTAGACGGTGCACACCCAGGTCGAGAGCTGGGATCCTATATAGTCAGACTGTGCAAAGAGACATGACCATGCTCAAGCAACAGGTTGCATAAGAAATAACAAACAAGGATGCACGAGCATGCGGAGGCTACACGCAAGCTGTGCGAGGGTGCACGGCAAATCGTGTTGGCTTGCATAGGTGTGTGACAAGGAAAATAGAGGTGCACAGTTGTGCGCGAGCTTTGTGACTGAAAAAAAGGCTACAGATGAGAGGAAAGAAGAGGAAAAAATGGCGGAGGTCAACTGTGATGGTCGGCAATGAAGAAGGGGAGTGATGGGGTGGTATTAGTGGTTGATCTACCAAGCTTTGGGGTTGTGCTTGGTGGCAATGGTGGTGCCCGATGGCAACGAGGTGGCTCGACACATGAAACAAAGCAGGAGAAAGAGGAAGAAGAAGATGAAGGAAGAAGGGTGGCTTGGGGTAGTGGGTTTTTTGACACAATTTAGGCAATAAATGAGGTAACAAATAAGGGAGGTGTAGAGGGTGATTATAGTAGCAGCATTAGAGGCACAAAAGATGGAGTAAATTTTAACGGAGAGGATGGTTGAGAGCAATGGTTGTGTGTTGCATGAAAAATGGCAAGGTAGCAACATGAGGATGAAAGACGATAGTGGTAGCAATAGTCAATGACAATGATGGTTGCAAGGGATGGTGACGGTTGTGATGATCATGGCAGCAATTAGGGGAGTGATGAAGGTTGTGTGCAACAGGTGATAAGGAAAAAATCAAAGTCAAGCATTATGGTCAAAAAAGGAGGTGGGAGAAAGGAGAAAGGAAAAAGGAGAAATAAAAGGAAAAAGGGGAAAGTTTAAGGTTAATATTAGATAAATTTTTGCTTAGCTAAAATAGGTAGGATTAATGACATAAATATACTAGAATGAAGATTAGGTTATGAAATATAATTTATCTAGGTTAAAGATTCAAATTAGGTTAAGATTTTAGAATTAAGAAATTTGGATAAGGCTAAAATAAATTTTTCTCAAGATTAGAATCAGATTAAGGTATTAATAATACTAGATTAGATTTAGCAAAATTTTGAGGTATTACATCATATTTATATATTCTTTTGTGTGTGTGTGTGTTCTAAAATTATTCATCACCCTTACCTAATATATTCATATTTTTTTTAGAATTTATTTAAACGTTTTTCTAATAAATATTTTTTATTTGACTTTCTTTACAATCTAATTATGTAAAATTAATTTTTTTATCAACCTCCAAACTACCCATTAGATCCCAAGCGGCCATATATCTAGATGCCACCAAGTTTTGCTTTGGCTATATTTCATTTAACCAATATCTAGTTAAGAGTACATTGATCAGGTGTTTTTTGTAATAAAATTCCCACACATTTCCCCATAATTGCCTCCCTTCATTCTTGTGTTGATGAATCAACCTCATTACCTCATGTTTTCTAATTCTTTCCATCAACATAAGCTTCCTTTGTGCCCATATTCATTTACCTCATTTCATTTCTATTCTCACCCAAATTATCTTAGCTCTTTTACCTTATGTTCTCTCCTCGCTTCCCTTCATTCAAAATTTTGCATACATTTTCTTGAGCTTTTAAACCTTAATTGATATATTCTCTCCTCCATTCCTCATTAATTATTCATTTCTTTTCTTCTCTTAATCCCTTGTCTAACTCTTTATATTTTTATAAGAATAAGAGTATTAGGCTTAGAATAAATATAAAGGATTCCATTTCTTCCTCCACTTCTTAGTTTTTCCATCTATAGTAAGGGTATGACTTTATTTCACTTTTGATATTACTCTTATTATCTGGTTCTCCTTATTATTTTGTGATGATCTTTACGAAGTTTAAGTTCGTAAATTTTAAGGTGAAGAAGGATGTTAAGGTTTGAAGCTTAGGCTTGAGTGGTTCTATTTATTTATTTTTCTTTTTTAGATTGGAAAAGAGATAAATATTTACTCCACTATAATATGTGCTATTTTGTTAGACCATAAAACAACTAAGTTATACCATGAATCATGATAGTTTCAAGTTACTATTTTTATTGCAATTTGTTCGAATAAAATATTAGAGTTGATTGCGAGTTATGGAAGGTGTGAGTACCATATGAAAGATTAGAATTCCTAGTTTAATATTAAATTTTCCTATATTTATTACGTTAGGGGTGTAAAAATTATTGGTTAAAACCGTGTGAAGAGTTAGATTTGCCAAATGCCAAAAACTACTCTTTGAGCTCTCAAACATTGGGTCATTTTGTGTGATCTTGTTGATTTTAATTATTTTTAATTGTTAAATGATGTTAATTAGGTGTTTTAATTAAATAATGATACATCATATGTTAAGGTTTGAACATGTTTAGAGTAGATTATGCTAGATTTAAGTTTTGAGTTCCCTATAGGCATTTTTTTTCTTTCAATTTACCTGTACTCTATGGTTTTTCTAGCAAGTATGTCATATATGTGCTATAATATATTATGTATGATAAAAATGTAAAATATGGTATGCTAGTTATATATTATTAGGGTTTTATGTGTTATAAGAGCTTAAGTATAAATAAGTGATAATATAGTAACTTCATCACTTTTGGAAATTTTCAAGAAAAATAATACTATGTTAAAATGATTAGTTTGATGTTTTTTTGGTCTTAAAATGAGTTTCTTTTAATTATATAATTATTTGGTGCTAAATGATTAAAATAGTTAAATACTATTTTGGATATATATATTTTTTTTCTATTTTGATCCCTAAATAAAAATAATATTTATTTTATTTCTTTTAGATTTCATTTTTTATTCATATTAGTCCCTCAAATAGAGATCATATATTAAAAAGAATAGATTCTAGAGGGACCAACTTGAATGAAAATGAAATATAGAGGGACTAGTTTTTTATTATTATAAATTTAGGGGCCAAAATAGAAGACATCACATTCTAGAGGGCTCAAAATAGTATTAACTCTGATTAAAAATAGAGTAATTAGGTTATAAGGGTATTTTAGTTATTTATGACTAAATATGTGTAAGCTTGGAATAATTGGTCATATGATGACCTAAGTAGACTTTTAGTTGAACTTAGTGTTGACTATTGATTATGCTTTGACCATTGACCTAACGATGAATAAGAGGATTTAATTTTGTTAAGTTTGATGTTATATTAGTATGTGCTTTATGAGAGGAAGGTGACCACTCCATTAAAATATTAATACTTAAAGTGGAACATCTCAAGTTTGGGAATGATTTCTTTTAGGGTTAGCTACCCCATAGATGATGTGAGATCCCTTAATCTAGTTTGGTGATTCGTTGAGTGCCTTAAGATTTTGACTATTACCCTACATTTACGTTTTAATTTTTAGTTCTTTGAGCTTCTTAAAGAGTATCAATATTTAAGGATTAGGTGACCTATAGTGGGATGATACTATATTGCCTTTATGCGCTAGTATGACCATAGCATATGAGTGTCCTTGACTTTGTGTTAAAAATGCTAATCTAGATGTTTGGGGGTAAGGGATTTAGAGAATGAAAGTAGAGAGATGAGAGAATAAAATGAGAGTGTGTATTTATTTTTTGAATGTCATAAAATGATTAAGGTAAAAGAAGGGAGATATTTAGTGTGGACAGTCTATGGGAAGGTTGTTTTAGGGGTAGTATAGACTAGGCTGTTAACTTGAGGTCACTTGGTCTTATAGCTTGGGGATGACCTTAAGAATGATGGGGATGACTTACCTTGATGTCTAGGGACTTGTTTGATGTACCATTTAAATCTATTTCTAGAGTCTTGATAACTAAATTTAGGGAATGGCCAAGTCATCACTCCCTTCAAAACATGACCCATTATTTCATCCATATTTCTAGGTAGAGGGAATACCCATAAATCATCCCTCCCTAACATCATCACTCCTTTCAAAATCTTACCAACCTAAGTCAGCTTATAATTCTCTGTTATACATATCCCAGATGATATGATGAACATATATGCATAATGAAAAAGGACAAGGGAAAAGTTATAAAGAGTAATATCAAGTTCACATGTAAAAGGGGAATGTAGGGAGGTGGTTGAGGCCATATAATGATGGCGTTGCTAGCATAGAGCTGATGATAGACCTTTGGAGGTAAATTTCAAAAATAAAATGTGTTGGGGTGGGGTGGATTAGCAGTCAAATGTCAAGGGTAGACAAACAGAGTTAAAGGGAAGGGAAATAGAGTGCATTGAATTGAAGGCCCTACAAGGAGAGGTGACTAGCATGAAAGATTGTGAGTAATAGTGGTTAATAAATGTTAGGAACACATCTTTTAAAATTTAAGTAGTAGGGGTAAGGTTGTAAATAAATCAAGCCCATCCAAGTTGAGGTAGGATTGGGCTTAACTTTTTTAATAAATGACCCCAAAAATAAGGTTTGCGCTTAACTAGTTCTTTAGCTAAATAAACAAGCTGAGCTGAGTCGATAAAGCTTGCGAGCTGACTATGTTTGCTTACAACCTTAGTAGGGGGATTTGATGAGCAATCCCCATTCAACACATTTAAGATATACACTCTTTTCTTGGTAACAAGGGTTATGTGTATCATGTCAATGTCATTTCACATACAAAGGTTGTTTGGATTTGCCTTTTCAATTTTCTTAGAAATCATGCTAGGGTAACCAATTATAACCAATATATTGGGATTGTGACCAAATTTATACCTTATAAGTGTGTAATATTGTGGAGACTCTTTAAAATTTTAAGCAAACATTTTTGAGGTAATTTACCCCATTCCTTTATGTATACCCCTTATTGTTATCTCCCATTTTTGAATTTGACTGTTGGAAAATTCAAAACCTTATGCTAGGAAATTATTCAACCACTTATATCCTTCTTGCCAAATCACCCCTTTGTATTTTACTTTCCTTATTAGTTTTTTTTACCACACTGTTCATGCAGTTATTCCTTGTTATCTATGAAACTTCACTTAATGTTGACATATGTGGTGGGGTATATAGGCATAAGTTTTCCAACGATTTTAGGGTTGTGGAGTTCATTTATCCTTCATGTAGAACACCACCATTCTCAAAAGATATGGTAAATCTCTAACCTAATTTGATAATTGAGCATATTATGAGTACCTTGACCTAAATCATTCTCCATGTTCATCTTTAAGCCTTTCCTTACATTTACTAAACATATCGGCCATGTTCAACTTGTTAAATTTCCTATTTTTATCATTGAACTCCTTGATCCATGTTCACCTTTAACTACATTTTTTTTGCAATGGTTGAGGTCTCATAATCCCAAGTCAGCATCGATCCGTCTAGATAACCATCTCAGTCTAAGGATCTTGAGGCCAATTTCTCCCTTTTAGTATCACTCATGCTTAATTATAACATTCTCATACCCTTTATCAGATCTGACCCTCTTTATTAGATCTAAACAACATGCCTCCAGAAAGGTGTATAACCACCTTTATCGAGGCTTTATACATGGGAGTTTATCTCCCTCTACCTTTTTTTTATCAATGAGTTGTTGCATGCATATCAAATTAGTATTACATAGATCATTCCCAATTCTTGGAGGTTAGTGCCTGGTTTTCTCTATGTTTGTTACCTGGTGGATGTTTAATCCACCATTGAGTTTTTCTGATATTTATTTAAGTTTCTAACCCATCTCTCTAGTATGGGTTACTGCTCCATTCAGATTAGGGGCAAGCATAAGTTTATTAAAGAGCCTTAATTGTTTGTAAACAGGTGGAAGTTATAGTATTTCCTTCATTCAAGGGAATATTGAGTGGTATCTACTTAAGTGAGGATATATTGACCCATAGGTGCATAATGAGTCGATGTTCTCCTTGGATTTGAAGGCTAACACTATTCGATTTGAGAAGTTGGTGCAATATGGCCATAATATAAATAATAATGATGCCATTAATGACCCTATATGTCTAAAGAAGGTTGGGATATTTTCTAATGCTAGTATGTGGCTTATTAATCTGATGTATTTTATTATGATTGTTAGTGTTATACATTGCAATGCATCAACTTATGGGGCCCCTTGGTGATTATATATGAAGAATGTGCCTAGCAGAAGGCTCAAATAAAGGTTGTTCCCAAAAACCTAGATTGGGGGGGGGGGTATCAAGAGGCCTTAGATTTGTCATTAAGGGGTAGTTACCATTAAGGAGGCGACTATTTCCAATAAGTCATCTATGTCTAAGGTATGATCATGAGCTTAGTCTGTGCTAAATTATTCTTTATATTAATCATTCATATTATAGGTGGCCAACTCATTTTGTGCATATTTGTTTGTTTAAGTATGTTTCCATATTATTGTTGTATGGGAAGTTAAATATATTAGTGAGGCTAAGTCAATCATTGCTTGTTTAAAATTATAGATTTTACAGAAGAAAAAAACATAGATGTTTCCATTACTCTTAGCATAAGTTTGGTCATCATTAGGGATAGTAATCTCCCCCGTGAGTTTGGGGCCTTATTAATGATTTCTTATTTGGGTTCGGATGCATTTTTGAGTTTGGAATCCCTATCCTCAAATTTGACCCAAATTTTTAGGTTTGTTATAATTTCTAAATATTAATTACCTAATACCTATATAGACTTTACATTTTTCATTTTCAATTCAGAAGGCCTCAAACCACAATATGTGAGGCCCTTACCCACCTAACCCTCCTCAACCTCTTTTCAACTTAGACCTAGCTAATCCCTTCATCTGTCTCCACTACACTCTCTAGTATCCCCCATTCAATGTCAATGAGACTTATTGTAATACCCCGTATTTTTAAAATCCAGATTTATTAAGTTTAAGGATTTTATTAGCGTAATTTGATGTAAATAATTAATTATTTTAATTTCGATTCGTTTTATGGATTTATCGATGATTTTGAATTTATAATTGAATGTAATTAATCATTTTCGGGAAGTAATATTTTATCGACGTTTTAATTAATTGAATGTAATATTTTCGGGAAGTTTAAATTAAAAATATTTTCGGAACTTATTTAAGAATTTCTTTTTGAAATTAATTTTCTTCCGTTCTACGCTTTTTAGTTTGCGGAAAACCGATTTTGAAAATTATTAAAATTAGTCTTGATTTATTAGAATTTGACTTAAACATTTTATTATATACTTTTAAATAATTTTTCGATGCCTTATAAAATATTTCCGTGAATAATATAAATTTTTATATTCGTGGGTAAATTCTTCCGAAGATGTTTCCGAAATTCTTTATATAGCTTTTTATTAATTTTAAACCTTCGGATCCGTTCGAAATAAATTTTCGTTAAAGAAATTTTAGATAAAATCTTCCAACAATATTTTGATATTTTTAGTATTTTATTTTATGTGTATTTTAAAAAAAAACCCAACCGGCTCGACCCCCTCTCTTCTTTTTCTTTCTCTCTTCCCTACCCCGACCCCTCTCCTGTGTGCCCCTGTTCTGCACCCGAAGTCCTAGCCGACCTCCCTTACCTCCTCCCTTGCCCCTCCTTGCTTCGCCCCGCCGGCCGAGCTCCGACCGCCACCGACCAGCACACCAGCCGCAGCAGCAGCAGCTAAAGCCGCGCGACAGCAGCCAACGCAGCAGCGCAACAGCGAGCGACGACAGCAGCAACAACAAGCCACACAGCTCGCGCCACCGCCCGACCACCAGCGAGCCCAGCTGACCACCGTCGAGCCACCCCCGGTCCCCGATGAAGCTTCCCCGGCCTTCCCTTGCCCTAATTCGTTGATTTTCGTTTGGTATAATTTCCAAAAAACCCTAACCCTTGTTTTGATTAATTGGGTATGAATTAGCTTATAAAAAGCTAAATTGATTTTTTTTTTTTATGTATGTATATGCTGTAAGATTGATTTGGATAGGTTAATTGTGTGGTTTGTGTTGGAATTTTGGAAAAATTGGATTTTTGGCCGGGTTATGCCCGAATTTTTCGGATTCGTCCGTTTTTGCGATTTTGGACAAATTGATTATATAATATGTTTTAAAATGTATCCAATTTCATTTTGGAACCGTCAATTTGAGAAATTTATGCAAGTTTTATCGGAATTTGATTCCTAGGTCAAATTTTGGGTGTAATGAAATTGGGTCGTATAATTGAGCTGTTTCGCTCAATTGATTTTATAATATTGTTTAAAATATATTTAATTTTATATTGGAAGTGTTGATTTGGGAAAAATGTGCGTAATTGATCGGAATTGGTTTTTTCGTCAAAACTCCCGCGGGTTTAAATTGATTTGGGTAATCGGGTTATTTTATTCAATGGACTATATAAATTACATTAAAATATGTTTAATTACATTTTCGAATCGTCAATTGATATGTTTTGGTAAGGATTGACCGGATTTGCGTTTCGGGCTCAAAAACCCTAATTGTGCTAAATTGCGTATTTCTTTTATTGGTTTTGAGCAATTGATTATTTGATATGTTACAAAATGTGTTTAATTGCATTTCCAAACATTCAATTTGATTAAATTTATAGAATTTTAACGAGATGTATTTTCGGGCCTAAAACCCTAAATTTCAAGTGAAATTATAAAATCGATTACTTGTATTATTGTTTTTCTAAAATTGAATGTATAGAAATAGTTGAAATGGTATTAATTGCTTTCTAATATCTTTAATTCGAATTAATTAAATTGAATTACCTGAGTTTGTTTCGTGGGCTGTAAAACCTTAATTTTGGAAATTGATCATCTAGAATTGATTTATCGGAAGATCGTTTTGTTGAAATTGATTGTCTAGATTTATCTAAAATTAGTCTACTTGTGTTTTAAAACTATCAAATTGAGGTAATCAAAGTGATTTGACCGATTTGTGGTTTAGGTATTAAAAACCCTAATATTTGGAGATTGTTTTATAAATTAATTATGTTGTGTGTCTTTTATTTAATTGATTTCTGTCTTTGGGTTTTAAATCATTTGATTTATATTTTAATCTTAAATCTTAATAGAGTTATGCTCTTGAGTCCTGAGTTTTGGACATGCTTTCCAAGAAAGGTCGTTTGTCTGGATTTTGTTATAATATATGAATTATTGATTGATAAAATAGTTCTAACTTAGTTTTCAATTTCTATCGGATCTAGGAAAGCTTTCTCGTGGATCCACGAGCTAGTGATCTCTCTCCCTCTTATCTCGCTTAGCTAGCTTCGGATCCAGGTAAGTCTCGACTTACCTCTACTTATGGGTATTTCGCAAGGATGTGGCTAAGGTCCCTACGTGTTATGTGACTTGTATGCCTTGGATGCCTTGCATGATTATATGTTGTGTTTTACATGTTGTTACTTTACCTGTTATGTGTAACACAGTTTGGATTCAAGGTATGCCTTTGTGATCGCTCTTGTTACGTGTTAATGTGGATGTGCTACAAGTTGTGACATGATATGACCCTCTAAGACATGCATGCTAGGGTTTTGGTAGCATGAAATGATAATAAAAGAACACAGGAAAGTGGACGTTTGGGAAGTTTGTATGGGGGGAACTAGATCTTGCATGAGCGTGATCCTTACGTGGGGAAAGTTGATTGGGTTGTAAGTAAGAGTTTTGGAGAGTCTTAGAGTGATTGGAGACTTGGTATGAAAATAGTACGTGCGTTGGTGCATAAGAGACCTGATTAGGGTTTTGCGAGTAAGTGTGTGTATTGGGGAGTCTGCATGGAGTATTTAAAGTCTGCATGGGGATGAATCTTACGTGAGGAAAGTTGATCTAGGAAGTAAATAAGATAACGTCAAAGTTATGGGTCCATTGGAGACTTGGGTGCAAAATTTTACGCGGGTCGATGTAAGGGTGTCTAAGGGACCCAATTAGGGCTTGGGAGAAATTGGGGAATTTGAAGGGGTACAAGAGTAAAAATGATTAAGGAGAGTAGAGTATGGGTTAAGAGTGAGAATTCTATTATATAAAAGATGAGTATGGGTTTCCTTGTGAAAGAAGAGACATGGGGATGAAAAGAGAGAGGTTACTTGTGGAATAAGTAAGGTGCTAGGGTCCGATGTAGCCAACTAGGGTTTTACCGAGTACATACGAGGTCGAGGAATAAAAGGATATGCTTTGGGCTTTGACTTAATAAGGGTGAGATGTGGGGTGAAGAATGAGTAATGGTAAGGTAAGTGAGAAGAGGTTGGGCCACATAGGTCCAACTAGGGTTTCCAAGGGGAAAACCCTAAAGGTCGAGAATAGGCGAGATCGATGTCGTAGGGTGTTGGGTTTAACCTACACTTCCAAGAGTTGGCCTTTCATTATGTGTGAGTTTAAGGGGGGAAATAATGTCGGAGTGTGATTTGGGGTGCACGAGTCTCAACATATGGGACGGGCCCTCTTGGAAGGGAAATCAGTGGAATGTAGTGGGCATGCATGTTAGGGTGTGATGTGATTTAATAAGACACCGATAAGACATTAATCACGTAAAACGAAAGATGTCGAGTCGAGCCTATGATCCGGTCCACCGGCTATAATAGTGGATCAGAGGCGTTTTGTGTTGTGCGTTTATTTCCGGTCCACCGGCTATAATAGTGGATCAGAGGCGTCCTACCCTGTGCGATATCTTCCGGTCCACCGGCTATAATAGTGGGGGATCTCGTGCTCGACAAACCAAATGAATAAGTTAACCCATGGGAAAGATACTAAGTACTTAAAGCGAAACACCATGTGAGTCGGGGCTGTGATCCGGTCCACCGGCTATAATAGTGGATCAGAGGCGTTTTGTCCTGTGCGTTTATTTTCCGGTCCACCGGTGATATATGAGATTTATATGTTATTTTGCTAAGTAAAAATGTCATTTATTCCTCATTATTTTTATAACATTTAATCTTTTCTCGAGCTTTTCTCTTTTGGATAGATTTTGCAGGAAAAGATAAAAATGAAGAAATTCAAAGGAGAAATCAATGAAAAGAGAAAAGGAAGCAAAGAACACATCAAGAGATATGGAATCAATGGAAGAAAAGACTAGAAATGAAGAATATATATCAAAGGGAAGATTGTGTTGAAATTTCATGAAGAAATAATGAAGAAACAAGAAACACGGCCCCCCCGTGTTTATGAAACACGGCCCGTGTTTTTCTATCAGCACACAAATTTCAGCACTTAAAAATCAGCATTTGGCAGATTTCAGCACTTAAAAATACGGGGGTCCCGTGTTTTCTAACACGGACCGTGTTTCTCTCAACTTCTGTAACCGTTCGCGCAACGTTTCCCCGATATATTTCTAAAGTTTGAACATTCGAAAAAGTGGTTCGGGGGAGTTCGAGAATGGGATTTTCTCTTTCTCTCTATACTCTCTAGATACCACATGTAATTTGTAATTCCAATTCTCTTTCTCTTCATTGTATTCAATTGAACAATCAACAATCTGCAATTCAATTCGATAAGTTCTTCTCCATTCCTCTTTTAATTGCAAGTTTTGATTTTTGATTGAATGCAATTCAATTCTCTTTGTTGTATGATTATTTTTCTTGTGTTTGGTGTTTCATTGTTAATTTATTTATAAGCATTGATGTTAATGATAGATTATTGCATTTAATTATGTGTTATTGCAATTATGTAGATAGTATAAGGTAGGAGGATTTGATGACGCAATTAGGGTTTGGATTTTGAATTCATGATTCTAGATGGAATTTAATTGGATTGATGGACGGAATTGAATGATCTCGCATCATAGATTAAGAATTTAAACTAATTAGACTGATCACCTATCTAGTTTAGATCTTAATCTACGCTAAGATAACGAAATTAACACGTAATTGTTAATTAACATTTTCAAAGTAGCAAAAGATTAATTATTAATCTTGTCCATTATTCATATGATTGCATGATCCGAGCTTATGTGATTATGGTCGTAGTTGACTGCTTTCCGTTTGTAATGCTGCCATTAATTGAATCTAGTGTTCTTAACCTAGGTTATTAATTGGTTAGATGATAAATTGAGAGCTTATTCAATTTATTAGAATTGAGAGAAAGCAAAGAGATGAATTAATATGAGTTTCTATAGGTCAACGTTAAATCATTTAGAATCATTCTTTTCTCTATGATTATTTGATATCCTAATTCCATAATCAATACCTTCCTATCCTTATTCATTAATTAGTGAGTACAATGTTTTATTATTTATCCATACTTTAGATATTGATGATAGAATTATATGTTATTGCATAACCGGGGTTTTAACATCGATTACAGAATTATTGATTATATTCCATTCCTTGTGGGTTCGACTCCTTCTTGCCATATACTACGTATTTGGAAATTAGGATTTATTTATTAAATTTGTTGTGCATACGACAGTGCATCAAATTTTTGGCGCCGTTGCCGGGGAATGGCAATTATAATCTTTATTTCTGTTTTTGATGTTGTTTATATAGATATATATATATAGTAATGTGTTTGCATACATGTGCCTTGTTTTCTAATTTTGTGATCTTGTGTTTGTTTGTTTTGTTCGTGTCTAGACAAGAAGTGTTAGATTTGATTTATTCATTCACCGGGTATGAAAAGTAATGGGACTAAATCTTTTTACAAAGGCTATTTTAAATCATAATAATTGATTTGATCACCATCTTCCTAAACCTTAAAAATAGAAATTGAGATTGTGATAGTGATGAGGGAAGGAAAGTTAGAATGGTTAGGAATCAATCCATGCATTGATTATGAATGAGATGAAATGAAATTCAAAGATTGGTGGATATAACATTGTGAGCGCTTGAGCCTATTCTTTGGATACATTGCTTATCCAAAATATATTTTTCTTTTGTGTGTGTTCTCCAACGATATGTGAAACTAGAATTTGCCATTTGTTCTCTTCAAGACTGCATAGAACTTTAGGATATTTGAAAATGATAAAGGCACTCTTCTTTCTTTGTTAGCTACAAGACCAAATAGCTCACCTTGAAAATTGTTATCCATTGCATAAACCCTTTGAGTCTAAAGCCTTATTCTATTGATCTAACCTTTATTAACAACTAATCTCCATATGTATTTTCTTTCCTTACTCTATGACTAGTGGAGCAATATTTTTAAGGAGAACTTTTGTTTGTTAATAAGGTGAAATCTAAGTATGGGGGTGTGGATATCATAAAAAAAATGGAGGAAGTAGCTAAGCATTTTTCTTCTTAAAAAAATGAAAAGAAGAAGAAGGAGAAGAAGAAGAAGAAGAGAATAAAATTTCATGTCTTTTGATGTTATTTGGTTGAATGGAAGGGTTTGAAATTATTTTAAAAAAATTATAAAAAAAAAGAAAAAGAAAAAGGGGGAAGTGAAGTAAAGGAGAAGAGGAGGAATTGTGATTTATTTGAAATAAAGAAATTGCTTCTCTAGTTGGTAGAGTCTAGCTACAATCCCAAAATTCCTTCCCACCTTAGAACCCTAGCCCCATGACAACCAAATTTGAAGACCTTTTGATTCTTATATACTTTAGTTCTTTTCAGTGGTGGCGAATTGAGAATAATGGCAAACATATGGGCGATCATTATCATTTGGAGAAGATTTGAGAGTAAACACATCATACCCTATACACATAAGAGTGAGCATTTTCACTTACCGAAAGTAAGCATCTACCAATATAAATTTCATTAATCATGATCTAAATTTGCATGGTGAGATACTAACTATATTAGCTCTCATTCCCTAACCACTTGAGCATTTGATAAGACTATTCATAAGGTGTGTTAGATATGTGATCCAAAATATTTTCAACATTGTGATTTTATGATTCTTAAGTGTTTTAAGTCCCAATGCATTGCTAAACTCTATGAATGAATAAATCCAATCTTATATTTCTTGTAGTTTAGGACTTATCTCATTTGTAATCCTTGATGTTTCTTTTGTGCATGACATGATGTTGCTTGAGGACAAGCAACGATTTAAGCATGGGGGTATTTGATATATGAGATTTATATGTTATTTTGCTAAGTAAAAATGTCATTTATTCCTCATTATTTTTATAACATTTAATCTTTTCTCGAGCTTTTCTCTTTTGGATAGATTTTGCAGGAAAAGATAAAAATGAAGAAATTCAAAGGAGAAATCAATGAAAAGAGAAAAGGAAGCAAAGAACACATCAAGAGATATGGAATCAATGGAAGAAAAGACTAGAAATGAAGAATATATATCAAAGGGAAGATTGTGTTGAAATTTCATGAAGAAATAATGAAGAAACAAGAAACACGGCCCCCCGTGTTTATGAAACACGGCCCGTGTTTTTCTATCAGCACACAAATTTCAGCACTTAAAAATCAGCATTTGGCAGATTTCAGCACTTAAAAATACGGGGGTCCCGTGTTTTCTAACACGGACCGTGTTTCTCTCAACTTCTGTAACCGTTCGCGCAACGTTTCCCCGATATATTTCTAAAGTTTGAACATTCGAAAAAGTGGTTCGGGGGAGTTCGAGAATGGGATTTTCTCTTTCTCTCTATACTCTCTAGATACCACATGTAATTTGTAATTCCAATTCTCTTTCTCTTCATTGTATTCAATTGAACAATCAACAATCTGCAATTCAATTCGATAAGTTCTTCTCCATTCCTCTTTTAATTGCAAGTTTTGATTTTTGATTGAATGCAATTCAATTCTCTTTGTTGTATGATTATTTTTCTTGTGTTTGGTGTTTCATTGTTAATTTATTTATAAGCATTGATGTTAATGATAGATTATTGCATTTAATTATGTGTTATTGCAATTATGTAGATAGTATAAGGTAGGAGGATTTGATGACGGAATTAGGGTTTGGATTTTGAATTCATGATTCTAGATGGAATTTAATTGGATTGATGGACGGAATTGAATGATCTCGCATCATAGATTAAGAATTTAAACTAATTAGACTGATCACCTATCTAGTTTAGATCTTAATCTACGCTAAGATAACGAAATTAACACGTAATTGTTAATTAACATTTTCAAAGTAGCAAAAGATTAATTATTAATCTTGTCCATTATTCATATGATTGCATGATCCGAGCTTATGTGATTATGGTCGTAGTTGACTGCTTTCCGTTTGTAATGCTGCCATTAATTGAATCTAGTGTTCTTAACCTAGGTTATTAATTGGTTAGATGATAAATTGAGAGCTTATTCAATTTATTAGAATTGAGAGAAAGCAAAGAGATGAATTAATATGAGTTTCTATAGGTCAACGTTAAATCATTTAGAATCATTCTTTTCTCTATGATTATTTGATATCCTAATTCCATAATCAATACCTTCCTATCCTTATTCATTAATTAGTGAGTACAATGTTTTATTATTTATCCATACTTTAGATATTGATGATAGAATTATATGTTATTGCATAACCGGGGTTTTAACATCGATTACAGAATTATTGATTATATTCCATTCCTTGTGGGTTCGACTCCTTCTTGCCATATACTACGTATTTGGAAATTAGGATTTATTTATTAAATTTGTTGTGCATACGACAGTGCATCAACCGGCTATAATAGTGGATCAGAGGCGTTCTGCCCTGTGCGTATATCTTCCGGTCCACCGGCTATAATAGTGGGGCTCCCGCACTTACATGGATTATTAAAGAATATGTGTGGAATGAACATATTATTAATGAGAATAAAGAATAAGTCTAATTGGACCATGACCAGCTTTTATTATATGTGTTACCACATGCGGCTTATGTGCATAATGAGTCACTTTATATTTCGGTTATACCACACTTATATGTTAAATGGGATGTTGCATATGTTTTATATGTTAATATGAGTGTATGTCAAGATTCATGCTGTGGGTTGTGAGTATGTAGGATATTGTATTAACGTATTGTACTATAATTTAATACACTTGATGATATCTCTCCTATAAGGTAGGGTAGCGAGACTTACTCAGTATTGGACCCGTACTGATACTACACTGGTTGAATGGGTCATGTGATGATCCACCAATTGGTGGGGAGCAGACCTCTTGTGCAGGTTTAAGATCGGATACTATGTTGGGGTGGAAGCCTTGACTTGAGTGAGTAGGCAATCCGGATATTGATCCTTCGGGATTTATTTTTGTTTAGCTATAATTTATATTACGTTATTGTTTTGAGAAACATATTCTGAGATTGTAATCCTAAATCGTATTCTAACTTCTGTTTGACTTACCTCTTATTAAGGATTTATGTTAAATTTCGTCTTGCGTTTTTTGATACTTCGTACTAAATGTTGATCGGATTTAGCCTTAGCACTTAGTACTGGAACGGTAGGAGTGAACCGGTCTGGTACTAAGTGTGGCGGTAATAACCCCGAGTTTACGGTTTTATCCTTTGCTTCCGCTAAGCCTTTTGATTTTAAACGAAATTTTTTAGTAGTAAATTTGGGGGTGTTACACTTATCTTTACACAAAAAACTCCATATCACAACTAGTCGTTATCACTGAGTTCTTCATTTAACTCATTTGATGTTGTGTCTTGTTCCAAATCAATCTTGAGCCTCTTTTTTCAATTTTTTTACTCACATGCCATTTCTTGTCACCTTAGCATAAGTAATTAAATATTATGTTTTCAATCAACTGGATTTTTTTTTATTTTTGGTTAATATGAGCGACTAAGCTATTACCGACACCGATCTTTCAATGATTTTGTTTTATGCTTTCCTACCTAGGACCTTAAATATTTTGAATTGCTTTTTTTTTAATTCTTTTATCAATAGTTTGTTTAGTATATCAATGTTAGAATTATCAATAGCTTTGTAGGGTTTGTTTTAACATAAGCTTTGATTATTCTGAATATTTAACTTTCTATTATTTGTTAATATATTAGTTATTAATTGTTAGTATATATAATTAGGAGTAAAAATTGATGGTTGATAAAGCTTATCAATACATGGTGTTAGTATATCATTGGTATTGAATGATAGTTGGTGCAATGTGAATTATCTTCTTTCAATCTTTTCATAAGGCAGGCTTTACCTAAAATCAAGAAAAGGTACATGGATATGGCTCAAGGATCAAGGATAGTTGGGGAAAAGGTTTTTGAATGAGGATTAGGGAGACATGAACATTGAATCCTCGTAGGGATCAAGGTGGGCTTAAGGGTTGGTACTAATTTTTAGTATAGGGATAGGGATGGGTTCCTTGGATTTATCCTACCCCATTGGCATCCCTAGTCATTGTATTATTCTCTTGTTAAGGGAAATGCTAAAACATTTCACAAACAAGTCATAAAATAGAGACAATAAGTGCAAGTAATATAATAATACATATAATTGTTAGTAGATATAAACTCCCAAAAATATAATAAAGAAGAAATAGGATACAAGAGTATAAAATATCCAAATCCAAATTATCTAAAAGGCACCATGTAACACCATAAAGTTTACTACTAATTAAAAAAAATTGTAAAAGCTAAACATAAAATAATCAGGCGTTAGCACTATACATAATATAAGTTTTATTTCCATATCAGTTTCATATCAAGTACAAGAAAAAAATATTAATGAGTTAAACAAGATACTAAGATAATAAAGGGGATCTCATAAATATAGATTAGAGTTTGCATATAAAACTCTAAGTACAATACAAATCAAAATAGAATAAAAGGAAATTATGGATTAAAAAGTAAATAAGATATGTGGAAAAAAACTCTAGCTATTGAATAACTAAAACCCTACGCCTAACACCCAACAATGAAATCACTACTCTTAATGAAGGGCATGAAACTCAGCAAAATCATATAATCATCAAAAACCTACACATTAACAATTAGGTCATCTTCTCGTGGGAATGAGCGACACCCATGAAAATGATGGTTAATAATTGTGTATAGTAAGGTTAAAATTTATGCCACTATAATAAGGCATGCATAACACATAAGATCATACGGAGAGAAAACTAAATGTGCATAATACACATGGCATGATATGACCTAAAATGTAACTGTATTAAAATCCATACTTAGATAATCATATAAATCCATTTAATTAGCATATAGAGACCAAGGAAACTTTAGTAACAATGACCTTCCTTTCCCCTAAAAATGGGAGACAACTAGTTACATCACTAATACTCTCACATCTAGAATAAAATACATTTAAGCCATTAGAAAACCTTTAATCCTTAAGTATGTACCTAGTGTGGATGTATTTGTCATACAATTTAAATCCTCTTATCATCAATTATAATACTGGTAAATAGGGTATCATTCTAAATCAAAAAGATTAAGAGGGTTCATCTATGTCTAGCTAGCACAAAACTAATACAATAAATGAATCTAAATAACATAAAAATAAATAAAAAGAAAAAAACACACTTATAAGAGAATAAAATAGAAAGGGAAAAAAGGCACAAAAAATGAATATGGGTGAATGTAGATATGACAAACATGTTAGGGAATCAATTTCCACCACTAAATTAGGTCAAGATAAAGAAAATAATTCATTTCACCTATTATTTGGTCAAGTAGCAAGCTAGAAGTAGGTTTAAATATCTTGTATTATTTTCCTAATTCAAGTAATATGAAAAAACACAAATATTAAATTTTATTGAATTCTAGCAGTATAGTTGCAACAAGTGTCTCCTATACTTAACTAGATCCAAAATATCAATAATTAATAGAAGGATGTCAATATAACCATCCAAATGAGTTCCTCAAGGATGTCTTGTTATATTCCCATCCTTTGACCCACCTGTATCTAAATGTTCCACTACTCTGGTTAGAATCACAAAACTATTAGGTGAAGTGTTATCTAACCTAGTTAAAACTTATACACATTCATTGTAGCATGTCTATGAAGCAACCTAACATGCATATAATCCTACATATTATCACTATGTAGAAGCCAGAAAGAGACATAAACCATATAAATCATACCTGATACAATCACACTTAGAAATGATAGCAACTAAAGTAGAGTCAAATGATAGTCTCATAATAATTAGGAAAACATAGAAAATATTAATAAAATCTTAAACCATTACCTAGGGTTTTAATATCATCCCTAACAAAAAGAATTTAACCACTCATCATGTACAAATTAATTACTCAAGTCATATAATAAGGTAGGAAAGGAAAATACCAAAAAAAAACCTTAGCTAAAACCACAGAAATAAGCTGAGAGTTCGAGGCTTAGTCGACACGTCTTCTTCCTTATGAAAACAACTCTTCTCCTCCACTTGAACGATGTATTGAATTAAATGCTCATTTGTGCAAATTGGGGCATGAGATAAAAACAATTATGGGTTTATGAAGATGGAATTGATGATTTCATGGATCAATTGAAGGAATTAAACCATAAATTGAAAGATTTATGAAAATATTTGAGATTGGACAGATGAATAACTCTAAATTGCAAATCCTATGATGGAGGCTAAATTGATGGATGAAAATAATATATTGGGGGTAAATGATGATTTAATTGAATGAATTATGGATGAGTTGAATGAATGAAATTCATGAAGAACAATAAGGGTGGAGGGCGAAGATGAAGATGAAACCCTAATTATGAATCACATGATAGAGGCTCGAAATTCATTCTTATTTTTAGAACTTGAGTTAGAGAGGTATATATAGAATGTTAAAAGGACAAAATATTATGTATTAGGTCTATGGGAAATAAGATAGAAGTTAGAGAAGATTTGAAAATTTTCCATGTTGAGGTTGAGACCGCCACGAATGTTATAGTGACTTTTGACGGCTTATGATGGATAGGCGGTCGATCTCCCCTCCATAAGCAACTTTCAACACATTTTGGATAGGTTCAACATCCACTGCTATTTTGACCATCATCTACTCCAATTAAAAAAATTAATAAACATGAAAATTATATATCTTGATCTTAGATTTCCAATGCAGCTTGAATCAAAACATGAAAATCGGATGAAAAAGTTATGCTCAAAATATTGAAGGGTGAAGGATGATGTGGGGAAGAGGAAGGGAGGGAGTGGTGACCGTGGGAAACTTGGTGGCGGTGTCTGTTTGGGCGGAGAAAGTAAAGGGACAAGGAAGAGGATTGATAGAAAAATAGGGGAAATGAGGGAGTGGGGAGGAGTTTTTATAGGTGCAGGGGATAGAGGAAGTGGACACGAAGGGGAAGAAGATAAATTCAGGGTTAGTGCAGGCTGGGGTAGCTGTATAGGCAGGGGTAGGTTTGCAAGGACAAGGAGGGAAAGTGAGGGGGAAAGGGCTCGCAAGAGGAGTTTTTATAGGGGCGTGCTTGTTGCATGCCCTACAAGGACAAAAGAGGAAAGGAGAAGGGAGATAGAGGTGGGGAGGGTTGTGATGGCAGTAGTGTGTAGGGTCGTACAAATCAGAAAAAGAAGAAGATATGGGTAGAAGGGGAAAGAAGGAAAAAAGAGAGGGAGAGAAAGGGAAAAGAGGGGGGCACACATGCAGTTGGGTTGGTTGGGGGAAAAGAAAGGAAAAGAGGGATTGGGCTAGGGAAATGAGAAAGGAAAAAAGAGAGGGAGGAGGGTACTGGGCCGTCACATGGCATAGCCCAGCTAGCCAAATGAAGGAAGAAAAGAAGAAAAAAAAAAGAAAAGGAAGAAAAGAAGAAAGAAAAAGAGGGAAGAAAATGAGAAAAGAAAAAAAAGGTGGTAGGGTATTTTGGATTTTTGGGAGTTTTAGGGATAATAAAAATTAATAATAATAATAATAATAATAATAATAATAAAATACTTTTTATTAATTTAGAAATTATTATTATTTATTTATAACTTATCTTAGGTTAGTTAATTAATTAGTCTCCACTAATTATGTGCGTTCATCATTTTTCTTTCTTTATTGCCTTAATTACTATTATTATTATTTTATTAAACATGGCACATAGAATTAAATCTTATTTAATAATTCCTTATTTTATTCTTTAACCCTAAAATAAAGGTTTGGGGTATGACAATTTTTGTCTGGTGGAACAGACAGGTACAACCCCAGGGTAAAATTCTATTAACCACTATTCTTGTTCAGTAGAATGGATAGGTAGAACCTCAGGAAAAAATGCATGTGGTTACTATTCTCGTCCCGCGGAACCAACAGGTGCGACTAGTCCACACTAATGTAATCTTTCACTTTAAAGGATTAATGTATTATCAATTGTTGTTTTTTCAAGATCATCATGCAGTAACACACATAAATATAAAAGAACATAATCCAAACTTTACTTGGTTATTCAAAACACATAATACACAACCACAAGAAGGTTGAGACATTATCGTAAGGGAAGAAAACCATATTTCTTTTAAGAAAACCCTAGTCTCACAAAGTGTGCATAACTCCTCCCATAATAATTATTTACCCATAAAAATTATTAAAAATTTCTAAAATATTATTTTTGACAACATATCTAAAAATTAAGGTCTAATTCCAATGTCCTACACATGCGCTAATGGCTCCGCCTCTACTAAACCCTATTTTCAAAAGGTAAGCATAACTTCACTCATAATATTCATTTAACCATAAAATTTAATAAAAGTTTCTAAAATATTATTATTGAAATTATATCCAAAAATAAAGTTCTGAATCTAATTTCTTACACATGCAACAACAACCTCGTTTCTACGGTTACTATTTACAAATCCCTATGAAACTCTAATTTCACAAGTCATGCATAACTTTCTCATAAGACTCATATAACAACCAAATTTAATACAAATTCATAAAATTTCAGTATTAACAACATATCCAAAATAAAGTTATAACTTTAATATTTTACATATGCGATAATAACCCCACCTCTAAGGTTACTATCCCCAATTCTGGTTATTTTCTCATTTTATTGGAATTAGGTCATTCATAATCACTAAAAATATTTTATATGATATATTTAGCATACTTTTATCCGATTAAAACATTAAAATACCTATGATTTCATGACTAATCCATATTAACTAAATTACCCCTAAGATAGCCAAAATGCCTATTTTCACATAAACCTTTGCATCCTAATATGAATGGTTCTAACTTCCAATATATATATATATATGTATATATATATATATAGTTTCATCATCATAATCATCATGAAACCACTTAACCACATTCATTAACTATTTTCCATACCTATTCAAGCCACATTAAAAATACTATTGGTTATACTAACACACTTAAGGTTACAAAACAAGATTTATCGCAACAATAATATATAATCTCATACTCTTTGCATATTCTTATTGTCCATAGATTTTATACCACATCATCATACCATAACAATATCATCATCATAATAATAACCATAATTTTTTATACACATAAATACACATTGCACGCAAAACCCTAGTTACAATATATATCCTTGTAACACACCCAAAAATCACCATTGAATTTTTTTTATTTAAAGAAAAGCACACACCAAAAGTGGGGTGCTACCATTGTGATTAGTATAAGTCTGACGTT